>VZTN01028840.1:376647-589578 GCA_013400515.1 Erpornis zantholeuca | reverse complement strand
GAAAGGAAAGGAAAGGAAAGGAAAGGAAAGGAAAGGATGAGGGCTAGACAGTCTTCAGAGGCCGATAAGATGGAAAGAGCCACAATAGGACCTGTGCCAGGGCAGTACAAAAGCTTGTAAGGAACCAAAGAATTAACAGGCTTAAAAAATTGGGAACTACAACCTTAGTTTTCATTCTGCTTTTGAAAAAGTTGAGCTTCATCAGTTTGGGAGAGAAAACAATTATGCATAATGTATTTGTCCAAGATAAAATACATCTACTGCAATGCATAAAGAAGCTACTAGACAAGACAGTACCTGTAAGCATAATCCACAGCCAGATGCAATCATAAAACAAAGTCAAAATATTAATAACAAGGAATTATCTTGAGAATTTTTAATAATTCAGAGGGCTAATAAAGCAGCTTGGCATTTCTAAGAATATTCATGAAGTTCCATAGAAGTAAATCAAGAAAGATTTGTTCTGCAGTTACAGTGTTTGGCTGACTGCCCAGGCAGCAAGATAGTTCCTCTGAGGGATAAAGAACTAGGAAAGAAATCTCTGGTTACAGAAATGATAGCTCAGGGAACATACTTCTGTACTGGGACTTCAGGAGAGCTAAGGTTAATTTTTTTTTGTTTGAAGTCAAACAATTGCAAATTTTAAGAGCTTTCTTAGATTTTTTTGGTGATCTCAGATTTCCTGATTACTGTGTCTAGGTACTACACATGTGAAGTGATGGGGAGAGTTGGAGAGCAAAGAAAACCCAAGCTCTTTCTAATCATAAAGACTTAAAAGATTTATCTTAAGTTTACATTTTATAGTAATTTAAGGGTAGGAGGAGTAATATGGGCAGCAGATAAATGAAGCAGCAAGTCATCTGCTTTCTGTTAAGACTTTGTGTCTACTGCTGATCAAGACTTGAATGCTGGGAATGGAGGTGAATCCCCTGAGACAGTTTATGTTGGAGACAAAACACACATTCTGGTTTTACTCCATTTATCTATTTTCTCCAATTAGTTCAAGAAGACGTTCAAGGTCTCTTTTATAGTCACTGCCATTACTGCTTTCATAAGAATCTACTTGTATTCTTATTCTGCTTAAAAAATATAAACTAGAACCCTCCCCATCCTTGACAGGCCAAAGTTAAATGCAGGAAACAAAACCTGAATCAGCCTTCTAATTTGAAAAACTTGCTTTTCTATTGACAATCAGCCTTGACTCCTTTCTAACGTACCATATAATTCACATGTCCTATTTGCTTTATAGACTTCTCAAACTGCCACTGTTAGGTGACTGGAATACTGCAGCATTTGAAGGGAGGACAGCAGTTCAACAATAACTGACTGATGTGGCTGACAGCAGAGTCGTGAACTGTTTTTAGGATCATCTTTCATGGTGTGTGACAGAACATCAAATTGTTTACAACAACAAATCTTCAGGTTTGAAAATCCCCATTGGAATTCCGGTTGTTTTTACTTTAGGTCCTACTGTTAACATTTATTCCCAGAATAAACAGAGTTTGACCAATAGTTGACAAAGAAGAGATTGTTCAATCTATTATAAGATCTTTATACCAGCCAGTAATCTTGCACAGTTAAGAACATACATCTACATACATGTTATCATCATTGGCATTACACACAGCTGCTTGGTCCTGAAACAAGGGCCTTCAGTTTCAATGAAAATTTTGATAATTTCTGTAATAATATTGTTTTGTGCCCTACTTGGGAAGCTAGTTCAAGGGCAAAGGCTCTAAATCATTCCACTTGCTTCTGTCTGTTGGATGTTGTGCCTCTAAATTACTGTCCTCCAGCCTGAAACCTATTTGTAGCAGTTCAGCAAGTTGCTGTTTATATTAATGCCAGCTGTGACTGTGACGTGACGCAAGTTACAATACTTACCCACGATGACTTTCATAGGCTGTTGTGCCAGCTGGGTGCTAAAAGATGCATTGTTGTGCAGCTGTTTGGCCTAAGCAGGATTTGACACAATGATTTGACATCACCTGCAAAAGATGTGTCTGTTTATGCTCTACGTTTCCATCTTAAACTGTTCAGCTGGTTTTACTTGTTACTTGTTGTCCTGTTGAAAGGAAGCTCATTAAACAAGTTGTGTTCCATGCCTCTCTTCTTATCCAGTCTGTGGGGTTTTTCTGCCTCACCACGGCTTCAAAGTTATTCAGTTTTTATGTTGCTCTGCCCCTGAGCTTTATTGCACAACTTTCTCTGTACTTAGTAGCTGCTTAAGATAAAGCATGAAAAGAAGGCATAGGATCGTTGTTCTATAAATAAATCCTATCAATTTCCTAATAGCAGTGATTTATCAGTGCCAATTTTTTTCTTCTTAATTCCTTTTTAATTTCTTTCTTCTTAGTTCCTTCCTTCTTAATTTCCTTCAAGACTTTGATGGAGGATCAGATAATGCATATTGTTTTAGCAAAATTAATATATTATTCTATTCTTAAAACCCATCCAGCACAAAACATGACTTATTTGCAGTTGTTTACTTTCAGCCCTATTGAGCTACATGTTCCAGAGGAACACTAACCTTCTAACTATTTACATTACTCCTTTTTTTGAGTAAAGGCACCTAGAAATTTTACCTACAGCATTATTCAGATTAAGAGCTTTAGTACTAACATGGGTCAGGTTTTCCAAGAATCTCAATGACCTGTGTGTCTGGATAACACAGACTTCAAATGCAATTTCTGTCCATGACTCCTCTGGGCTTCTCTCAGAAGTCAAGTGAGATAGAACAAGATAAATGCTTAAATGCCTCCAAATTAAATAAGAGGTTTTGGATGTTGGACACAAGAGGTGAGTTCTGCTCAGGGTGCCTCGCAGCACTGTAATCATTTGCAGCAGTGTTGCACGTGAGTTACAACTCTGGTGCCCTGATGTAACAGGTCTAACACATACTTTAGCCAGTGATGCAAGATGAGGATAAATCAGTCTTCATCTTATCAGTAATTGGATATATCATAGCTCCTTTTGCAATGCATTCAGGGAAAAGCATTGGGTTAAATGTCAATATGATTGTGGCAAATTTACATGGCTTTTACAGAGATAAAACACTGGACCAGCTACTTGCTGCATTTTATTCTGTGACAAGGTCTTACCTCTAACCACATTGAAAAGGCACACAAAGATATTAAAAAATAATACAGCTCACTTAAATCTCTGATGTTTCAGCCATAAAATAAGAGACAAATTGTTAACCAAACTGGATGGGAGACAGGGAATGAAAGCGAACAAGACCAAAGGAGATGAGCTATTTTTTTGTAACCTTTGCTTCAGGTCTAAGGTCTAGCAAGATGATATTTTGGAATCATCTCAGAGCTGTCCAATTTAAACACAAGAGAAAATCAGAAAGCTTCAGCTCAGTGGTCCAGAGGAGAGTGTTGGATTACCAACTCTGCACTCGCAAAGGATGACTTCAGTAAGAGGACAGCACGAGATGGTTTATCTTCCCTGGGCTTTCAGCTTTACTGAAGTCTGCCAGCCATTTGGTTTTTAACTTGTACTGTAGTGAACATGTGTATATCTTACAAGGAAGAAAGAAAAAAATTTAAAAAATGGGTATTTTAAAGTATAAGTATTGTCATACAGCCAAGCTGTGCAAAGCAGCTTTCAATAACAAAATCACATGCTGCTTTTCCCCACATATTCTTGCAGTAAGTTGGAGTTGTCTAGTGAAGCATCATCTTGGGTATGGTTTTGCTGCTGAAGGTGAAAGGTGTTCTGTGAAGGAGTCAAGGGATTTCAGGAACAGAAAGAATGATCTTCCCTAAGGCAGTTGAATCTTACCTTGTATCTGTGTGAGTACAAGTCAGGCTTCACTAGACCTTTTTTCCCCTTTGCAGTCCTCACCCACAGAATATCTGTGATGGAGATCCTGGGACCTACTTCACTCACACCTGCAGCAGTGGTGAGTAGCTGTGCTCATTCCAACCTGTACTACAGGGGTATGTAACAACAGTAAGTTTGGAAAATCACGTTCTAGATACACAAAATAAGTGACCACAACTTGGGTCACAATCTCTTTTCCCCCCATTTCTCCCTGTTCTGTAATTCCATGCTTTTATCAAAGGGGTGAAACACCCTTAGTGAAGAGATGAACACTTCTGTGCTCCAAGTATTGAAATAGCTTATGATGATAGCTTAGCCTCCAGCTGCCTCCCCTGCCTGCTTCCAAAGGCAGACGGGAGCATTGCCCAAGAGGCAGCAGTGCAGAAAGGGTAACCAGATCACAACTGTTTACTTTTTAGCATCTTGGTTCTGTGCCTCTTTTGTGATTGCTGGGAGCAGCAGAAAATTTTGCTCTACCAAAGGTGGAGTTTCTGCTGAGCATGTGCAAAGTGGTTTCTATTTATTTATTTTTAAAAGAAGGTTCATGAGATTATCACCTTCATGGAATTTGACAGCAAGATCAATATTTATTTTTTGTTTCTAATGCTTATAAATATAATTTATATTCAGTTTGACATTCTAAGACCTGCAGGGCTTTTGTCTTTATTTTACTCCTCTGGTTTTCCTTTTAATTTCTGATGGATATTAAGAGTTTTCATATGCTGCTGCTCCCTGCTATCACTATGGCTATCCCCTCTCAGCAAATCTGTTTTCCAAAGCTTATTGCCACTAGAGCATTTCATGGTACCTGTGAAAGTCCTTTGCATAAAAAGTGATCAGAGATATTATGCATTTGAACTAATACATACTAGAACACATTTGTCCCTTCATGGCTTTTACCTGAACCTTTTGAACCATGTAATACTATTGACAAATTATAGGGAAAAGAGTGATTGGAAAGGACATACTAGCTTGAGCTGTTCATCAAATAGCTCCTGCAAAACACCTTTGAGTCTCACTGACTGAAGGGAAAATGATAGTATCCAGAACAGACAAGTTACTTCGCTGAAGTATTATGTGTAAAACTGTAAACTCAGCATGGGGCCTTTGGGACCCAGTACATGACACTTATTATGGTAGGAGATCAAGGATGGAGGTTGGACAGAAATAATCTCTGAGTCTTTCTGCTTTTGCACTTACAAAAGAATGAAATGTAGAAAAATTATTTTAGTAACCAGACACAAGCTATTCCATCCCATAGTTGTACTCAGAGTAGTACCAATTCCTGAATACTTTGTGGATTTTATCTTGATATGTTACATATTGATTTGGCAAAATTACTGTCGTGCTTCTCAAGAACCAGAAGAACACAGCCTCCTGTGTAGCTTGCTGTGTACTGGGGTCATCCCTGGCATGTTGATGGGATGCTTCTGGAGGCATCAGCCATTGGCCATGCTTCATATTCAGCAAATGAAGAAGTGTTACTCCTCAGCAGCTGTAGATCACCTTGTATGGTCTGACAAATCAGAGTTTGGAACATACTAACATTGTAATAGAACCAGTGTCCTACTCTGTACCCAGTAAACTCAGAGCAGTGCAGGAAATGTCTACAGTGGGTATGAGAAAAATGTTATTGTCGTTCTGAATCTTTTGCCTCATGGTTCTGTTTCCTAAGGTGAACTGTGAAGAAAGAAGATAGTAGAGAAAGGAAGAATTTGATCTTATAAAAAAAATAGTTACACACTATTAAAATTGTTAGTTCTATATCTCTTGGTCTTGCTACTCTTGTTTTAGTCAAGCATGATACAATGTGTCATTAAAGAATCCTTATTAGCAAGTCCTTGCTAATTTCTAAAAGGCTTTATCCTAACCTTGAACAATTTTTATTTCTACCTTGCTCTGCCTAGTTACAGATCCCTGTTTATCCTCCCCTGTGCTTCCACCCTCATGACACCTGCTTTGCATCCCACAGTTCGCACATACATGAGAGGTAGAATTTGCCCCTTCACAGGAATCACTCCTCTAATGCTTTGTAAGTAGAATTACACTCAGAAAACATCACCTTAGTCAGAGCAAAGTAGTCATGTACTTTGGTGTCCTTGTCAAATTACTAATTGCAAGGTTTTAAAGTTTGAAATTGAGAGTTGCTTAACAGCAGAAGGTGACCTCCCTGTTAGCAATACCTGAATACTGATGAGTTTATTCACTTCCCTTCTAAGGCAGACGTAGACAGGGGAAGAGAGGGTATAGAGGAAAAAGAGGGAACAGATTTCACTATTAAAAATAAATGGGGGGCAGGTTATTTTGGGAGTTTTAACAACTGCATGTTGTTACTATGCTGAGGATACCATTCAGAATACCCTCTAAAATCTGCAGCAACTATTAATCCCGAATAACAAACAAAACAGAATTTGTAGATGTTTAAGTAATAGACCAACCCTTGCCAGCTATCCACATCAAAGAATTCAGTAGCCTTACATGACATCTTGTTTATACAGGCCTTATCTTTTTATTGTATTCACCATGTAAATCAAGAAATTGCCTGTGTCAGGGCTTATGTAGATGAAATTATTTCTTATTTCTGCACCATGCTTGGCTGCCCTCACTTAGCACTCGGGACAGTGTAATTTCTTTGAGCAGTACCTCAGTTACAGGCACATTTCCTGAAAGAGTAGGGAGGGTCAAGAAGAACTCCAGTTCCTCAATCCACCCAACTCTTCTCAGGCCAGCACATCAGAGCCGGAGCTGCTGTGTCTAATTTGCCATGTTTATAGGCCCAAACAGGAAATGTGAGAAACCAGCACTGAGGTGTGCCTTTAATTCACTGCTTTCGGTGGTGGTACCAGCATCTGCCTTACCTACTGTCTGGTACTCAGACGACTAAATGGTATCTTAGAAACAGCTCTGATATCCTTGGGAAAATCCTTCCTTTTAGATTAGGAATGTTAGTAATTAAGGTCTACAATGTATTTTCTAGTGCACAGCTCTGCAATTCAGACTGCAAGGATGGGCTACAATGATATCATCGTATCATAAGAATGTTAACAAAATGGGAGTCTATGCAGATGCCTCTGATACAATGTTTTTAGTTTACCCTTGAGTGCTAACGTTCACAGATGGCTTAAAAACTATGATTGATTTGATTCTGAAAGTACAGCTATGGAATTCTTCAAAGATAAAAATGCTGTTTAGAGATATATCAACATTATGTCTCAGGGGTTTGTGTTTGCTATAAGTATTTCATTTCCTCACCATATATGCCAGAGGAGGATACAGATATTAATGCAGGTGTTAATATTTTTAACAGATCTCTCTCCCATTTTCTTCATGGCAGCTTGTAAAATTTTCTTCATGGCAGTCCGTAAAATGAAAACAGTGGTTTTTTGATAATAATAAATTTAGGGATAAATAAATTTGTCAACCAGAAGTTTCCTATAGTGATTAGTCACTTTCTATAATGCATGAGAATTAAATGATAATCCATTTATGACTACTTATATTGATTCATTGAAAATTGCTTTGCTCTTTTGGATCTTGTGTAAACTTACCACAGTGCCCAACCATTTGTGAAAACCTGGTTTCTTATAATTACTGAGTGATGCATAAAAATTCCTTAGACTTGCTTTTGTGGCAAATGCCACTTCGGGTGGAATGATTGGGAAACATGTGCAAGGACAGGTTTCACATGTGAAGAGTCGAGACATCCTTCCCAGGCAGAGCTCAACACCTGGGCTATTTCATATTGCCTGACCATATTCAAAGAGTCTTATGTCTTTCTTGTCAGAGGAAACTTTCTTGGACAGCGTACCCAGGCATGGAAGTAATACTTTATAAGATCTACTATGAGTCTGATAGTACAGCCATTTCTTATGGAGTCCTATGAACAGGATTTTTCCAACTAAAAATATTGCTGTGCTGAATTTTTACCATGTCTTAATGTCAGTGTGTTATAGAAAATAGTTGATTTTAAGATATTTAGCTGTTATGTTGGTGGCCTTGCCTACATTACTAACACTTGTGCAAGCACAGCTATAGACCCCCCAAACTTTTGGTATACGCCTTGGCATTTTGGTAAGCTTAAAATGGATTTGATACTCAGAGGTGGTGGTAGGTGGAGAAGGCTGACATTCACCCTGGGACTTCCAGCAGCGTGACTAAGAAGGAGTGCTGTACAAAGTATTGCCACTTCAGCCAAGGTTTAGAGTTTAACCCTTCCTGTGACACTCCCATCTCATCACACTGCATCCAGCAGTGGTTTAGTCCAGGAGCTGAACAACAAGCTGCTCAAAGGCCCATACATCCGGGGTGGAGAGGACATCTGAGCTGTGAGACCAGTTTGTCCAAGGTCTGTGATTTCAGTGTCTGCAATTATTCACTGGCATCATCCCAACTTGCTTTTTAGCATCAGAACTTGTGTGCTACTTGAAAAAGATTTTTCCTCTGTAACTTGTTCTTCTAGTGGACTGAACTCAATAAGATTGCTATATACTCATGTTAGGCAAACCAGGAAATTCAGATCAAGTACCACTTAGTGTATTTGCATTTGAAAGAGGCAAGCGTTATGGTAATTAAATTCATGTGCAATAGCGAAATAATTCCCTGGCTTTTTGCATAAAAATCTCCAAATGAAGAGAAGTGTCACTTGGGGATGCAATGTTCAATACATTTCCAGCAGCTGATCCATGCTAGGACAGTTGCTGATACCTCTGAGATATACTGCTTATTCACAATATTAATTCCAAAATATGCAAACATCAAATATAATGAATAATATTCATCAGTTGATTGCATGTCGTATGCTCAGTAGTAGCTGAACTTGTAGCAACTGTTCTTCATTTGATTCAAGCTTTTCCAGCGTGTGCAGGAAGGAAGCATAAGATCCACATAAAAGTAAACTTCACTGTAGTAGTTTAGAGGAAGTACACGTGCTTGAAAATGTATGCACACACTGTGTAATACAAAATGTACTGCACTTTTGAGTCACACATCCCACGGAACAATAGCATTCTGACAGACCATTGCAGCCAGCATTCCTGGTAATCTTACAGTGAGTGCATACACAGTCTATTTGAGGCCTCAGGTATGAATCTTTATAGAGCAGAAAAGCAGATTATTTTTTATCCTATTCTCTGTGACAAAAAAGTGACAAATGAGAGCATTTTTGTTTCAGAACTTTTAATTTTGATAAGAAAGAGCAACCAATACAGCCCTGAAGCGCGGAAAGAAACAAATTATAGATTTCCATTAGAGATGGATTAGTTTTCTGTAAGTGGGGCTTTTTTCTCAAAAAAAAAGTTTGGTTTTGGGCTTTTTTAATAGTCTGGTCCCAAAGACAATGATATTTACCAGTACATTTCCCTGTTAAACTTCCATTTGTATTCAAAGGTGCACCTATCACTTGCTAAAATAGAAAAATGCACATACAATCACGTTTCCTTGTCATAGTGGTTTTCACATTCAAGTTGGCTATTTTCAATATTGATATACTTGTCATGAGTTTACCTGTTATATGTGTAAGATGACATAGTTACAGTCTTTTAATTCTTTTAAAATCTTCCTGTGAGCAGCTTTATTTTACATCTTGGTCTTTGATAATCTTAGAGTTGCTGATTGGGAAGCACCTGTGTAGTTAACAGTGAGTTTATTTTGCCAGGAATACTGGCGATAAATCTATTCTCTCTACTGCAATTAAAGATAGAAACCATGAAAAATTGCAGAGCTTTTAATATAACTAGTTCTTAATGAAACTTTAAGTGTTATGGGGAGCTTTTTACTTTATGTAACTTTTCATACATTGTCGACTCCCTCGCTCCTCAGAGTGCGCACCCCGCAGACGGTCTGCGGGATATCGGGGTGACCGAAAAAATACAGAACATTTGTATAAAGACCAGAGCGTTAACTGATTAAGAGGATTGAAGTACTTCGACCGCTTCTCTCAATACTAACCCTTGATTTCCTCATTCCCCAAAGTTCTTTCCAAGAAAAAGAAATAACGCTGGGAATGCCACTGACATTCCCTTTCCCAGGGAGCTGCGGCGAACGCTGAGACTCGCGGGCAGGAACCGCGGAAGCAGCGCTGCGCCCCGAACACTGGGTGCTCTCCTCGGTCCCGGGGCCGCCACTCCGGCCGGGCTGAGCCCCTGNCTCGGTGCGTCCCTGGGGACTCGGTGTGTCCCGAGGGGCTCGGTGCGTCCCTGGGGACTCGGTGTGTCCCGAGGGGCTCGGTGCGTCCCTGGGGACTCGGTGTGTCCCGAGGGGCTCGGTGCGTCCCTGGGGACTCGGTGTGTCCCGAGGGGCTCGGTGCGTCCCTGGGGACTCGGTGTGTCCCGAGGGGCTCGGTGCGTCCCTGGGGACTCGGTGTGTCCCGAGGGGCTCGGTGCGTCCCTGGGGACTCGGTGTGTCCCGAGGGGCTCGGTGCGTCCCTGGGGACTCGGTGTGTCCCGAGGGGCTCGGTGCGTCCCTGGGGACTCGGTGTGTCCCGAGGGGCTCGGTGCGTCCCTGGGGACTCGGTGTGTCCCGAGGGGCTCGGTGCGTCCCTGGGGACTCGGTGTGTCCCGAGGGGCTCGGTGTGTCCCTGGGGAGGCTGCGGCCTCGCTCGCCGGCAGCGAGCGGGTCGTGCGAGGGTCCACCCCCAGTGCAGTCCGCCGCCTTGAGAGGGCGTTTTGAAAATACGTGTGTAATAAATTGAAAAATAGTTTTATCTGTTCAGAGCAGATTTATACGGGACAACAGTGTTGTTTACCTGTGGCTTAACACCCCTCTCAAAGCTTGCAGGCTGTAGAATTCGGTAGTAGGTAGACATGTAAAATACCTTTGTTTTACACCACCCTTGTTTAGCCAGCTGCAAGGAGATGCCGTCTCTAGTGCCTGGAGAAAATACCAAGAATGCAAGCAATGAAGTAGGAAGGGAAATGAAAACCACTAAGTTTCTCTCTAGGCCAAAAAAGAATTTCTGTCTCTGAAAAATTAATCCCGTTGTTTACCTTCCTTTACAAAGATAATTCTTGCTCGTTTTATTAATTTTATTTTTGTTCTCAAGTGTATTTCAGGGTTAAAAGCTAGTAAATTGTCATAAAGTAGCTTCTGCTTAATGGAGCTCAGGTTAATTTATTTCTAATTCTACTTCTTCATAGATGGCATGAATGTCTTGTTTATAGTTGTGGATGATCTGCGTCCTATTTTGGGCTGTTATGGAGATAAGCTTGTGAAGTCTCCCAACATTGATCAACTTGCTTCTCAAAGTATGGTGTTCAGCAATGCATATGCCCAGGTGAGATAAATTATTTAAATATGTTTTCTCTATGCAAAATAATTATTGCTTTTATCACAGTAGGTGTTAGGCAGGCCAGTGGAAAAAGCAAGTATTTATTAACTTTAAGTATTTTCAGTAGAAAATAAATGATTGGGCTGAACTGTAGTCTGTGAACCTATCTTTACTAAGGTGAGAAAAATGAAAACAGGGCATTTAAATTATGGTATGTGGAGGAATGGAATGCCACTCAAACATTTTCACTGTTAGCAGCCAAGTGCTGCTTAAAAATGCCATTTTACTAAATGAGAATTTTCTTTTTCTACCGCTTATAAAAGACTATATTTTACTTTTAATTCGAGGGAATCAATTCTGTAGACTGCTATAAAGGGGAAGTTTATGTGGTAAACATCACTCTATAACGAGGACTTAAAATCTCACTAATTGCTCTTCACTTGAACACTCTGCATAGGATGTCTACATTCCCAAGTTCCTCTCTGCTGAGAAATTAGAAGTGTGGGTCTAATTCCAGCTAGGGTATAGGACTTCAAAGCAATAACTCTTAGGTTTTGTCAGTCTGAAGCAGAATTGGTCAGATCTTCTGTGTTTATCCTTTCTTTATTTTTAAGGCCATCCAGATCAACTAGACTTTGGGCTTTTATCAGCACAGTCCACATGCCACTGCTGCTTAATTCTCTGTGATGTGAGCAACCAGATTTCAAAAGCACTGCCTTTATGGAACCTGACTTGCTTTTTTAAAAGCTTGCAGTTTGGAATTGATATGCTTAATAAGGATACTGTTCATCCCAGCTTGAAGTGATACGAAACTCTTTCCCTGTCATTCCCGAGTTTTCAGATGGCTATGGCCCAGCTAGGCCCAAGTCAGTTTGTATGTGTATTTTGGGTTTTGTTCCAAATTTCTCTCCTTGGCTGTCTTTCTCCTCAGCAAGCTGTGTGTGCTCCCAGCAGAGTGTCATTTCTCACTGGCCGCAGGCCTGACACCACCCGGCTCTACGATTTCTACTCCTACTGGAGAGTCCATGCAGGAAACTACTCCACCATGCCCCAGTATTTCAAGGAAAACGGCTATGTGACATTGTCTGTGGGGAAAGTTTTTCATCCAGGTATGGTTTGTAGTGTCATTTGCTTAACATAGAAATGCTTGCTGTGTATAGTCTCACAATAAGTATTGATGTGTGATTCTGTATTAAGAACCTAAATCATAATCATAAACCAGAGTTCACAGTGGTTATCATTGAGTTTTAAGGCGTTAGAGATGAATGTATTTGATGACTTTTATCTAATGGATATTTTCACATCTTGACCGGGAATTGTGGGAATAAATGTCTAACATTCTAAAAATACATCTGGAAGTTAGTTATTTGCTGAAAATGAAACTACTTGTTGGCTTAGTTCTGCCTGTTCATGCTTCATGTTTCCTAATAGGCTGTGAGTCTATGCTTTAAGTTCATTAGGAAATTAATTCACTAGGTAAGAAGCAGTAACACTACTGAATTGAAAAATACTGTAATACTGATCCTCTTTTTGGGAGTTCCTTATCCTAGAACTAAACTTGTGTGGCTATATAAACTTTGATAGTAAAGTGAATCAAGGATATGCATGAAGACTGTTTTTAATCCTGGGAGGTTTTGGATGTTTTCTTGATTTTTTTTCTGTTTGTTTGTTTGTTAGTTTTGGTTTGGGTGTTTTAGGTTTTTTTTGGTGTTCCCTGAAGTAAGGCTCTTCAACAGGCTTGAGTCTCTCTCACTAGTAAAAGGTATATTTCAGGGAAAAATGTCTGTCTTAGACTTTTTGACTTGGTTATCTTTCCCTCAGTTGTCAAAGATTCATTTGAAATTTCTTCATTTAGCATATTTGAAAAAAATCCCAAACATTTGAAGACAAGCTAAACTCGTGTCTGACCTCTTCCTGGTTCAGCGAACTATTAGAGCATTTCTAATATCTTCATTTGTTTCAGGGGTTTCCTCCAATTACAGTGATGACTATCCCTACAGTTGGTCCATTCCACCGTTTCATCCTTCAGCTGAAAAGTATGAGAATGATAAGGTAAGTGTGATTTGTGGCACTCTAACAGAGAAGGGTTTTTAGGATATAACCAAGTTCTTTGTATCAAGAACAGGCTGCACTCTCTGGGTTTTGAGGCTGCACCCTTGTGCAGGAAAACAACTAACCGCTTCAGGGTTTTGTTTCTGTGCGTTCTAAAAGAAGGCCTAGATTATCAGATGTGTGTTTTGTTAAGCAATGTGCCTATCCTGCAGATGTTTTAAGTATTTCTAAATTGGTGTTTGGAAACTTCAGTTACTGAGATATAAGCAAGAATGATCTTAATTCATGTCTAGGTCACAAATTCCTTTGTCTTAAAAGTGCTGTTGTCAACTTGCACCTATGACTGATCTGGCTTTGCTTTAGTTAGTGACAAAACGCTGACAGTAGTCTTGGTCAACTTAATGTGATAAAGAGCTCAGGACTGAGTGAGCAGAGCTGTAATTAAAATAATGTTTAAATAATCTGAAACTCTATAGTCTGATCCAGTTTTCTAGAATATTTGTTACTCTTAAGTGTGACACAAAAGAATCTGGTTTATCTTTATGCAAACATTGCATTAGCATCATGTGTTGGAGTCTGTACACTGCCCAGCAGGATCTGCAGTCATGAGGGTACAGACTGCCTTGGAGTGCTTTGGTCTTGGGTTTACTGCTGGAAAAAGACTGGTTTTAACAACAGCAGCGTTTGCATCCATGACAAAAGAAAAGTACATTCATTTTGCAACCCTCCCAAACACCCTGCTGAGGCCACCTTTCCCTAGCAACTGTTTAGTCTAATTTATCTCTCTTCACTGATTACACATCAGCCATTGCTGGCATTTGCTCAGAAGCAAAGTCAGTGGCTTCTAGGCAGCTTTCTAGGAACTCTTGGGATCAGAAGGAATTAAAATGTATGTATATAGGTTAACCAAGTGCTGCTGCATCTCCAATAGATCAGAGATTCTATTCAGCATAGGAGCTTCGGGCTTTTGCCCCATTTGACTTCATTTGATCTTCTACCCAGAGGATTTCTGCATTTTCATAGGCATGGAAGTTGCATTCTTTTGTTGGTAGAAACAAATTTGTTTTATAGTTATGGAACAGAGGATTTTGTCTTTGCATTTAATGGAAGTTACTGATTTTTTTTCATGAGACTTGTAGGGGAAAAGATGGAAAACTTTATGCAAACTTGGTGTGCCCTGTGAATGTGACAGAAATGCCTGGGGGGACCCTGCCTGATATTCAGAGCACTGAGGAGGCCATACGCTTACTGAACATCATGAAAACCAACAGGCAAAAGTTCTTCCTGGCTGTTGGTTACCACAAACCACATATCCCATTGAGGTACCCACAGGTGAGTAGACTGGAATCTGCAGGAAAGAGAACTTAGACAAATTTAGCTTTTGCTTTTAAAAGCTGTTCCCACAAATGGAATTATTGCTGTTTCTAGAAAGCAAGCTGGAAACCAGCCTTGATTTGGTGTAACTTCAGGAGTCACCTGTGATGCATTTCAGAATGTTTAATGAGAACAAATTGTGACTCCTCAACTAAAAGCCAGGCTTATCATACTCCTCAGGCAGCCAAAAGCCAGTCACCATCATGGTGACTACTACTGTGTGGAGTTGGGCTTCAGCTTGATGGAGTATGACATAATGAGGCCTTTCAAGATCTTGTATTTCATTCCCTGCTTGAGTTGGTGGCAAAACTCATCCCGATTTCAGCATTAGACCTTGTATTGCAGTATTGTTTTGGATATAGGAGGCTGGGTTTAGGTACTTACTAACTTAGTATTTTTGAGGAATTGGATGGGGATGACTGGTATTGCTGTGTTTCACACTCTGGCAGAAAGGGAATGAAGCCTTGTAAACTGTAACATTAAAGGCTCCTGCAAAGGAAAATCCTTGCTGTTTAAACACAAAAGTGGCAGTATATGTTAGAGGTGAGGATGGTCTTTATCTGTGTTTTATGTTGTAAAGGAATTTCTCAAGTTGTACCCGTTGGAAAATATCACATTAGCCCCAGATCCCTGGGTGCCTAAGAAACTACCTTCTGTGGCATACAACCCCTGGACGGATATCAGACAGAGGGATGATGTGGAAGCATTAAATGTTAGTTTCCCTTATGGACCACTTCCAGATGATTTCCAGGTAAGCTGTCAACACAGTGCTCTGAAGTCAAGCTGCCTTCACTTGTTCAAATGCAAGGGAGGAGTCAGCTGCTCTTGGATGCTCCCAGTTACTCAGCAACTGACCATTTGCAAATATGAGGAATTCCCTCTCTTGCTTACTGTCACCTCTGGCTCTGTAGGCAAAGCTTCACTGTCACTGCAGTTCATTTTGTATGTGAGGGAACCGTATGTAGCAGCTACCAATGCTGTGTTTCTGTTCATTATCTGAGTATGTTTATCTGTCTCAAGCTGGCACCCAGTGTATCTTCTTTTGCAAGATGTTTCCTTGACTCTCCAGTGCTTATGCCAAAATTAGGTGTGCTGGCTAGACCAAAAGCAGCAGAATGGATTGGTTTACAATGTTTTGCTCAAAAGCACTTCTGGGAGGTGGAATTTTCTAACTGCCCCCTCCCAATTTGTCTTTTCTGGGACATTAATTGGGCTACAGACAATTAAAATTAAAGCTTTACAGGTAAAGTCCTTTAGTTCTTTTACATAGCCACCCCCTGGTTCTGCTGGATGTGTCTGGGGAAAAACTTTTTTTTCTCTCCTGTTTTCTTAACTTGCAGCGGCAGATTCGTCAGAGTTACTATGCAGCAGTTTCTTACCTGGATGTGCAAGTTGGCCTGCTTCTGAATGCTTTGGATAATGTAGGACTCTCAAATAACACAATAATAGTTTTTACTGCTGATCATGGTAAGCATTTAAGTCTTTCTTGAGCTTACTGTTAAGAACTTCATTGTACAACTCAATGCTGGCATATTAATGCAGTGTGTGTTTCTATAATGTCCTGCAGAGCCTTCATACCTTGTACCTCTGCCTTTCTAAGACAGATTGAAGGGACTGGCACTGACTTCTCTTGCTGCACAGTTCTGTCCCCCCACAGACACTTTAATCAGGTTGAGGGTTTGCTGGTGAGGGATGAGGCTGCCTGCCAGGACATGGGGCTGAGCTTGTTGTATTCCCACCCCCTGCCCAAGGAGTGACTCTTGCTGGGAACAGTGCTTTGAAAGGACAGCCACCACTCCTCCCCCCTTACCAATTGTAGAAAGCCATCTGGTACAGTGGGTAACAGGCTTTCTCATTAACTGCTCAAGTGTGTTTTCTTACACTTGTCATTCCTGCTTGCAGAGCATCTAAACTGATGGGGAAATGGTTCCCTCTCATAACTGAAATCCTCCACACTCTGGATCCTGGTGGTAAAAAACTTAATTTGAATTGTGTGACAAATACCTCAAGCATTTAATGCTTGTTTCAATACTCTAATATGTCAAAGGTCTGGGCCCCCTGTCCTTTGCCCTGGGGCTTTTCTTCCTTTGGTTCGTCATGTTGGAAAAAATGCAGCAAGAGATCTTCTGCTGTTTCAGAGTTATTTGTCTTATCAAAACCTCAGAGGGAGAGACAGCATCCCCCGAGAACACCAGGGCAAAAGTGGCAATGGCTGCAGATCAGCAGCTACTTTTATATCTTACTAACAACCATTCAAGAAACAATACGTATTTTATTTTCTTTTCAACACCAGTAAACCCTCATCTTATTGATATGTCTTTTCAATACTAACTTTTTTCCACCAACCAACACACCACAGGAACTGGTGTCAGAGAAGAGAGGAAGAGAATGAGGAGAGAGGAGAAGAAGAAAGAAGGAAAAACCACACCTAAAAATCTCCATCTTGTCCCTATGTAATACATAGAGCAAGATCCTAAAACTACAACTAAACTCTCTGTGGTACACTAAACAAAAATCTCTTCACCTCTCTGGTGCATTCAGATTCTCTCAAAAGTGGAGGGAGTTTCTCCAAAAGCCTAGGTCGCTGGCTAGGCCACTTTTGAGGAGCTCTGGGGATATAAAGAAACCACCAGAGGAGCAAGAGAAGCTGTCAGGCTTCCCTGGACTCCGACACTAATATTCATTAAAATAACCCTGTCATGATCCCTTTAATTGGGGGATGGCTTAACTGATTTAAACCAGTTAGGATGTGAATTAACTACATCAATTTAAAGTCACATATTTAGTGACTTCTGTGAGCATGTGTGTATAAACAAGCTCTTACAAGTTGTATAGCAGTGGGATTAATACTTTTGGTACTGAAGTGTTCTAGATGTTCCTTCTGACTTGCCCCTTTGACTTGACTTTCCATTGTAAACTGAATTTTTCTTTTCCATGCTGTGGATAGCTGTAAACACTTGGTGTTTCCAGTCCCATGGCTGGCAAAGTGATCAAGAAAAAGCATGTGTTAACATAGCTGTCATAGAGTTCCTTTGTCTTCCCCCAAAGTGAAGTTGGCAGTGTATCTGCCTGGAAGGAAGTCATGTTGGCATCTCTTTCAAGAGGAAGAGGAGAGCTGAAAAGTTTTATCTCTATTGCTTCCTCAGGGGTAGCATCCTGATATGGCAGTCTGGCATAGAGAGCAGCCTTGGCTCCAAGGGATGTTCAGCTAAAGTGTTAACAGGAGTATTGGAGAGTTGGCAGCTGCCCAAAAATTAAATGAATGCCTTGTGGAATTAATCTGGAGACTCTTGCAGGCACTGCGACACACCCCAATTCCTCTTTTCTGCTGTTTTAATGCTAATTTCCTAATTCTAATCTAGAGTAGGAGAAATAAGGAAAGGTGTAATTATTTCCTTTATAAAAGAGTATCAAGTTGCAAGATTTAGGTGGCTGTTGAAATAGCTTTCATATTGGAGAAAAGCCTTGTTATATCTAAATACAGATTGTTATTTACCTTTTCATATAACCTGTATAATAGACTAGTGGCCTCAACAGTCAGAGTCAATTTACAGTGAAAAAGAAATTACTACTAAATGATAACCCAGTATCTGCTCTGAATTGTGTTGTCACCTAGGGTGGTCCTTGGGAGAACATGGTGAATGGGCAAAATACAGCAATTTTGATGTTGCTACGCGTGTGCCACTGATGTTTTATGTCCCAGGAATGACAACTTCCCCTGTCGGTCAAGGAGCAAGGGTCTTCCCCTACCTCGACCCTTTTAGCCATACTGGAGGCTCAGTACCTCAAGGTAAATTTCCAGTGCTTTTTTTTTGTTTGCAGTGGATACATAGAAGTTGTGATGTGTCTCCAGCCAACTTGAGAATTTACTTTGTCTTTCTGAAGAGCTCTTTATCAAACTAGTGGAATATGATTGCCTCTAAGGCAACACATTGGAAAAACATAAGTGCAAAAATTTTCTTGTTAAAAGTGTATAATAAGGGCATAGACTGGCATCTTCAGAGCTAACTTCCACCCCTTACTTGCCTTGATTTTGGTACCCCCAAAAATCCAGTGCAGAGCACTTTGAATAAAGCACCAACTGAATTATTAGAAAAAGTTGTTGTCCAACCGTCCTGTTCCATAACTTATATTTTGATATTACTTCTTCTAGGGCAAAGTAAAAAAGTGGTGGAGCTGGTGTCCATGTTTCCAACACTTGCAGAGCTTGCTGGCCTGCAGGTTCCTCCTGCGTGCCCAGAGACGTCGTTTGGTGTTGTGCTGTGCACTGAGGGGACGAGCATTGTCCACTATTTTAATGTTCCTGAAGAAAAGGCAGAGGAAGGCAAGGAAGGGTGTGCTGACACTGATGGGTGTTTCAATGAGGAACCTGTTGCCTTCAGCCAATATCCCCGGCCTGCAGACACTCCCCAGTGGAACTCTGACAAGCCAAAGCTGAAAGAGATCAGGATCATGGGCTATTCCATGCGTACCATGGACTACAGATACACTGTGTGGGTTCAGTTTGATCCCAGCAACTTCAGTGCTGACTTCAAGGATGTCCATGCAGGAGAGTTGTACCTGATGGAGACTGACCCAAACCAGGATTATAACATCTATAACAACACCTCACATGGCTGGCTTTTAAAAAAAATTCTTGGCTTTCTAAAGCACTAGGGTTCAGAAACTTTTGTACTTGTTCTTGCAACTGAATTAATGCTTCCTCTTTTGTATAAAACCTTTCTGTTGTACAGAAAACACTTGGATTGAATCAAAATCCTGCTTGTATCTAGCCATTGCCTTTGTCTTGTTACAGCCCTCACTGCATTGAAGTAGTCAGAGGGAACTTCTGCAGCTGTGTTTTGCAACACAAGCTTGTAACACTTCTGAAAAGGCCGCACAGAACCTATACTGTGGAACATCACAGTGGTCTTCTGTAGTGAGTGAAGAATTAAATTTCATTATCTGTGCTGAAACTGTTGGTGTGAAAGGTGGAGAACCAGAAACTTACATGTTTGAATGGCCATGCAGAGAATATAAGTCATGACTCAGGTCCTGTCCCCTAGGAGACTTGGGCCTGGAGTGGTCAAGCAGACATTTGATAGTGGGAAGGGCTGAGGTGTTTGCTCTTATTAGCCTTAGATCTTACTAGAACCCAAAGAGAAACTTCATGTATTTCATCAAAAATTTAGTAATTTTAAATAAAAGCTTTAATTTGGAATTCATGATTCTTATCATACAGTGGGAGAATCTGAATTTTTAATCAATGTGTGTGAAATGAGAAATTTCATCACTGAAACACTAAACAAGACTGGGGGATTAAGGTAACACCAATATGCTCTTCTGTGGGTTTTCCTGAGGATTGGTCTAGTGACTCTCTGCAGGTGAGAGGAGATGGAAACCTTTAGCTTTTTGAGCTGGCTGGTTGCTAAGCTGCTCAGTGCACTTGAGGGTTATCAACATCCAGTGACAGAGACCTGCATCTTTGCTTTCCTAGGTGCTAATAGACTTGTCAGTCTCTGTTTTGGACTAGGAGAGCTAAAAGCTTCCCATTTAAGTTCTATTTTTTAGTGTGGCATTTAGGAACACAGAATGTGGAGCATTAGTTGTCCTAAGCTATGCTGTAGGTAATGTCCAGATGGCCAAATGCATTAAGGTAAATGTGTTTGGGAGCTTGTATCTGAGAAAAATGGTTTAGCTGAGTATTTTATTTAAGTGTTGTCTGTGCTTACAGCCACAGGGTACATGGTGCTTTAGTGTGAAGGCAGTAATTTGTGGGGTTTTTTTATCAGCCTGCTGGATTTCTGTAGTTCTGTCTTGGTAATCAAGAGTCAGAATTTGTACCTAAAAAATAAGAGCTTGTTCAGATGGTGTTAACTCCTGCTACCTTCCTTAATGAACTGCTCCAATTCCTACAAAAAGCCAGCCATTACTTGTCTTCCTTAGATAAATTGACTTTAATATTCTAGAAAAGCTATAGACATAACTTTATTTCATTAAAATCCATGTGACAGTCTTATTCCTAATTAATGTAAGGATATTCACCATGCATCTGCTTCTCTGTAAGAAGACAGTGGTTATTTAGTGCCTTAAACTCAATTACAAGAATGTATTTCTTATGAACTTGTCATTTGTTTTACTCAGCCCAAGATCCTGTGTGTTCTGCAGCATTATTATTCCAGGTAAAAATGCATTTTTTCCCTCATTTATGCATGTATACTTAGATCCTCAGGTGGTGTGAAGTCCTTCAGTTGTATGTAGCAGATTCAATGTAGCTATACCAATTTCACACTGGCTGAAGGTGTGTTTTACTGAGAGCAGTGCCAGGCAGAGATTTGGAGTCTGCAGCTAGAGCTAATTATATCTCTGACACACTTTCCTTCAAAGGAAATCAAATATTGGGAAAGTTATTTTGGGGAATGTATTGAAGCGTTAAGGATTAATCTAAATCTCTGGTATGCTGGGTCAGTAATACAATGTGCATTTAAAATTATTCTGGCAAATGGGTATTATCTGAGACTTGGGTACGTGAGCTTTGTGTTTTGTTCTCCTTGTAAGACATCTGCAAAAAAAAACCCCCAAAACCCACAGTTTCTCGGGGGATGTAAAATTATAGCATGTAGATAAATTATTTAGGATTTTATTTGCATGAAAACATTTCTGTGCATTCACTGCCCTAAGCCTTCCATCACTTCAGGCAACTTAATTTTTCAAGTGGAGATAAAAGTCCTGGTGCTAGGTGATGAGTATTTTTTTCCTGAAGTCATTCTCTTTATATTGAAAGGGAAAAGCTGCCCTTGACCTTTCTTAATCAAAATCCAGTAATCTTTTGGGGAGACATGAAACAGAATTGTCTCTGACAGCCAGTGAATCAAGATGTATCTGCAAACTCAGGGCAAGGACATTCCTGAGCAATTGCAGAAGTCCCTGAGCAGGATTCTACAGTCCACCTGGAGAGCTGGGCCCTTCTGCCTGCTGCTGAGGTGGGGCAGAGCACTTCTGACGATGAGAGGCACAGCAGTAAAAAAAACTCTGCTCTTGCAAGTGCCATGTGAGTTAGTTTTATTATGGAACTGGGTGAGCAAAGTGCAAATCCAGCAGTAATAGAGGGATCAGGCCCATTTTTTCAAGCAAACCAAAACACTGCTTCTGCTGGAGAGCCTGAGCTGTGGGTCTTGCTGGGCTGAGCAGCCTCCACTGAAGAGCAGAAGAGCTTAACAGGAGCAATAAAACTAAAGTGCTCTTGTGAGCAGCTCTGTCTCTAGAGGGAAGAGGTTGCAAGCCAAGCATCAGGAAATAAATGAGATGCCAGTGTTGACCCTATTTCTCAGGATGGCACCGGAACAGCTGGGAGAACAGCATGATGCTGCCTCAGCAGGAATTGTTACCTGTGGTACATGGATGGAGAGCCTCCACTGGGGACTGCAGAGTAGCCGCCGTAAGCACTTGGCACAAAGCAGAGTCAATAAACAGACCTCTGTTAATAAGCTAATGTACAGCAGCGATTAAGCAATGGAATTAAGATTTTGGTCCCTAAACAGCTGTACATCAGTCAGTCATAACTCATGATGTTTTTTCAAGTGTATAGATCCACAGCATGCTAAAATCAAAGTTTTTGAAGGAAGGTAAAAAATACACTATGTACAAAGCAGAAGCAATGGGAATCCTAAAAAAAAATGGAGGTGGCTGTGTTTGGGTGTTCTTTGTAGCACTACAGGAATGTTTATGGCATGCTGTTTGCAAAGCAAAGATTTGGGTCTAATTTCAAGCATGCTGTGCACACTGGAGTAGATGGAAATGCTGTAGCTCCTCACTGTGCTGTGCAACAGATTGGAATCCCCCCTTTGGCCTATGCTTGCTGGGGGAGATGGGGTACGTTTTGGATTAATGTGAGAGCTGCAAATGTGTTTGTGTGCTGAGGCAGGCAAAGGCAGCTGAGAGTCCCGGCTATCGGTCAGATGTTACCTAATTAATCACCATTGCATGTTAATTACGTATTATTGACTTGCTGCTGTGTTGTCTTGGTCAAGTGGAGTCCCCTGCTGGAACGAGTGTTCCACAGCATGAAGGATGGAATATGGACCTGATGGTTCAGTATCAGGGATGTTTCTTAATTCCTGGTGCTCATGTGTATTTTCTTTGATAAGCAGCAATATTACCAGTGGCAAAAGGACCATAATGTCATGGTTGGCACCCAGGCTTGCAGGGCACTCTGCAAAGCTTACTTTTCATATACTTGGGAAGTGCCTGGTATTGCAGCTGAATTTCTTTGTTGAATGTGTAATTCTTTTTTTTTTTTTCCCTCCAGTGGTTACTTAGCATTCAAATGTGAAACGCTACATAAAGAATGAAATTGCCCTCCTGGTAACGAGGTTTTCCAGTGCTTTACAGTTTTCTAGGCTATAGAACTTCTTGCTTTTCACATCAGAAACTCCCAACCAAGTTAAGATGACTCTGTGTCAAAACTTTTTATGTCTCTGTGTTTGACTTCCAGCTAATGAAAATTATCTTCAGATCTGCATGGGTGGATCTTGACTCCAATGTTCTTCTCTGACTAAATGTACAGGTCTCCTTTTAAAGTCTGTGGGAGTTCTGCTTATGAAAGAAGATAGACTACCAATGTCAAGATCCACCATATGAAGCAGGAAAAAGAGCTTTTTGCCCTCTATCTGTAGCACTTGTCTCAGTGCTTAGTAGCAGAAGAACATTTCTATCCAGCAGTGTGTGAAGGCCCCAACTATTATAATGGAGCTTTGACTAAGCAAGGGGAACTGGCAAAGTTAGAGATGTTTCTGTAGGTGCAGTTGGACAGGAAGTGGGATAATAGAGTGAAGTAGCAGAGAGGAAAGGAACAGTAATATCTAATGAACAGTGAAATCAGATGTAAAGTCATGATCTGAAAGATTAGGATCCAGCAAGAAAGCAGAACAGCTATCTAAAGAGAACAGGATTGGGAGGGGAAATATTTTATAACTCTGGTTTTAGGCTCTGCAGACATTTAGGGGAACTCATCTTCCTCTTTCTGCTCTAATTTTTTCCTGTATTTTAAGTTTAAAATCTGTGAGCTTTGTAAATGTTGTGTTTGCACAAGTTCTTTGAATTTATCTCTGAAGCACTTTTGAAAATCCACTTTAGTGTGTTGTGATTTTTGTCCCAAGTATACTCAATCTGGCATTATCCATGCATTCAAAACCCTTGCCCTCTTCTTTTGGTCCCAGAGCCATAGTAGAATCAAAGTCTGTAATTTCTAGTATGTGATACACCTGTGCTGAAGATTCCCTGTTTGCAGTGTGACTGAAGAGCAGTTACCTGTAGGTTACAAACCCATAAGGGTTTGTGCTCCATGGCTACCCTGCACTAAATGTTTGTCAGGCCTTGGGCTTGGGTTCCACTGAGGCTGCTTGGTGAGGTGGGGACAAATGGCATCAGTGTGGTCATGCTGCAGCATGCTGCTGTGTTGGGCTGCAAGTCTCATCAACAAAGTCCTGCTTGTGCATCCTCTGTAGTCATTATAAGAGCTGCCTGAGTATTATCTGACTGCAACCTTTTTTTCTTTTTTCATCAGGGGAGTGTTGATTTGATTAAATCAAACTGCCTTATGTAGAGATATTGCTTTGGTGACAGCTATATTGAAAAGTTTTGCTTTGATAAGATCAGGGACCTTCACTTCAATTTTATTTCAATTTTTATTATATTGCATAATTTTGACATAATTTAAAAGGGTATTATAACAAATAAGAATGCAATTACTTTGTAAGAATAATAAAGTCAAAACAAAAAATTTTCATCTCTGAAGGAGTGTGTTCATCTTTGTCAAATGAAGCCACTCACTTTCCAAGTGTCCATTCAAGTTTTTGAACCAGAATTTTTTGTAATTTTTGTCTTGTGGAAAAACTTTGAAATATTGGCAACAAGAAAGTGCTGGAAAATCCCAATTCATGCATCTCCTTGTGGCATTGAAATACCAATTCTAATCTGGCTACACAAATAATTATTCACAGTAGCAGAGTGTTGAGGGCTGGATTTGGGTTTAGGCAATTTCTGTTTGCAGTGCTCTAGGAAGAGCAGGCCAGGAGTTGGACAGGATGGTCCTTGTGGGTCCCTTCCAGCTCGGGGATTGTGTGTTTCTTGTTCTTCTCTGAGGAATGGAGCAGCAGCTTTTTGTTCCAATTCCCATCTCACTGCCACCGTCAAGCTCTGTTATACTGACTTGCAGCTCACCCCCTGCTGCTGTCAGATACTTCTCCTTCTCCTGCTTCCAGGAAAGCCAGGCTACACAGCCTCTGCACAGCCAAAAAATGCTTCCCCTGGCCAGAGAACTGCAGTTAATTTTAAGCAGGGCTTTTTTTTTATTTTCCCCAACAAATTGCCTAATAAGAGCGCAAGTATTAATCACATGTCTGGAAAAAGTTTGTTTTGATCTCTGTGTCTGCTATTCCAGCTTTAAAGAACAGAGCATTTTCTGAAACATTTTCCTGGTAATAGAATTAGGACATAATTCCTAGAAGACAAATCTTGGCAGGTATGAAGTGTATAATACCTATCCTTGACTGAACCTACAGCCTAGTCTAATACTTCCCACATTTTCCTGGTTTCAAAGTGAGTTTGATCTTGTGCTGAAGGAAATGATTCTCTTTACTTGAGCCCTCTTGAATATTTCACAGTAAGAAGGATGTGATCCATTACTTGAGGAGCCCTCGTTATGTGCAGCTGTGGGATACTCATCTTTTTCCTTTATCTGCTCTGCTGAAAAACTTGGATACCTTCTTTTACTAAACAAAATCAAGATCAGGGATGTTAAAAATAGATTGACTTATTGAACTCGAAAGAATAATCATTTTCTTGTCACCAGCTTTAGCTTTTCTTTGCTGAAATAAGATTAGCAGAGATTAAAGCTATTTATTTTGGAGGTATAGCATTCTGGTCAGGGAAGCTGTGATGGGTTTTTCTTTAAAAGGATCTTCATATTTCAAGAATTTGCAAACTCTCATTTCTTTTCAGGGTTGTTTGTTCCTGTAACTGCTCCTCTTGCCTGCAATTACTCTTTTCCAAGAAAATATTTGGTGGAAACACCCAAGTATCCTCTCTATTTGTTCCATGTTGCTCTGTTAAAGACACAATGTTCTTTCTGATATAAAGCCATGCAAATGAGATGTGAATTTCTCACTGCCTTAATAAGGGCTGGTTTGTCTAAGGAGTCTTCTAATACTCACTTTGTGAAAGGAGTAAGTGCTAACCTTCATTTACCTTCATCAAATACAGTGAGGGCCTGGCCTAGTAAAACACTAAGCCATGCACTAGTAAATAAAACACTTACAGTCAGTGTTAGCTAAGCTTGAGTTTAAAATGCTCTGCTGTGTCAAGGCCAGAAATCTGTGGCACAACCATCCCAATGCTAGTGCCACCAAAGAACCAGGGGTCTGAAGAGACCTGCCTGAGTGGGGGACCGAGGGACAATCAGTAGGATTTCATTTCTGCTAGAAAGAAAAAAGTATCTTGGTGCTCTGTGTTTTAAGGTCAGTTGTTCACTTTTCAGGAATGTGTTGGGTGAACATGGCAAGGTTTTGGGAGCACAGGATGGAATTTCTGTGCTAGTTAGGTCTCATAAGGCTCCCATACCTCTCTTGCACCTCTCCCTTCAAACTCTCTCTTGTACTTTCTAGTTTAAAAGAGCCAGGTCTGGATTTATCAAAATTTTTTGTATCCTTGATTACAGATGAATAATATTTAATTTCTCCTGAGAAGTTTAAATGAGTCACAAGACATTAAAGTTAAAAACTGGGAAGTGCAAACTCACGATGTTCTACATAAAGTCTCTCCCACAAACCCCGTGTTGACCTTCTCTCTGCTTACAGACAGTGCCTGACTCCACTGTACATCGCCTCTCCCTCGAGCCCACAGCTGGGAGGAGCAGGACTCCTCTGCTTTTGCCTTGCTTTGTTAGGATTTTGAACGAGTTCTTCCAACGCCATCCGCAGTGTGGGAGCGGCTCTGCTCTGTAATTCCAGAGCTCCTCGACTAGAGGTCAGTAACACATCAAAGAACAGGAGCCTGCAAACCAGAAACTCTGGGCTATTAGCTGCCACTAAACATTTCATTTTGCATTTGAAATAAAGATTTGTGATTTGATTCATCAGCAGCAGCTATAAGTCATACAGTTATGGGATAAGACTAGTGGAGTGCTTCTATTCTCTATTTCTCTAATTCTTTTTTGGTATTAGAAGCATGTTGGAAGTAGTGCTTCCAAATTTTAAACAATAAGAAAAATTATCCCCCTTTTAATATCACTTGGTCTTATGTAGTAAGTTGGACATTTTGATGTGATATGTAGTTTAGAAAACAAATCTGATTTTTATAAATTTTTACTGCTAATTCTTTATGTAGTCTTTTTAGCTGCATTGGCATTTTCTCCTCACAAGACTAGCTAATTAGCTTGGAAGAGAAAATCAGTGTCTGAAGCAGAGGTGGTTAAAAGTAGATAATAGATAGGCTCAGAGTCCTATTTATTGTGTCCTTACAACTTCTAGTGTAGACTAGATCAGTCACTATTTAATAAAGGGCAGGTTTAGGAATGCATAAAGGTAAAATAGAAATTTGTTTCAATTTACTGTAAAAATGACCCTTATTGTTCTGTAATCATTCAATTCTGGTTTTTTTTACCTGCTGAACTGTTTCTGCTCAGTGGTAGAGGAATGGTCATCTGGACAATTAAAACCAATTTATAGAGTAGCTCTCATCCAGATGCATTTCTTTAAAGGATGTCTTGAACTGTGCTGCCATTTTGATAGCAAGCTGGTCAAATACACACTCTGAATCATTTTTTTGTAAAAGCAGGCACAAAGGATTCTGCTTGTATTCTTTTGAGTATGTCCTATCCTGAAAATGCTCATTTCCTTTATCATGACTAATGCCATTACTGAGTGGTTTTGTTGAGGCATTTAGTTCAGTCATGTTCATGACAGTAATTACTGTGTTTGTCTCCAGCTAAAATGCTGATTCCTGTTTGAATACTGCACCCCTAAGAGATGTGCTCTAAGTTTTCATGAAGGAGAAATCTCTGTTTTCCAGCATTTTTGTGTTAGTTGATTTTTCTTTCCTGCAGAAAGAAACTAGACCAAAGCCTTTCGATTGTCTTGTTACTCAAGTCCTGTTTCTTCCCCTCACACTGCTTTTACACTGGCATGATACATTATGATTTATGCTGCAGTTAGTAAGGGTGGAACCAAACCTAACATTCCAAAAAACTGCTATCTGTATGGATCTGTTCATAGGGAATCTGTTGAATAGTGAGAATATAAACTCGTGTTTGCATTAAAAAACTCCCAGCGTATCTTGAACTGAAAAATTAAAGAAATAAAACCAGGTGATTGGGCCTCTTGTTGTGAACTGAAAACACAGGTACCTCTTGTGCCGGAGCAGCAAAATGCATTAGTCTAAAGGGGGCTGGTTGTAAGAAATGATTGTGCCTTGGAATATTACGTGCAGGATGTGGAGATGAGTTTGAGGGATGGTATTTAGCTTTCTAAATGTAATAGTTACATTTAGAATGGGGATCAGGCTGTAATGATGTGTCCTTTACTTCATTTCTCTTCTCAGGCAGCCTTTGGGCTGCACAGCACCTTCACTCCTTGCACTGCCATGATTTCTATGTCCTGCTCAGTAACCCTGACTCACTTGATGCAATACCAGCACCTCCCTATTTAGGACCAGCAAGGCAAAAAGATGTTCACAGCCAGCAGTCACTGACTGGGGGCTGAACAGTTTAAATGCTTTTAAAAGCCTGGGGCAGTCATCTCTTCAGGTCTGGCATCTCTGTTTCTTGAGCTTGTACGTTGGCAGAGCACTCCCCTGCAGCCTGCCAGCTCCAGAGTGAATGGTGACAGCTCATCATCATCAGTTACACCCTGCCATTCCAGCGGGTTTAACATGGAAACCCGAGCTTGCGGGATAGAATTGAGGACTCTCATGCATTTGATCATTGAATGAGTTGAGGAAATGAAATATAATGGGAACTCTGCTTTTTTAAGCCTCTTTCATAAAGTAAATCAAGTTCTCTGCTTGTGTGAGTGCATGAAAGCCACTGGGATTAGCAGATTTGCATTGTTTCACTCAAATGACAAAGGTAGATTTCTAGTTTAAGTGATGCTGTGGTTT
Source organism: Erpornis zantholeuca (assembly GCA_013400515.1). Classification (NCBI taxonomy): domain Eukaryota; kingdom Metazoa; phylum Chordata; class Aves; order Passeriformes; family Timaliidae; genus Erpornis; species Erpornis zantholeuca. Next base: position 560,924 of record VZTN01028840.1, on the reverse strand, counting down.
GGTTCTTTTCCTAGAAAATGTTCAGTGTTTCAGATCTCCTGTTCTCAGTGCCAGACACCATACAAACCATCAAGGGGGCAGGTTTGAGCTGTGGCTGAGCCAGCTGCCAGCAGCAGGGATTGTCCCACCTCCAGGCTGCTGTTCACAGCTGGCTGGCTCTGCCCTTCTGTTGGTGCATGTCTGGTTCCCTGGAAACCGGTTCAAGCTTGATAACCCAATAAGAAACACCCTTTTTTTCCCCTTCCTCCTGTTCATTGAGCTCACCAGTAAGTCAAGTAGGGCCAGAACCAGAGCAGGAAGGAGTGAGTGGTCTAACACACATCTCCTGCCTTGCAGAACTTGGCACCTATGTGAAAAAGATGGATCAAAGCAATGCAATTGCCTTCCCTTTCCTACCAATGCGTCTGAACTTTTCCAGTGGCTTTGCAAGGAGTGTGGTGGTTGTGTAGAGGCTGCAGTGCAATTAGGGATGTGCATTAGTATTTTGTTGACAGGGTGAAGGTGGTGGCCTGGCCAGATTTCAGAAGCAGATGAGCAGCAGGTGGGAACTGGATGAGCTATTCATATAGTGATACTTTCCAAAGTGGACAGCATCAAGATCCAAAACCAGACTTTTTTGTCAGGTGTAAAAAACCTTTTATACACTGCTGCTTGAGCATATTACTGGTGACTTAGATAACAACTGAAAAAAATTAACAATATTCCCATTGGGATGTTGCTTTATCCTCTGTTGTTCTGAAGATTAATTTTTGTACCGTATGGTTTTTACCGTTATGGATCTATAGCATAATCAGAAAATGATAAAGTTGTACAATATTAACAGACTACTAAGCCAATGTTTGCTTTAGGGTGAATGAGTTGTTCCAGCTCCAGGTGGAATCTGTAGGTTGGAACTTAACAGATTTCTTCTCCTTTTCCCTGAAACTTTCCAATCTGCTTTTACAGTACACTGTCTTGGACTAACAAAAGAGGTCTTTTAGTTCTGTGGTAGTACACTGCCTCAGAAAGCCCAGCTTTAGTCCTGTAATTGTCTTATCTCCATAGACTAATTAAGTTATTGTTTATAGCTTTTGAAAATGGCTTATTGCCAATGTGGAAGCAAAGAGCAAAACTCTCTCTGTGACAATTTTCATACATCTGGTATAATGATAAATATTTTATATTATTAATAATAAATAGCAGTTTTATAGGATTGGTTCCCTTTTATGGGCAATGGTAGGACAGCTGTCTAGCTTGTAGTTTTATAATTTGTCCTACAGGCAATTTTATGCTTATGGGATACTGACTTCCATAGGGAACTCTGCTGAAAACCTGATAGCACAACAGATCACTCTGTATTTCCATGAAGGCAGGTGTAGGCATTTGTGTTTCCACTGCCAGATTCCTGGGGGCCTCTTTGGAGAGGCTTTGGAGGCAGAAATCAGTGAGCTTTCCAGGTGTGTTCTGCATGTGAAAGGTGAACTTGCTAGGAACATTTACATTGATCCACACTGTGAGAGAGCTGGAAAGTTACCTCCCCTCCCCTTAAGAATTGTTTTAATCTCACAATACCTCGTGACCTCAGCATTAGGAATAGGATCACAACTTGGATCAATGTAAATGAAATTACAGCAACAGCTCAAAAGTTTATCCAGAAAAGAAGCCACATCATGCTGATACTGTGCAAGTACAAAGACATCGTTTTTCAGTTTCCTGATGTGTGCTGAAAGACATGTCTAACTCCATCAGTGTTCCTTGTTTTTAGTGGTACTTGCTGTGAGGGATTACTGCTTCTCTCTGAAAGATACCCTGATTAATCTAAGGGGTGGTCCCAGCCCCAAAGAACAGCCACTGACACTGAGAAAGGCTGATTGTATTTAGCAGAGCTCTCCAGGTCTTGTGAGCTCAGCTAAGCTGCTGTCCGGCAGGTGAATCAGAAGGCTTGAATGCAGTAAGGATCTGGAAGAGTTGCTGTCTTCCCCCAACAAGACCCTGACTGGCAAGTTGGGTTTAATACTTCTAACATTAATAGCAAAAATTCTGCAATTTACAGACAGTTCTCAGACACAAAGCAGATACCAGGGATCCAGTACAGAAAGTCTTAATGCCCAAGGCTATTGGGCCATTTTTTCACTCTTTCAAATAACCTTGCCTCTCATAAATCTGTTGCTCATTTAAAGCAAACTTTCTGCTTGCATCAGAAATTACTTCCAGCACTGGATATGAAGCATTCTGCAATATGTTTTAAAGTGAGGGCTGGATTCACTGCTTAAATAAAGCAAGCCAGTTTGCTTCAAACGGATCATTTATTGCTACCTTCATGCTGTATATTTATTGTGAGGATATTGTCACATTTCTTTCAGTTTTGAAAATGTAAGTTGGATTTTCTCTTTCAGGTTGCCATCTGGTGTATTGCGAACAGTCTCAGAGAGTAAGAGGCCATCTGTTAATACTTTTTCAGGAAGCTTTTTATAGAGCAGTGAAGTGGCAAATCTCAAAAACACGTTGTAATGACTTACAAGATCTCGGGTATGTGTACAAGTAAAGGCTGATATTTTATTCCTATCAACAATATAGTTATCAAGCTGGGGAGGAAAGGAAGAGAAGAAAGAGAACTTGCACACAAATGCACATGCATTTTAATGGCTCTATTGCATATATTACTTTTTCTATTTTTACATAAAATGTAAAGTGAGTTTCTGAAGCTCTGATTCAGTTTATGCTCATGTACTTTAGCAAGACTGATTGCCTCTTTGAGAAGCTGTTTCCTTCTTTAACCATTAATAGAGATCAAATTACCCAGGATTTTGTCTAATAATACTAAGAATGTAGCTTGTGTTCCCATAGAATGTGATTTTACATCTCTAGTGGTTCATACTCCCAAGATGCTGATATGTCTATTGCAAGATTCTGCCATGTAGGAAGGCCTCCATTTCAGATCTGCCAACAACCTCAGGCCAATATTCGGTGTATTTCTATGGCAAAAGGTTATTTCCACATTCAGTTCTGCAAGTAGAGAGATTTTCAACCCAAATTTTATATGCTCACTCAGTCACTAATGGTAGCAGTGGAGGACATGACAGACAGAAGCGTTGCCTGAGTGTTCTGGCTGTTGTAGGAGTGGGTGCTGTGTTTATTGAGAGCCTCTTGGTGCGCTCTATATGTTGAGCCATTTTTTTCCACTTGCATTGGCTTCCTCCATAATTTTGTGGTACAGCAGAAACAAACAGAGCTACATCATGTACCAGCCTGTGCAGTGCTGAGGTTTATCTCAACTCTCTTCTGGCCTCTCTGAGAGGAGACATTGTTGCTTTCAGGGTCAGATGCTTTGAAAGCACTCACAGAAGCATCAAATGACTGATTGCTTTGTGGACCTGACATGCAGAGAAAGAAGGGCGAGTGCTGATTATCTGGGCAGGTAACTGGAGTTTGGCAACCACAGAGATCAGGTGTACTTTTGGGTGCTCAAATAAATCCTTCATGAATGTTGTGTTCCCCTTCCAGCTCTGCATCATCTGAAGTGTCCCAGTCAAGCATATTTTTCTGTATTTTAATACTATATTAATTTTCAGTGCTTGAGTTCTGCAGTAACAAGATTCTGTAGTGATGTTCTTGGGCAACCCTCTGTGGAACGAATCCTGCTTCAATTAAGTGTAATAGTAAGATCTTTTTCTCTTCAGTGGTTCCAATTTTGATAGTGAGACATCAAAAGTATCATCCAGGTGTCACTGATAATAAATGTCAGTGCTGCTGCATGTCAAGGTCATATAAACTGTAGTAAAGGCTGTTCAGGCTGGCATTGTGCTTAAATACTGTCATCATTTAAACAAAACTAGGCAGCTCTAAAAGCAAAGGCAGCATGAATATCACCATAAAATTAAGCCCACTAGCCAGTGGTGAGAGAATCTGAAGCCTGTATGTTGGAAGAGTTCTAAAAGCAATGCAGGTTGGTTTTTTAGTGCTAAAACCTCTCAGAAATAGAGAAATAAGTGATCCCAGCTGCGTTCAATGTAATGTGAGTCAATTGTGCCTAATGGTATTGAGCAGTGGTCAGAGTATCTTCTAAAAGTTTTATTTATAAAAAAGGACTTTTCTTCCAAATTATTTTAGAGGCATTCTCTTTTACTGAATGAATAAAAACTAACTTTTGTCTTGTTCCTATATTTTTTATGTAAGAGAAAGATAAAGAATGAACAATAAAATTTGGGGGAGGGCTTTTTTTGTAGTCCATAAAGGTCCAGTATCAGCCACAATTTTTAGTTAAGAAGTATGCCTTTTTTCCCCATCTAATATTCACACTATGTTGTTGAATGATTATTAACCCCAGGCAACAGGCAGTCATAACTTTTTAACCATATTATTTGAGAATGCTATTAGAAAGGCCTTGAATCCAGGGAAGCATTGACAGAAATTTGTTCTGTTGTCTCTATTCTTTCATCTCAAAACAAACCTAGGTGGTCTTGACTGGCAGCTGCCCTGGGCTTTAGCATTTCTTTCTTTGTTAAACACAAGAAAGTGCCAAGAGGTCTCCTGAGGTGTCAGGAAGTTAAGTGCTGGTGTGAAGATGTGCCTTGTGTCCTTCATCCATTCCATGTCCGTTAAGCCAGGTCAGCAGGTAGACAAAAAAGTTCATGGCTGAAAATAGTTCCCCAGAGGTGAAGCCTTATACAAGTCCCCTAAAAATTACCTGCCAACAACTCAGCACTTGAGAATTATGGTTTATTGGCTCACTGTAGAACAGATTACTGCACTCTCTGCAGATGAGTGGATTGCATTAACAATGCACCCCTGATGAATTTTGAAGTGCCCTAGCATACAGGGTACTGCATTTTGCCATCAGAACTGAGATGCCACCAAACCATCTGTGTGCTACACCTGAGTTGTACTGGTGTAATCTGGAGCCCTGGTCTAGGAAGTGTCAAGAACAGAACTTTCCTGTGTTGTGGTTTGTCTTGTGTTGCTGTGCATCTCGTCTATGAGCTGGCATTGTGTGGATTTACTGGGGTAATGAAATATGAAAGATTGACTCTAGTCCTGTTTAGGGTTAAGAGTCTGTAAATCCACTGTGCTTGCAGAGACCAGGAATAATTTAAACACTGCTCACATTCCTGCCTCCGCAGTAGGGATGGGTATTTTGTTTTGAGGATTTTTTTCCTTATCTCAACTGCTGTACCATTTGGCTATATGAAGCTTTTGCATGCCTCACAAACACCATCTGTTACAACCCAAGACACAAATACTGCAAGTGATTAGTAATATAAGCCAATGTTGCAGCTGTATGTGGTGTGGAAATCTGATAGAACCAGAACTTACTTTGTAAGCCTGACATGCTGAATAGTGTGTTTGTGATTTGTCTAAGCTTTTGCATTCTTCAAGTCAAGATAACTTTCTGCTGCTGTGGAGAGATGATAGAATAAAAAAAAAAATTTAAAACAAAACATCTCCTCCCCCCACCTCCCCCCCCGCAAGAAAACCCAACCCAATGAACAGCAAAAAAACCCAACAAAACCAAAACAAACCCCAAAAGATCCAAGCATTCCATTTAGGAAATGTTCTTGGAGTAAGTAAAGCATCTAGGATAGAGTGAATCCCTAGCAGGCAAATGTTTCCAACTGCCACATGCTAATATTGTATTAGATGAATATTTTCTGGATTGAAATAACTTATATATTCTGATCAATGCCCTTTTTAAAGTCATAAAACACTTAAAATATACATATAATAGGGACTGTTCAGCTGTTCTGGCCATGGGCAGAATGCAGTAAATACCAATACACTCCTTCTTGTATTGTCATTCAATACATTTTCATGGCCCGGACTGGTTCTCCTGAGTTCCACTATTGTTTTTTCTCTTTGTTTTATCCTCCAGCCTTGATTGCAGGAACAGATGAAGAACTGCTTATGCTGGGAAGTACCAAATTAGAGAGGAACACCATGTGTGCTCATGGACGTACATGAGAATGAACAGGAAAGTAGAGGAATGCTTAAATTTGACTGCCTGCAGGGTAATTGTGTTGCTGTGCGATAATCCAGGGCATGGCCCAACCACAGAGACTGAAACTCTGAACTGGTGAGATGAGTCCCTTTTTAATGTTGAATGAAAGAAACTGTTCAAATCAACAGTGGTAACAGTTCTGTTATTGATAGTCTTCCTCTGCATCACTAAGATATGTACATATCTTTGCTATCTCTAGGCACTTGGAAATATGAGGACAAAGTCTGAATCACTTTTTTATTTCCTCTCTCTGCACTCAGATCCTTATCCTGTTCTCATATCATATAGTACTTGTTTTGAAAACAAGAAAGTTTTAATTCTAAAACTATTTCATTAGTGTTAGAGACTCACAGGTCAAATTTGGAAGAAGGTAGGTCTATGGTTTTTGCTTATGCACACTGTTTTCTCTATATAAGAAGTGCAATATTGCCCTTAAACTTGTATTTTTAAAAGAATATCTTTTGTCCTTGGAGAGAGGGCAAGAAGTAACACCCTTAAACTGAAGCTAAAACTTCAAGCTAAATATTAAGGAAAAAACCAAAAAGGACCGTGGAAAGAGGAGAGACTTTCAGGGAAATTGTGATGTCTGCATCACTGGAGACCTTTTAGAGCAAATACAATATTTACAGTTCATCTCACCATGAATAGAAAGATGAACTAAATGGCCTTCTGGGGTGTCTTCCAGTACTATGATTTTGAAAGCCTGTGACCCAGGAGGCCTTTCCCAGTGCTCTGCAATCTGTAAGGAAGGTCAGGATCATAGGCAGAGAGCAAGCCCTGAACGGGAAGCACCCTGCTCCTGGGTGTAATCCTGAGCACACTCCTGTGGGCTTTAGCATGTGCAGGAAAAGCTTAATGCCCCCCAGTGCACCCTGGAGAGAGGGCTGGCTGAGCAGGGAGGTACTTCATTTAGCTAGATGGGGAAAAGCTCAAGAATGAGCATGTCTTAATTTTTTTTCTCTGGAGCTGTGGCAGAAAGAAGGCAGCAGTGTCAGAGCAGTGAAGACAGTGAAGTCCTGCCTGTATCATCTTGTGCCTTGCTAAAATACAGGAGGTGATACTCAGACTGATGGACTAAACAAAATTTTTTTCTGCCTTTCATGGTGTTCTGGTTTGAAAAAAACAGACCAGTGGAAGACACCAAGTCAGAATAACAATTTATTAAGAAAATTAGAATAAAGGTAGGGAAAAAAACAAAACAAAACAAAAAAATAAACACACTGGTTTAAACTGACAGAGTCAGATACAACCTGACACTTTGTTAGTCAGGGTAGCAGTAGCAGTCCAATAAGATGGTGGCTGCAGTCCTCCTGAAATGATGGATGTAGTTCTGTTGAGGCAGTGATCCAGTAAAAGGCTCTAGTCTTCCTCAGAAGGTCCAGTGGTAGGTATGTAGCTCCTATCCTCTGGGAATCCAGTGGAGAAGAAAGCTAAACTGGAGTCTTCAAAACCTCAGTTATATCCAAGATGGGATGCTTGGCTCCTCCCCCTGGGTGGAGTATCTCACAATGAGATAGTGAGCCATGAGATAAGGCCTGATGGGCATTAACAGGAGATAGGCCAGGAGTGAGTTACCTCTGAGTCATGGGCAAGGCACTGATGGGCCATTAACAGAATACAGAGGGAGGAGGCAGGGAGTGCTGTCCCACCTGGTTTTAACAGAAACCTGAAGATGGTGATAGAATACACCCCCCTGGACACATCTTACATTATAACCCAGGACACATGGCTGCAGTCTGGGGTGTAGGCTTTATATGGTGGTTGGCTTGTGAAAAGATAAACCCACCTTTTCTCCTTTCTGGAGTAAGTCTTAAACTCCACTGGGTGTGGCTGGTTGGGTGTTTTACAGTTCACCACCCAGGGGTGCCGGAGGACGGCAGTGAGCCTTTCCCACCTTGTGAGCCAGGCGTGCCCTCGGAAAAGGAAAGGTGCTGCCTTACTACAGGAAGCACTGCTGCCAGTGCCGTGTCCTGCCTTTTGTTGTGTGCTGGATTGCAGTGCAGGGAGCTGGCATTTTTGTAATAGAAAGTCTATTCTGGTGGTTTGATAACTGATATTTAACTAACTGCAGCATATTCCAGAGCTCTGAGCAGGAACGTGTTTATGCCCTGCCAGTTGCCCTTTGCTGTGTATTATGAAATGTAAGACAGCAAGATTGTGAGTGGCTGTGATTTAAATTACTAAATTTACTCTAGATTAAATGTTTGTCTTTCATGTTTGATTTCTCATTAACTGAGAATTTACAAAGTCAAGTACACAGTCCTATTCTTATTTGTAAACTTGCAGCTTTCTCTTTTAATGCCTAATAATAAGTTCTCCCCTCTGGTTGTTTAATGTATCACTTGAGATTCCGTTTTGACAAATCTCTCAGCAGTTCAGAAAAGTCTTTGTTATAAGGAAATAAATATACTGCTGGCTCAATGGGAACGAAATGCTTTTTGTCCTTTGAAAAATGTTGCGGCCCTGTATATTGGTCAGTGTTACTTATCTGAATAGTGCTATTGTAGAGAGGAAAAAGGTTCTTTATGGACCAAAGAGCATTTGAGGGTACTGGAGTATGTAGGGCAAGGTTATCAAGGCTTTGCTTTGGTAATGTCTATTTTTGCTGTGAAAGATCATCTTACATGTGATATTTGTCTCTGTTAAATACATTGCCTTTATTATTGTAGTAGCTTTTCTTTTTTAATTACAAAATGCTGACAAGATGTTTTGCAGTGACATATTATAACTACATTAACCAGGTGCATTAGGATCTGTGTGTATGGCAATTGATGCTTTCTCTTTGTCACTTACATAATGAACCTTCTGCCTGCACAGAATAAAATATTTATCTGGAATGCAGGCTAAAGCAAATGCTGGAGACTGGAGGAGGAAAAAACAGGCTGCCTGCAGTGAGTAATTGTTATAATCTCATTGTCCTTTGCAAAGTTGTTAATTAAGGCCTTTACTAAGCAGACTGTGCTTGCAGGAGTCCCACAGAAGTCAAGTTGTGCTCTTGTGCATCTGTTAGCTCACAGTGGTCTGAACGTGCTTAATGCAAGGCTCCCCAAGTTTCATCCTCAGAGAAGCTGTGTGTTGGGGGGGGTGTCTTGTAACATTCTCCCCCATCTCTCCCCTTCACCTCTTTCTTTGAAATAAGAAAGAAAATAACACCTAAAGGAAGATGGTAAACTAATGTATAGAACTTGGGTATCTCCATCATCAATATTGGCATGTAAGCCTGCTGGGCATGTGGGGTTGTTAGCTTATTTGCAGGTGCTCTCTGGAGTTTTCTCTGCAAGGAGCAACTGGTATAAATTGTGTGTACTTTGCCTACTCTAGTTCCAAGTTCTTTTTGTTATTTAGTATTTATATTTCTATAGCAACTAGAAGATCCACTTAGGGATTTTGACCATTCCTGGTAGGCAGCAGTGTAAACAGTATAAGGAAACAATATTTTAAGTGAGGAGACCTGAGAAAAAAAATGATCTAATAGATCTATTGTTGTGAGTTTCTTTGTAGGTATTAATGGAAAGGAAAATTTTTGAAAACCAGAATGAATTAATTTTTAGGTTCCTGTGTGAGGGGACAACATGGAAGGAATCAAAAAAAGCAAAAAAAGGCCTGATTATAAAAAGTAGCAAATGGAGAAGTTTGCTGCCAAGGGCTGATTGGAGGCAAGAATTGACATCTTGGGAGCAGATGAGAAGAAATGGTATGTGTCAGTAAATCACGAGCAGCCTTAAAACTCAAGGCAAGCAATTCATAAATAATAGAGAAGGGAGAGCCGAAGGAGGAAGGGGAAAACCAGCAAGATTTGAACTCAAAAAAGGTATTTGAAACAAGATTTTGGAGGGGCTGGTTTTGGGTAACAATTGAATTAGGAAGGCCAGAGAGATGAATGTTGATGTGACAGTAGGATTGACTGGTTCCTGTGTGAAAAAGCAGGGGGAAACCCCCCAGCATTATGCAGAAAAAAATAAGCAAAAGAACACTGAGCTGGGATGAACCAACAGGTGGAGAAGCAAGCAGAGTCACTGTGGAGATCTCCTGAGCGGGGGCAAACTGAATATGGTAATGCCGAGTGTAACGGGACAGAGGAAAATAGGAAATGGGATGAGGATGAGGACAATTCCTGAAGAACTAGAAGCTGGCAGAAGCAAAGTAATTTCTATGTCTGATGGGAAAAGAGAAGGGAAAAGAAACAGTAAGATGTTCAAATGTCTAAGAGTCTCGTGTCCTTTCTTTTTCTTGGTAGAAACTTGGCAAAAGCTGTATGGATAAAAAAATAAATTGCGGAGGTGGATTTATTTTTATCAGAAAAGCAGACTTTGTTGGAGACATGCCAGGGAAACTGATGGAGCAGGTAATTCTGGTCTCCACGATTCTACTAGAACTGCTTTCTTCTCTGAACTGAGCTGTGTGGTGATCTGGGATGGAAGCTTAGAAAATCAGATCTTGTTAAGTGAGACAGAGTGAGAGAGATCTTATAAATGGAAAGGAAGGTAGTGAGGAGGAGGCTGAAAGCCAACAAAAATTTTGCCTGTGTACTGAACATGAGAAGTAATTGAATTGTGAAAAAGCTTGACAGTCACGAAGTGGGACAGAGGTGAAGAAAGCAGAGAGTGCTATTAAGGCATTGTAGAACAAGGGCTCTGCAGCAGGAGAATCAAGCCAGACCTGCAGGTGTGAGACTAGGGAGATGGGTGGCAATAAGCAAAGGTAGCTCATCAGTTCAGAAGCTGTCCTTGAGTTAAGCTTAAACAGAGCCAAGAGTCAGGGGCAGAGGAAGCTGGATGATGAAGCTGGATCCAAGGTAGCCAACAGCAACACTGAGGAGGAGAGATGGCAGGACTCCTTGTTTACTAAAACAAGGTATCTCTTTGCTGCTAAATTAATCAGTTGTTTTAAGTTAGTGTTGCGGTGGGCAGTGGTAGGGTACCACCTTCCAGAAGTGTGTCAGTGAAGAGCCGCTCGACGGTGCCACACACACACACTCACTCATGCTGGATAGCTCCTAAGGCGGCTGATGGCAAAGAGACAGGAAGAGTCTTTGTATGGTATTCTACTGGATGAGTTTACTGTAGCCACATGAAGGGAGCCAAGGACGAGGAACCCAGAACAATGGAGGGCCCAGGTTTAAGCGCGGGGAGCAATAGGGGCGGAGAGAGCATCAGGGGCCAATGGTCTGAGGGCTCAGGGGCGGAGTGTAGGCGGGGCAAGGGTATGGAAGCCAATAGGAAAGCAGTGGGGGTGTGGCTTGGGATCAAGGGCCAATGGGAGAGCAGGGAAGGGAGAACATTCCGGGTCCTGGACATCTGTGGGAGAAAGGGCCGGGGAAGCGGAACTGGGGTACATTAACAAAATTGAACAAGGGATGTGGGGAGAAGCCTCTTGTGGCACCCTGACTGCAGGGAGTTTTCTCTTCTTAGGCCCCAGCTTCCCAGGGGACACCCTCGTTCTCTGCCTTGCTAGGCCCCCTGGCCTCCACGAGTTAGAACACATATTTCATCGTTTCTGGCAGCGTCTGAGTAGGATTCAGAAAAAAATCAGCAAATACATATAATTGAAAATGAGCTCTCAATTGCTAACCTAGACAGCTGTTGGGTGTTTATTTGGTGAATACAGGGATAAACCCAGAGTCGCAGTGCCAGGTGGAGTAATCCCAGCGGAGGGAATGTGGTTGGAGCAGCCCTTCCAGGGAGTCTGCAGGGTCCTTCCAGCCCCTGCCCTGCTGCTGAGCGGGACCGGAGCGGCACCAGCACAGCGAGCTGGGGACTCGCAGCTTCCCGGCCCGCTGAGCTAGCCACCAGCAAGTTGGATTTTCTCCCTAATTTCTCCTGTCTCTGAAGGAAATGAGTGCTTGGAGGGGAAGCCGAGCTTCCACCGGCAGAGGTTGCTGCTGTTCTCTTCACCTCCTCCTCTTCTCAAGCTGGTAACCTGTCATGTCAAGCGTTTAGCTGAAAGCAGTGGGAATTGTGAAGCTTTAATGTTTCCCAGACTGTAGTCTGCCACATTAACAAATCTTTCACTTTTCAGAAGATGATAGTGTCAATCACCGTGACAGCCTGAAAGACACCATTCATTGTTAATTAATTATTAGCTGTCAACTCAAAGACTTTGTTGAACTAAGAACATTCAGGCAGATTGTGGATTTCCTCTTTTTTAAACTTTATGTTTAAAGGACACTAAATACCCTTAATTATCAAAGTAAGTTGAAATCCTTTCATACCTCTTTCTTCTGCAGGTGACTGCTTCAGGTACAATATTAATTATAAATAGAATGAAGGTTTTGCAGCTTCTTATTGCTGATTTATGTTTTCATAATGGATGAACTAAAAGGAAATAAGTTGCCTTTTCTTTTGCTTTGGTAACAGCCTGTGATCCCTAGGCTGCCTCTGAGTTTTGGTGTTTGGAGGAATTAAAAAAAATAAAAGAAACTCGTGTTTCTTGAGAGGGTCTGTGGGGTATAGGACCTACAGTGGGGGCCATGACTTTGTGACTGACTCCACCACAGAAATCCTTGGATTTGAGTTGTTGCAATATTTCAGTTTCACTCTTTTGAGCAAGAAATTGAGGATAGCTTTCTCACTGGGCTTCCTGCAGGTGAGAATAAACTCTAATGGCTTTTTCCTAAGCAGTGATCTGATTTCCCAGCAGTTCTGGGCATGCCCAGCCATCCCTGCAGTGCTGTCTGCTGTAGGAGCCTTGCAGTGAAATGTGAGGATGCTTATGTGGGCACTGCTCTGGCTGAGGGCCATGGGAGTGCCTAGCCCAAGAACGTGGCTTGAGCACAGAAATGCTTCCAGAATTTGCCTGCAAGTTTGAAAACACTGGCCAGGCTTCTTTCCATTTGGGCCTGCCAAATGCAGAAGGATACAGTAATACTTACCCACCTCACAGGAGTGCTCTGAGGCTTAATTAATGCATAGGGTAAAATGCTTTGAGATCCTCAGGTCATAATGATACTTAGCACTTTATATCTTCAAAGCCCCATACCCAATGCAAAGGAACTAATCCCAAACTAATTAGGCAAAAGGCACTATAAAAGTGCCAAGTGTTGTTATTTGCCTTAAAGTATTATTATTTAATCACAAATTGCCTCAAAGTGAAGTGTGACTGTATGAGATTAGAGACATAGTAATTAAGGCCCTGATTTAATATTTTAAATTTATTCAGCATACTTCAATGCAGCTCTTGAATTTTTTCATTCTTTCCCAAAAGAAAAACCCAGCTCACATTTTAATTTTTATAAACACTGCATCCTCATCACTTAATAGGCTTTCCCTCTTCCCTCAGTTGTGTGCCCCTAGGATGTTGCAGTGCTGAGGGAAGATAGTTTGGTGAACAAGGATTTGGCCAAGTTGGAACGTAGCAGACTGAGTGTATGCGGGTATGAATTAAATATGACAAGAAGGAAATGTGTAAATAAAGTCTTTCTTGCATGTGTAGTAGATATATTTATGTATGTGCTGTGTAAGTTCTACAATGCAAAAACAGCTCTGAAAGCATCTGTCACCCCACATTACTTATTCTGCCTTTGAGATACAAGCTGCAGCCACCCTTCTAAAAGACAGCACTTCCCTGCATGTCAGGGAGCAGCTGTAGTTGTTAGACTGATTTGGGAAGCAATGGCTTTGGGTAAATAGTCTGGTGAAATTCACCCCTCTGTACAGAAGCTCAGCAGAAGGTTCAGGCAACCACTTCAAACCTATTTAAACAATTGAAGGGATTGTGAAGACCTTGTGTAGAGGATTACATTTCATCCACAGTGTTATGGTGAGTTTAGAGAAACTCTGTTAGTGGGAAGTGACTATATTTGCTCTTCTGTCTAAAGCAACAGCTTTGTTTTTCAGATGCAAATGACTCGAAGTTCATAGTTACACGTGGATTGGATGCAGCACAACCATACTGTGCCACTGTAACTTTACAGACCTCGGTGGAAATAGTCCTGCCTTCTATTGCTCTGAGATTATAATTAACAGTGAGGCTGAACAAGGAAATTTATGGGACAGGAAGGCTTCATAGTGACAAGGGAGCAGTGTGGATGCTTGGTACTGAGTGAGCCTTGTGGTGGCACACAGCCATTATGGCGACATTGAAAACTCAGTGGCAGCCCCACAGACACTTGCTGTACAGTTACCATGCTCTGGACAGAAGACATGTCTGTAGCAGGAGAGAGACACAGGGAGGAAGGAATCCCACAGCTCTGGATTGCAGTAAATCTGTGCTTTCTGTGGAACCTCACTGCAGCAGGTGGAATTACTTCCAAAAAAAAGCAATGCTCAGAATGACCACAGCACCACTGACTGCATTTTTGTCCTTGTGTATGCACTTACATTTGTAAATTGTAATTATTTAACACTTACCCAGTCAAAGGAAGCTTTAGGAAGTTTGGGGTTCTTTTTTAGAGCAATGGTTTCTTATAAACAAGAGTCAAATCTTGTAAAGGCAATTTTCTTAGAGCTGAGAAAACTCATTGTCTCGGCTCTCTTCCCTTCTCTCCAGAAACCTTCCCTTGCAACTTACAGAATTTTTTTCATGGTTTGGAAGTTTGTGAAGCCCATTTTTGGGGGAAGCTGTTCTGTTCTCAACTGATCTTGGAAGAGATTGGAGATCTGGAAGTGTTGACACTGGTCTGCATGAAATCAGAGAATTGCTTAGGTAGCAGTTGGTGAGGCCGACCTGAGCTGGGGAAAAACTTTTAGGATACTTGTGTCTTGGTTACTCTGAGATGTGCAAACACTTGAATTTGGTTTTGAAACAGACAAGTTTTGAAGGGGTTCATGACACAGCCACATTCAAGGCTTGTTCTTTTTATTTTGCATGCTACAGGAGCTGAAGGAAGTTCAGCCAGGGGCATGCAAACCTTATTTGCAGGGACCAAGTGCTCTGCTATGAAACTGCAGCAGCTTCCCTGCTTTCCCTCCAGCTGAAGATGCAGTGCTGTACACTGGGACCGGGCTCAGCACACAACTCTTTGAAGACTCAAAGCTTGAGAGGGTTTGTTTCTCAGCACGAAGGACCAGCAGGTTTCTGTTTATTCTTAGCTTGCTTTCACTGAAGTGTTCAGCTGTCTTTTGCAGTTCAGGTGCATTGCTTTTACAATGAAAGCCAACTAACCTTGCCTCCTCCTGGAAGAAAAGCAAAAATCCTTCATTTTAACAAAAAACATGAATGTAGCAATGATCTTTAAAATGAATAACTGAACCAGGAACTTGTGCTTAAATAAACAAGTGTGGTTTTGTCATAATCTTACTCCCAGCATGTGTTTTGATAGAACTTCGTGGTGGAGAGGATCTGTGTAAAGCAGGGACATTTGAGGCTGCTTCATTCTGGAGAACTGAAGCTCTCACTGAAGAGTCTGACAGTGAGCTCTCTCTTGAAGCTTCCTCTTGATGCAAAGGGAGGAAAAGGTGAAGAGATGAAACAATGAGACCTGCTGTACTTGGGAGCATCTTTTGGTTAAACTTCAACAGCTCCTTTTGTGTTAGAAGTAAAGGCACCTGTGTGGATTGTGAGACAGAGAACTCAGACTGGTGAAAATCAGAATGACTCTGCTTATAGAATGCCAGCTTTGACCAGCTCAGCACCTGATCCATCTGTCCTTAAAATGACAAAACCTGCTGAGGGGTCCAAAATGTGGTCGTGCCACACCCAAACATAGGTTGGGGCGAGAGACATTAATGTCTTCCCACTACTCACACACTTTGGGGAAAGATGAGCTGTAATGAAGTGCTGACCTACAAGACAAGAGCCCCCGAGGAGATAGGTGCTATCAAAATGTCATCTAGATAAATAAGGACCCAAACTCCCAGTATCTTAAGTAGCTGGGCTATTGATTAAAGAATCATGATAAATGAGTATAGGGCTGTGAATTAGATCAATACCATCAACCTTAAAAGTCAATCTCCTGTACCAGCTTGAAGAGAGACACTAAAAAAATGCACTCAGGAGAACCACAAATCCTTGGGCTGATGGTGGCCTTGAGGCTTTGAATTTTTCCTTTGCCATTTCTTTTTCTTCTTTTGTTTCTCTGAATAGACTTTAAAGATCTGGTAGAAGAGATGTTTATGCCTGTAAATATTTCATGGTTTGCAAAACTGACTTAGGTAAGACTACCAAAATCCAGGCTCTGCAGTAGCTAAGAATGTCTTTAGGACATTGGTATGGTACTGTAGAAGAGAAATTTTTCTGTGGCAATTGTGCTTTTGAAGTAAAGGGTCAAATCCCCAGCTATGCTGGACAGACATTGAGCCTCTTGGGATAAGTTCACACCTGCAAAGAAGGAAACTCTGGAGTTTCTTGCTTTGTTGGAAAGGAAACACATGCTTGGGAGATTCTGCAAAGAATAAGTCTTTCTACAGGGATAGGAAAGAATGAAATTACTAGGTTTTGGAAAATGAAGTACCCTTGCTCTGTGTAATTCTCTAGATGAGGCTCGGGAGTGGGGAGTTGGCCATTTTAGCACCAGGTTTTGGAGCAGACTAAAAGCAATAGTGCTATGCTGAAGTAGAGCTCGTGCCTTCCAGCAGGGCTCTGCATGGATAAGGACTTCATTAAAGGCCTGTTTCTGGGGTTGTATTGGTCTTTTTGTGTAAGCTTCAGCAGTCACATAAACTTTTCTCCTCTCTGTTTTTTGCATCTGCAAAACAGAAATGTCATGTGTAAGCCTTATTGGATGCTGATGTGTTTCATTTGTGTAACTTATTTTTGTTTTTTTTGCAGAAGAATTGCTCCAGAGTTTCTTAAAGTACCTTCCTTTGTTTGCCTACATCTCTGCAAAACAAAGTTGTAGCAACCACAGTTGCTACAATGGCTGTTGGTTGTAAAGACTGGTAAGGATGGTTGTAGGAAGTATTTCCTTTGTTTTCTTTTTGTGGGAGAAGTCCTAAGATACCCAGTCCTTATTCTTGACTTTCAAAGTCTTTTATTCTTTGATTATAGTTAATTTCAGAGGTTATAGGTATGTTTATATCTCACTGTGAGGGAGAGACTTTCATCAGTGTTTCTGCACTCAGATACTCAGCACAGACATTACCTGCAAAGGTGTGCTTTCCTGATGCTATTTTTGGAAAGCTTCATACAAATCAGAGTCTGTGAACAACCTATTTTTGACTGTATGTAACTATTGCAATGAGAATTCGTTTTATGATGCTATTAAGAGGCTTTCCCAATACTAATATGAGAACTATATCTCTGCTGGTAATCTGTATGTGTGTTGATTTTAATAGAGCACTCTCTTGTCATCTGATTTCTTAGGATGAAATTAACCCCCTGTGCAGATATCTGGCACTTGTGCATCACTTGAGTTGCCTTTTGACACGTTAATTGTGATTGAAATGATACCTAATGCTTCTGCTGGTTTACTTCAGAGAATTGAATTTCCTGCAAGCTAGGTAGCAACTCTCATACAGAAATCATCTCCTTCCCAGCAGCATCCTCATCTTCACTTTCAGAGTGCTGATGCTCCCACCTGAAATAAGGAGACAAGCTCTCAACAAACTGCTGGAGAGTAGAGGTCAGGGGATTGCTTGGGATCAAGCTGTCATTTGTGATCATTTATAGAGGGCAAGGTCCTCAGCAAGTGTCAATGTGTAGGAAAGAGAACTCCATCAGAAAGTAGGTGTCTACTCTAGGGAGTTTCAGTCCCCTTTTCTGTAAGGGTCTTTTTCAAAAGGATTAGTGGTGCAGTAGGCCATCAAATTGCTTTTAATCTTTACATGATTCTTCTTCATGGCAGGAATTTGTATTAAATAAGGAAAAGTTAAGGAAATATTTGATGTTGTTGGGAATATTTTTTCCAAATCGTGATTCTAGAAAAAAAAAATAAAAAAAATTAAAAATGGTCTCAATTAGAAGTGCTAAATGAGGACCATAATGAGGTACCCAAAGTCTTGCCAAATGAATTTAATCACTTTCTGATCCCAACAGCCACACAATTCAACTCTTTCTTAGCATAATTAAGCAAGTGACAATGAGGATGCTATTCCAAGACATGGTAATGAGATGCTGTGGGGCCTGAATTCAGCTGGAGGGGATTTCCTATTAAATATTTATTGTGTGTGCAGCTTCTTCAGTAGCTAGAAATATAGAAGAGGGAATTTAGCCAAATCTAACCTCTTTTCTGAAATTAATATGTGAAAAACTGAGAAGAACTGTGGCCACTTGGTTTTGGACTGACTATTATTTTTGGCCTGCGGGCTGAATTCAGCATCAATAAATATCATGGTTTCTGCAGGAGGAAAATAAGTATGAGGAAGCTAGAATGTAGGGAAATGGAAAGGGGTTGAGAAGGAAAGAGGAATGTGACAAACCAATTAGGGACAGTACAAATTATAAAATTCAACAGGAGTTAACTAATGATAGGTTGTAGAATGCTGAGAGACTAGAAGGTTTAAGGGAAAAAAAATGTGTAGAAAGCAAGTGATGAGAGATATAACAGAGATGATGGTATGAGCCAGTGGACTAAAACATAATGAGACTTTTAAGCATAGTGAACGTTTAATTTTGAACCCAGGGAAAAGTAAAGTATGCTTTCATCACATTGCTTTTGACAGTTTATGGATGTTGTGGAAGTCATGGCCAACCAATGTTTGACTGAAACTGCAGGAACAAAGCTCTGTTGAGGCCTCAGGGATTTATAACACATTTGCACATACAAGCTGAAGAAGAATGCTATTTAGGCTCCAAAATTGAGCTGGGGCCTTCTTAGCTATTGATTTCTCTGACTCCAAATAACCAGCTTACTTTAAACCTCCTCAAATGTCCTGATTGTCTTCCATACTGGCTAATGACACTTAGGATAAAGGGAAAAACAAAGTCAGAGCAGAATTCATTCTTTGTTAAACTGGGAGCACCCAAAATAAGTTTGTGAGGTGTTACTAGTAACTTGTTTTGTTTTGTTTTGTTTGTTTAAATCCAACTGGTGCATAAGGAAATGTGTTCTTAAATGCTTTCTTGTTCCAGGCTGGAATGTGCAGGAGCAGCAGGTGCTGGGGGTGCAGAGCAGTGCAGGTGCAGGGGCCTGAGGACACAGAGGTGGCTGCAGGGTGTTCTGAGCAGAGCCCACGGAGCCACACTGCTGGGGGAGGCTCTGACCCTGCTCCCCTGTCTTCCCTGTGGGAGCTGCCTGACTTGCAAGGACTGCAGCTCTCCCTGACTTTTGGCAGAGTGCACTGCAATTTCTCTGCACCTTTATATTCTCCATGGCTTTGAGAAGCAGATGGATGGCTGAGAAATGAATGAGATCTGGGAAAGGAGTGAAGCATTATTAGCTCCCATGCAGAACTGTAACCTTCCCCTCTTTGCTTCCTCACCCACCTATTCAGTTCTTGGGCTTTACTGACCTTCTTTCCGTGTGTGCTGGAGTGATGTCTGTGGAGTATATTGGAATTCCAAGGAGAAACTGCTATGTAAATAATAATAATTCCTGTTATACTTGCTAAATGGCACTCAAAATTTAAAAAACGTTTTTGGCAATAGGATCAAATTAACTTGATGAGAAAGCTCTTTTTTCTTGTAAAGTACTAGGAAAGCTGTGAGACAGGAGGTGCAATTAATTATCTCACTTGGATTAAAAGCTCTTTTATTTGATATTTGATCTCTTATTACTTGATTTCCCACAAAATTGCTGGTAACGTGCAGTCCCACTTAATAGCTCATTAGCACTCTGGTAAGGTGGTCAGGTTTGTGTATAATAAAGCAGTTGCTGGCTAGCAGTGAATGACTTCAGCCATAATTAATTAATTAAATGTGTGTAAAACATGGTTCATTAGCAAGGTGTGTGACAATCTCATGGTGTCCAATACTGTCCCTCTAATCGTGTAACGTGCGTGATGCTACTGCAGCACTGCTTCATTAGTTTCCAGCTTCTGCCACTGTTGTTTAGGTAAAAGACCTCTGATTTCCAGGGCTTGTTCCAATGACCTGGTACTGTTGGCAGGAATAGTTTACGGTAACCAATCGAACAGCATTTCTTGCTCTTTTCACTTAAAACCCACACAATTAGAAATTATTGCTATAGCTTAGCAGCAGTAGCAGAACATTTGCTAGGGAAGCTGGAAATCTCAGTTCAACTGTAGTTCAGGCAATAACTATTCTTTATACTCAATTATGCACTGTAACCCATTAGGGAAGTCTGTGGTTTCCTGTAGTTTTTTTTCCCCTTCTGTGTTACAGCAAGGTTGTAACTGGCTGCAAGTATATTAGAAATTGGTATGGTTGTACAATTATTTGAAGGCTATCTGACTTCTGCCTACTATATTTATCTGGCACATTTAGAGACAGGACAAAGCCAGGAGGTTCAGACCTTTAACCCCGATGTTGTTAAGTGTGGGACAACACTAATCTGCAGAACTGTGGTGTAAAGCCATTAGAAAATCATTCTCCAGACCTACTAGATCCAGAAATAAGTTACTACTTAGACTTCTGGGCCCTGATCATGATTGCCTGCTCCCAGAGGAAAAGTTGAGAAGTTTACTTGCACACCTTGAAAACTTTTGCATTCAATCTCTATGAAAATGGGATCGATTGGTTCTACCAACACCTTGGTTTGCTTTCCACAAGCAAGGCAAAAACATTTCTGAGTTTTTGAGAGAATCCGTGGGTATGATAATAACAAAATCAGTTATGGGACGTATGATAATCCCTATTGTAGTGAATAAGGGCATTAAGAATTTTGGTCTTCCTTGGTTTTAGTTAGGTTCAATCATACTGAGCATGAGGTTCTTGTTCTGATGCTCGTGCATTCGTTCTTATGGAGGTGTTTCTCTGTGCCATATCATTTTGTGGTTAGGAGGGCAGGTGAGTTTGTGGTGTTTATGTTAGGTTTTGTGCTGCTTTGTTTTTGAATGAATTCCCAGAGAGCTTTGGCACTCTGATATTGATGTATGAAGCCTGCAGTAATGATGTTGATGGCTCTGGCTGTTGTTCAGAAATACGGTTTAACAGAATTATTGTCATATTTGACTGGTATTTAATTAGCTTTCTGTTCCTGATGTTTGCCGTAGTCAGAATATGCACAGGTAGTTTCCTTCTCCAGTGGGTGCATTGGAGGTCATTAATGAGGTTATGAGGGAACCAGAATAACATGTGAGTCCTGCTTCTGGTGCCTTTTGTGCAACAATTTCCACATCTGAGGCATAACTAATTTCAGGACTGTGTTAATTTTGGAGTTAGTGTGGTAAGGTCTCTCTAAAAACACCCTTTCTAGATTTTTTCTGTCCAGAGAAAGTTTTTCTTCCTCTGGAGGATGGACTTACTTATTCAATTGTGCAGATTGCTGTGGTGTGACTTTGACCCAAGCTTTTGGATTGGGTTGTGTGAACTTTGTGCTTCACCCAAAATGTTACTGAAGCACTGCAATATGCACAGAGATTTTATCTTTTTACTTAAAATACATCTAACTTTCAAGGACAAAGAGAAATAAAGCAGCCAACTGCATGGGAAATGTCACTGAGAAGAGCAGCTCCAGTTTTTCCGTGAAATTCCATTTCACTGCCATAAGCGTGGACATGAGAGGGAGGTACAGACCAAATATGAATGTGCAAAGCTGCTCCTCCCATCCCTTTATTTTGAGCATTCCTCACATGCCAGTTATGTGCTGCCAATGCCTTGAAAGCCATTAGCCCTCACTGAAGTGTTTTAAAGTCTTATCTTTCAGAGTTCCCCTATAATATGTTTCTTTCCAGAGGTAGGCAGTGAAACTTGTTCCTTTTGAGTGGCAATTTCTGAGGCTTTTTGTGGGTTTGAAGTTTTTGGTATTTGGGGTTTTTTTGTTGGTGGGTTTGGTTTTTTTGGTTTTTTTTTTAATGCAGAGGGTTTTTTTAAAGAAGGACATATTATTTCCTCCTCCTTGAGTCTTCTTTCCCCCCATTATTACAATTTTCAAAAATGTAGATATTTCCTAAATGTTCCTAATACAGAAGAGACTGTTCCACAGCTCTGCCTTTAATGGAGTGAGCAGATTGCAGTAAGAATGCGGTGCTGCTCAGTAAATTTAATGACTTTATGAAGATAAATGTTTCCCTTCCAAAGCCCCTTCTTGTCAGAATACATTTAATACCACCATTCCTTTGAGAACTAAATTCCTGTACCACTTTGCAGCATATTAGCATGTTTTTCTCACCACATGAAATTGCACTTCAAGCAAGAAATAATAATGTTTCTGCATCCCCTTGTACATTTTTATTACTGCCAATGAATAGGATTAAATTAACTATTATGGCTAACATTATTCACAGGGACAAATTCCTAACTCATTTTACAGAGAATAATAAATAACTGAATAAATAAGATGCCTTTAATTTCACATGTGAATTATCAAAGATTCCTCTGAGTAGGACGAATAGGGGCCAGCTGATTTTACCAAGAAGATACAACTGAGTAAGAGAAGCTAGATGTGCGTCCACTCATCTTTATTTCCTTTTATCCTCCCAGAAGAATAATAAATATCCTTATTATTACGTATGATTCCTATGAAAACAGGTTTCTCCTGTCTGATTATTTGTTTCTATCTTTGTTTATCCAGATACTAATCTGGGAGATGAGCCACATTTCACTGTTGATTGCTTGGATGCTGCTCTGATTGATGGCAATTATCGTATGGTTTGCTTCATCTGCAGACCGCAGAGTGCTTTTTAAAGACAGAGTCGTTGTAGCCTTTTACAATGAGGGAGACTGAGGCTCAGAGTGACTGGGGGCTTGTAGTAGTTTACTCAACACGTCCAAGTCAGTGGATCACAGTGTCTTAGGCCATCGTAAAGATTCTCTTGTCACTTGATCAAAGAACTGATCCTAGAAAAAAGCTTATTAAAAAAAAAATAAAAAAATTATATTGGTATCCAGTTCATTAGGGATCAGTCTTCATTTTAAGAAGTGTGGTTAAAAATTATTCTCAAAATAGAAATATACTTTTGTATTATTCACCAAGAAAAACAATTTCAATTAAAAAAAATTCCATAGTTTTGAAAATGGAAAAATGGAAATAATTTTCCACAAATTTCTTAACCATGGAGAAAAAAAAGGCCATAAATAAGTTTCTGCTTATTCCAAATTTGATGGCAACAAAATATTTAATTGAACAAAAATTATGTTTAACTAGGACATTCTACAATTCTTCTTGAGCATTTTAAAACTATATTTCAAGTTCATGTGCTTGATTATTATGTTTGCTTGTCTTTGTTTAGGCATGTGCACACATACACACAAATCTACTTTGGCTTCATTCTGAACTGGTGCTGCACTGTTTTCTCCCAACAATACAAGGGGATCCAGCAGTGCCCTACAGGGGAGTTTGGCTGCAGGTGCCAGAGGTGGGAATATCCCTTCTTCAGCACATGTTCCTAATTCCCTTTGACTAACCCACAAAGGTCTGCCTTAAGCCTTCAAACTGAGGAAATTGAATTTCCAGTTCTGTATATTGAGGTGAAAAGGGCCAGGTTTTGTATGAATCTGTTCTAAGAGTGCTGCCACTGGGTGTTGGAGGTGGAGGAGAAGGAAATGTCCACGTCCCATAATGCAGCATCTGCCTTTGTGTTTGGGGGACCTGTATGTGTGTAACCAAAGTTGCTGTTCTTAGCCCATTGCTCATTCCTTGGGGAACGATGCAGGAAGGGTCAAGTTTGCATGATTTAGCACATATCTCTAATATTCTTCTGTTATAAATTTATACCTCCATTCCTGTAAAGGTGAGCATGAAGATGTGTGGGTGCTGTTGCTGTAACTGGAGCTATTTAAAGACAATCTGTGAAAAGCGTTTTTTACTGAGTGGAAAATTGCATGAAAGGTTTGGTGAAAAATGTCTGTTCTCCTTGAAAAATTCAAATTCCTTATTGGAAGCCACACACTCATACACCTCCCAGCCCCCAGCACAAAGCAATTTTTATCATGATGAATTATTTTATTTGGCTTATCTTTATTTTATTGCAGAAAAGAATTTCCCTCCCTAACTGGTTTATTTCAATCGGAAGAATATTCAGAATACCACAGGGAGAATCACAGAATGGTTTGGGTTGGAAGTGACCTTTAAAGGCCACCTAGTCCCTCACCTTCATGTAGATCAGGTTGCTCAGATGCCTGTCCAACCAAACCTTCAGTGTTCCCATGGATGGGGCACCCACCACTCTTTTGGGAGCCAATGCCTGTTCCTGAGGTGCTGATGTGCCAGCTCTGAGCATCTTTGAGTCCCTCAGTCACAGAGTTTTGTTTCTTCCCTTCCTCTGTTCCCCTGCAATAACTGTTGTAAATTAAGCAGTTACTTCTCTTCCTACAGTTTCAAAGCACCGAAGATGTCTGTGAGCCCTTTACCTTTGATGCTGGTTTCCTGTCAGAACGTGTGTTTTGGCATTGCAACATCCTGAAAAAGTTTAATCTGAAGCAGAAGAACTGTAAAATGAAGAGAGCAATTATATACAGCCCAGAGCTCCGAGCAGCTGAAATGACAACAAAGTTTCATCTGTTTATTAGGTTAGCTCTGTTTAGTATAAAATACTATTAGCAATTTATGAAGAGGAGAGTAGGACTTTGAAATTGAATATCTGTCAATTAAATCTGAAAATCTTAATATGAAATGCTTTTAAAAGTCAAATAACATCTATTAAAACTCCTGATTTAGTCAACAAGAAGTGGCTGTACTCTGGGTATACACTGAAGTAAAACTAGTGTATGACAACAGAATCCTACCTGGGAGTAGGAGGGGATCTCCTTGTAGACAGAGAGGAAAAACGAGGAATTAAAACAGCTTTCTACTCTTCAAAGAGAATTACTATGTAAAGATGGCTACAGTTGTCAAGGCAACTTTGCTTTTTTGAGTGCTCCAAATATGGGCTCTGAAATCCCTTCCTTCCCTGCACTTCCCCCTCTTGCTGTCCCCCCACCCCCCCCAAAAAGAAACCCCAGACCCAACCCAAAGAACAACCCACACAGATTTCTTTAGATATTTTTTCATAGAAAAACCTTGGGTAAAAATAGCTGAGGATTGACATTCTTTCCAAGAGGAAATAATAGAAAAATCAGCCAATATTTGGAATTGATGCTTCTGTCTGTAACTTTTTCTTGGTGGTTAGTGATTAAGGTCAAGTGTTTAACAGGGTGGATTGGGGAACCTGCTTGGAGTACTCAGAAGAAGAAAAATAGACATTGATAATCTTTAATGTAGAAGGAACTTTTGAGCTCTTTAGTTTCAATAGTATCCTTTTGTTCTGTGTTTGCACACCACTCAGCTATTGCAAATCTTGGTCCACTCACTGGCATAAGTCACTAAAAACTTCTTTCTTTAGGCTTGAAGGTAAGCGTGGAGAAGAGCACAAATCCTTTAGCTGACTCTTATTGAAGAGGGTGGCAGGGCAGCTTGGGTGAGTGGGATTTGCTGTTCCCTTTGCTGCCTGACTTGTCCTGCTGGGTGGCCTTTTCTGTTATATTGCATTTTCACCTGGAGATTGAGAGTGACAGCCTGGTGCTGCTGTGTTTACTGACACACGGATCTTGCAGCTCTACCCTCCTGGGACCCTTTGCTTTCCAAAGCAGAAACTATCTTTTGGTGTGTGTAAATGTGTGCATGTTTACAACATCAGCAGGGAGGGCACAGGGTTTGTGATCATCACCTTAAAGTTCGACAGCAGTGACATCAGTATTTTCTGTCTCCATGCCTGTGAGCCAGGCATGAATGCTTTAAATGCTTTCTATGCCACAATATAATCTTTACTGAAGCTGCCTCAGATTTTCTTATTTGGTCACAATAATGCTGACGATAATCCTTGTTTATACTGATAATGCAAAAAGAAGGACAATCTTGTACTTAAAGCCCAAAGTTCAGCTTCCTGACCTACAGTACAGGAATATGAATAATTCCTTTTTCACTCTGTCTTGCAGTACTTAAAATGAAAGCTCTGCAGGGCAGATGCTGTATCTTAGCGTGTGCCTATATGGTACCTAGGATGTGCTCTGATCTCAGCTGAGCCATCAAAGTGATGCTTTATCACCTGTAATGTCAAAGAACAGATGTAGCTCAGTTTTTTCTGAACTATAAGAAGGGTTTATATCCTTCCTGTGGTGCCACACTTGAAAATCAATATGGAAAAGCTGTTGGTTTTGAGCAAGTTAATAATGTACAAAATTTGTTATGATCCTTATGCTAAATGACGGTTTCAGTGGTTTCATGTATCTTTGTGGTGGTAGTGCATGACAGTATAAAACTTTTCTGAACAAATTCCTTACATTTTTACATTGGTCCCAGAAATTGTCTTTTCCCTGATACTGGTCACTGGTTGAACTTGATTTCCACAGACCCCACTTGACAGAGACCATTACCCATCCTTTTTTTGGTGGACCTTCTGTGTTGTATCTTGTAGAGTACCTTGCATAATGCACTGTGGATCCAAAGCAGGACTGTAACGCAGGCTGGTGAACACCTGCCACAGGGATGCAATTCTGATTTCCAGAGCAGGTAAAATAGTCCACCAAATAGTTGGTGGTTAAAAATATACAGACAAAAAAAGGGCATCTATATGTGTGAAGCTGTCTTTGGGCAAATAAGAAAAAATATGGGTAGTTGTGATGCAAAACATTGTGACGCAATGTATGAAGGAGTTCCAGGATCAGCATTCACATTGACAGAGTGAAGTCAATTACATATTTTCTTTGATAGAACCATTGATTTGCATAAAACTACACAGACATGGGAAAATAAATATTTGCTGTAGGAAGGATGAATTCTTTCTAAATGTTCTCTTCACTGTCTCAGACCTGGTTTGCAAACAAAGCTTGTGGGGCAGAAGATGTAAGACCTTTGCTTCTGAAGTAGTTTGGATTCCTTTTACAATCAGTGGAAATGATGTGTTTTCCAGGCTGTGATTTATGGGATTATTTTTGATACGCACCTTTGGGTAAGTAAATGTAAAATCTCTTTCTAGGGGCTATAAAGTCATGCTGGACAAGTAGCACGAATGGAAAAGTCCCCACTGGCAATCCAAGTTTGGTTGCTCCCCAGCTCTCCTGACCATATAATCCTCAGGGCTCTGTTGCCCAGGGGCTGGACTGGAGTTGATGGAAAGGTGTTTCTGAAACATCCTTGTCTCTCAGAATTTCCAGGTGCTGATTTTTGAAAGCCCAGCCTTGAGTGTGAGGCTGAGCTGCTTTAGCTGAGTCTGTCCTCCCAGGGAGCTGTTACTGCTCAAAGGTGCCTGTGCTACCCAAGTGCCAAAGGACAAATACAGTTGTGCCAAGGGGGGAAAAAAATTTCCAAACCATGCCTGAGTTCTTGACAAGTTCACCTCTGCCAAGTCACATTTTTTTGTGTTAATATGACTCTCCTGCACCTATGTTGGTTTTATTTTTTGGTGGAACACATAAAGCACTTGGTGCTTGTCTCCAGTCCTCCAGGTTTGAATGTGCCCATGATAAATAGTTCAGAAAAACATTATAGTATGAAACGTGTAGTTCAACAAAAAGTTAAGCTACACTGGCATTTGCTACTATGTAAACACCAGTTGTTAGGAAACGATAAGCATTATTGATATCCCAAATGTATGTATTAGTGGGAACAATGTTATGTAAAATGTTAACATCTGTCAAGACAATATAAACAATTATAAGTAACTTTCTTTTAATGATGCAATTAAACCATAACAAAAGGTGCACTGTAAATTAACTTGACACCACACCAGGTTTATGTATTTTAGGGCATAAATTCCAGTCTGGCTAAGAAAATAAACAAAGTTTCCAGAAAATCCCTTCAGAAAAAAAAATAACTCTGCTAAAGCTTTACGAAATAAAGTCTGGGAACTGAGATTGTTATTAAATCTGACCTTGATCAGATTTTTATTATGTCAGAAAAAATGGTTCTTGAGAGACAGAGTTGTCATGGGATTAGAGTACATCTACAGCAAGATGTTTCCATGGCAACAAATCAAACACCATTTCCTAAGTCTGCAGTCGTCTGCCTCAAACCCATGAACTTAGCATTGAATAATTATAGAGAAGCGCTGTAATGTTGTGTAAAGAGAGGGGGGAAAATAAATCAATCTGGAGGCAGTGATTTATTTTAAAATGCCAATTAACCCCATCAGTGTGATTGTTTGGAGCTTCTGTTGGTGGCGACAGGTCCCACGTAGGTATTTGGTTTTACAAATTGAAAGCATAATTTTTTTGTCACACATAACCTTAAAAAAAGTGAAAGACGAATCATAATTCCACCAGAATTAATGAAGTCTGAAAGTTATGTATAAAAGCTGTAATAGAAATTCAGAGTTGTGTCAGAGACTCAAGGCAGCAACAGCACGTGATACTCTACCTGAATTCTCCTCATGTTTGAAGGATCTGAAAACATACTTGATATGGGTACGTGTTTAGTCTCCTACAACCAATGAGCTATCTAAATTCATAGGCTCCAATGTCACACAGCTGTAATCTTGGTGGAAAGTTAAACCAGTGAACACATCACCACTTAGAACTTGGGGAGTGAGTTAAGGCTATTTAGTTTATCAGTCTTTTTCCCATCCTGCCATAATTGCATTACAAATGTGTTGTTCTCCTCCAGAAGCCGCACCTTCTGAGTTTATCTGCTCTGTGGTGACATCTGGCTCTGTCTCCCTCTCTTCCTCCTCTCCCCAACCCCCAAAATGGGATGTGCTCTTCCTCCCCAGTTACTGGGGGTTTCACAGGTACTTCGGAGACATTTTGTATCACCAGTTCAGAACACAAGTTGTGTTTTGACATTGCACCTGATGAATGACCTTTAATAAAAGGACACAGGTTCAGTATGGAAGCACATGCCGAGAGCACCAAGTGCAAATAGCCCATGCCTGCTTTCTACATCTTGAGTGCCTGTTACTCGACAGTGTGGAGGCTGAAAGAGGGTGTTAGGAGAAGTTTTGGAAACCCTAAGTTTGGGACTCAGAAGTGACACATTCCACGCTGTTGTAATTGCTCACACAGCTGCATATTCTCAACTTCAACAAGGTCTCTCTAACAGAATGATTTTAGGATGGGCCATTGCTGGGCATTTATTCCAGTTGCTAATAATTTGATTAGTAACAGTCGGTGTCTAACCATTAGGTCGCAGAAAGCCAGCGGAGAGAGAAATGTGCTAATGGTGGATTGTAGACTGCAATCTGCAGCAGCAGATCTACTGTCACAAGCCAACACTAAATTGGCGTCTGACTGCAATGTAAATGCTGATGAAAAGTGTGGATTTTATTTTGCAACGTGAGTGGTCTTAAGAGAAACTGGTGTAGTCTTGAATCTCATCACAGCTGCTGTTTTCTCCTTTCTACAAGTTGAAATTCATTCAACTGACCCTGTTTCAGCTACCCTTGCTGCTGGTGTGGCCCAAGGAAATTAGTTTCCTTATGTGGTGATGGATCAATGTCCTGCTCCATATCAGGTCATTTGATAATGGTGGGTGAGTACCAGTGGGCTGTGGGTGAGTACTGGTCAAATTTTCTCAAGAAATGTTCCTTTTGGTGTGGAAAAAATGCTAGAACCGGGATTTGTACAGTATGACTTTGCCTACCTCAGGAGGCTAACTTCACACTCTAAACCTGGAGCTGTATCTTATTTTAATTCAAAAGATCTGTGGGGGCATTTTTGTAATTTTAAAATCAGTGAGTCAGAATAAGGTAAATGCTGTAGCTGAAATTTTCATGTAGATTGAAATGATAGGAATCTTTCACTTCTTATGTGTGCACAATTTACAGCCATTAAAAGTGTATTAGTGTCGTAGAAAATGGGAAAATTGTTTGTTCCCTAAAGGTGTAAGGAAAATGATACTCTTCTTGTTCACAATAGGGAATTATTAATAAAGATGGATAAGTGATCCCTCTCTTAAACACATGCTGTTTTTAACATAGCTAAAAATAATGGTAATATTCTGAATTTTTAATGGAACACACTGATAAATATTTTTATTTTCTTTTCCTCTTTAATTTTTTTACAGTAATAAGCATATTGATGGAGGAAGTAGCCAAAAATCATTACCATGGCATCACAAATTTCAGTGAGTTTCTCTTCTCAGCAGCCTTGTGAGGTGGAATAAAGTCTTTGTGGTTTTTACCATTGAGAATGCAGCTACTGAGAAGAGATGGGGTTTTTTTCTAACAACTTCCTTGATACTTTCACAAATTCCAGGTGGTGCATATCTGCACCATTGACTACATGAAAACCCTGGAGTCTAATGACTTCCCCAGCAATACACCAGCTATACTTAGCAAATCATGGGTTTTATCCAGCCTTTTGCAAGGCCGTGGTTACATTTCTAACTGTTGGCCCAAACTTTTGAGTGTGGCCCAGGCTCTTGGGCAGCAGCACTCCAGCATTTGGAGGCCACTGTGCCACCCACTGATGGACACCACAGGGAATGGACGGGCCTTTGCAGGAGGAAATTAACTGCCAGTTGAGGTCATTGATCACTAGGCTTCATCCCCCCCAAGAAAGCAAAGTTACCTGAATGTGAGGAAGATGGGTGTCACTAGAAGCAGAGTATTGCTGCAGATGTAGCAGAAGAGCCACGCAAGAGAAGGCTGCTGCAAGAAATGCATCTGACTTGGCAAAGCCCAGTGGGGCTGTTCTGTGCAGGGCACCTCTGAGTCATTTGCCTCCAGAAATGAGAAGGTGATGGGGCCTCAGTCTGTGCACCACTCAGGTCCTTCATGATGGCTTAAGTCTTCATTTAAAATACACAAAATGTGAAACTACCAAAGGCTTGTGAAAATGGATTTGTGGGTGGAGCGTGGCCCGTTAAATGACATTAAAGTCCTCCAGGAGAACACAAAAGATCTGAGCCATGTCCCTTTTCTGGTTTGACTCATATACACCTGCATCATATATAACTTTCTGGAAATGTCACCCTGTTATCTTTTGCCTACTAGTTGTCAAGTTATGTCTAAGATTTGAGACGTGTTTCCAAATGCCTTTCTTTCCTGTCTTTATTTCAGCAGTAGAAATGTATAGAGATGCCAGTCCCACAAACAGCTAGATGGATGTGCCATCCTGGTGGATATTTACAGCAGCGGTGGGTCATATCAACCTGCATAGATTAAAAAACAAGAAGTAACCGAGACACAGAACTTTGCTGACATGCTCAGGTCAAACTCCATGTTTATTGCTGTTTGTTTACAAGATGGTTGAGACAAAGAATCACTATTGGTTATTGTGTTGTGGAAATATCTAAATGTTCCTCACACTGAATTTGGCACTTTTGCCAGGAGACTACTCTGGCCTCAGTGGATGGAGGTTGGGAGGAAGCACAACACCATCCATAACCATGACTCACCTGGGTGTAAGGGAGGAGACTGCCCTGTTCAGATCCTGAGACATTTGGCAGTGAGTTTCTGGCTGGATGTGGCTGCTGATGTTGGGTGCCTGTGGTGTGTTGAGCCAGTGAAGAAGGCCTGGGCAGTGCAGGATTTTGGCTTCTCCTGGGGAGCCAGATCAGTGACTCACTATGGGGTGAGTCAGAAGACCTGTTTTGGAGTGTGATTTCAGAAGAGCTACCCAGTTTTCAGGGTTTTCCAGTAGGGTCCATGTAGTTTCTCCCTGCAGGCTCAGAAATGCTCCTAACTCTCATTCTTCATAATTGTCGGAGGCTCCTTGTGCCAGATGCCAGCAGGAGGGCCCATAGTTGTGGGATGAGGACTTCTTGCTGTCAGTGTTGATGCTTCTTGGATAAATGAGAACATTCTTGGGCAAATGATGTGAGGTCAGAAGTCTGTAAAAATTAATCTGGGTGAATCAGACTACACTGAGTCCATGTATTTATGTGTAACGTTCCTGGAACATCTTTCTGTAGAATCACATCTTAGATTTACAGGTTGTGTATCCCATGTAAACACTCACCTGCAGATGAATGCCAGAGCAACCAAACACAAACTGCAAGCAAGGAGCATAATTACAGTGATTTCCTCTTTAAATAGAAGCTCAGGGGGAAACTCCAGTGTGAGGAGAGACTGAAAAGTCTGGGCCAGTTGAGATTGGGGGAAAACGTTGTCATGATCTGCAGCTTTCCTTGTGAGGGGATGTGGAGGGGCAGACACTGATCTCTCTGGTGCCCAGTGACAGGACCCAGGGGAATGGCATGGAGCTGTATCAGGGTAAGGTTTAGGTTGGGTATTAGGAAAAGATTCTTCGTCCACAGGGTGGTTGGGCACCAGAACAGGCTCCCCAGGAAGCTGGTCACAGCACCAGCCTGGAAGAGTTCAAGAAATGTTGAACAATGCTCTCGGGCACATGGTGGGATTCTCGGGGCTGTGCTGTGCAGAGCCAGAAGTCAGACTTGATTATCCCTGTCAGTCTCTTCCAGCTAAGGATATTCTATGATTCTATGACTGTTAACTGAGATGATCAAGAAAGGAAATGTAACAGGGACTGTATCAAAGTAGGGACTACCCAGACAGATACAGGCTCTGGTTACTCCTGTTTGCCCTTTCTCCAGGAGATACTGACAGGGGGAGATGCCGCAGTTAAGATTTGCAGAGGGCACCTGGCGTTTCAGGCACAAGCCCAGCGACTCACTGGTCGCATTTATCTCTTCAAGCTGTGACTGAGGCGGGGGTCTCGGCGGGTTCCGGGAAGGATGTGCCGCTCGTGCAGGCGATGGGAGCCGGGCGGGGTGTGGGCGCTCCCGGCTCTGGCTCCGCTCCCTCTCGGCTCGGGNGCTGAGGGACCGATCCCGGGAGCCGCCGCGAGCTGAGGGGCCGATCCCGCGAGCTGAGAGACCGATCCCGGGAGCTGAGGGGCCGATCCCGGGAGCCGGGCGGTTCCCTTTTCAGCCTTGAACCCAGCTTTTCTCGTGCGGCCAGAGAACCCTCAGTGAGAACCTGCTGCAAACGCCAGGGCTAGTGACAAAGTTTTTTCTATTGAGGGTGACATTTAACAATTAATATAAAGGAGTTAAAAGAGACAGCGCGTTGCTTGAATTCTTGCTTTCTATCTTTTATTTATCTCCCATTTTATGAACACCGTTAGGACCCGAGCGCCAGCAGAGCCCACCGGGACCGAGGGCTGCCCCGGAGGGGGGGGCACACGGGGGCTGGGGGAAGGTGTGATTGCAGATCCGGGCGAGTGCCCAGAGTTGCTGCAGCCCCTGTTGTGAGAAACGGATATCGATATAAGCCTTTCCTAAGAGGTCAGCGGCGCAAAGTGAGCCCTCAGAGCCTTTGGCTGACTTGCTGATGGCTCGACCCGCTTGACGTGGCTTTTTGGCCATGAAGGCTTGTATACGGCCGTTAAGGTGATGCACTCTTCTCCTGTGCCCCGCGGGCAGCGCCCTGGGCCCAGCAGGAGCAAATGTGTGCAGTACAGTACAGGTGTCTTCTACCTCTCATCAATCCACCTCTCTATCTTCTGCACATATTGACTTGCTCTAAGGGCAGGAGCCGTAAAATATTGGCCAGGGGTTACTTCCTGAGAGAACGTTATGTTGTTACTCTGTCTTTAGACGAAGACTGAAGACAGTAATCAAAAAGGCTATTTTTAACTGTGGGTTGATTTATTTGTTTTTCTTGTACAGCTATTGCACCTGGAGCCACTGATGATGACTTGATTAATTCTCGCTGATTTTTTTTTTCTCCATCTTCCTCCACACGACCCTTCTGAGTGGCATGAAGTTACATTGCAGCAGGCTCAGTCTCTGAGTGCCCCCCTGCTGGCCCAAGTAAGGCAGCTTTGAGCTTGCTGACAAGGGCTACTGCAGCCTTGTCTGAGTTGGTCAAGTGGGTGGTACATATGGAGATCAGTCAGCTGAGAGGGTTCTTCTGTTCCTACTGTAGCCATGAGTAGATACAAGCGTGGCTTTACTCACTTCAAGCCACCTACCCTGTGCAGGGTGAGCAAAGAAGCAAAGGATGGAGAGTGGCCACCACTGGTTGCAAAGCTCTCCCAAAAAAAGTGGATTAATTGGTGGTGATTATTATCCAGCCTCTGCTGGATATGCTTTCAGCATCGCTGTGCTGCTGGCTGTACCACAGCTTGTTTAAAGTCAGCTTGGGTGTCCCTGCAACACTAATATTGACTTTGTAGTCCTACTCTGAAGGAAAAAGAGTGACCCTGAGATATTTTTTTATTCTTTTTCACCTGTGAGCATTGGACAGATGTTGAGGATTCTCCTTTTCTTTGGGCTTGTTACTTGCAGTGAGGGAGAGATGGTGAGTTGGAGTTTC
The DNA here is from genome assembly GCA_013400515.1 of Erpornis zantholeuca. NCBI lineage: Eukaryota > Metazoa > Chordata > Aves > Passeriformes > Timaliidae > Erpornis > Erpornis zantholeuca. The sequence goes on along the minus strand of VZTN01028840.1, from coordinate 526,817 downwards.
CCTGCCAAATCCTGGGGCTGAATCTGCCAGATCTAGACCCAGCAATATCTGCTGTGACTCTTGTAGCAGCACTTAGTGGTATGGAAATTTGAGGCTACAATTATTGGAGCATTGTGGGACTGTGGAAGGAACCAAGGTTTTCTAAAGTGCCCGTGGATTTTGAAATCTCAGACTTCAGGGATCTATCCTGAGAAAACCTAGGAAAACCTGCTGGCAAACCTGCACCCAAGCAACTATTTGTGCAAACCTAGCACTGCCAGTGTGTCTACCCCATCCAGAAGCCTTTTCAAAATACTCTGCCTCCTAGGATTTTCTAAATATTCTCCATTCGTCCCCATCGTAATTCACACCTTATTTTTTTCCCCTCTCTGTGACTCAGTAACAGTCACCTCCCTTTTTTATTTTTCCTAGTTAAAGGTCAGCCTGAGCTATGTATTACAGATGAAAGGATGCAGCCCAAAGCCAGCCTAGGGGCCCAGTTTGTGTTGTGGATCTCTCCTGAGGGCACCTCTGTTTCCAAGTGTGTGCCTTGCAACTTCTGAGAAGCCTACAGAGATTACTATTGTTTAGGATAAGTTCTGTCAAATTTATTATTCAGTTAGTAATTTTTTTTTTCATATTTTCTTCAGAGAACCCAGTCACTTTCAGGCTGCAGTTTTGAGCCTACTCTGTGCCAAGTGTCAGGAATGACTTTTTGTCCTCGATGCTGAGGAGACATTTCCCACCAATGCAGATGAAAGTGCCTCTTCCCTCCAAGGATATAGAGGAGAAGAGGGCAAAAAGTGAACTGAATTCTGTTCTCACACTTGAAGATAAAAAGTTGCCAGATTTTGTCCATCCACACATGTTCCTTAAAATCTAATCTTGAGGTATCTTTTATAATGTACTTGAGCAAACAGTAGATAGACGTGGTGGGAGGGAGTTCAAGGGCAGCTGCAGTAAGCCCTAGGTGTAAATACAACTGAGGAGAAATAAAAAAAGGACAGTGTCCTACTGAAGCCAACCCTCAAAGTGACAGAATATCTACAGGACCTTTTAAAAGGAAAAGACATGTTCACCATCCTCATTTTTCTCTGTAGCTCATGTTTTCACCCAGGCTGCCAGGTGGATGTTTGCTTCCAAAGCAGCTGTCTCCTTCCCCCAGCCTGGATCCCACTGCCTGTGGACAGCGTGGCTGCTGGCACACTGAAACACCTGGCTCACCCCGTGATTAATGCTCAGGGCTGTATCAGTCTGTGGCTCTGTGGGTGAAATCTGCAGCAGCATTGCCATGTGTGTCTATATTTTAGTTTCCAGACAAGCTATGCAGATACATGTGGTAGAAACTTTATATATATACCTTTGAGATGCACACGCATAAAGGGAATACACCAAAATCTTGTAACCTTGTATCAGTTGTAAATAAGGAATGGTATCTCATGTATTTTTTTATTCTTTTGAGGGGATCTTATCTATAGGTTGAGAATATTAAGGGAGTTTACTTCACTGCAGGTGTACCTAGCACTTTTATTGTGATGGAGCATAGACTGCACCATGATTTCTGAAGAGGCTGCTCTTTAAAGAGATAAGATACAAAACAACAAGAACATTCATATAATAGATCATCATTTAAGGTAACACATTCTGCCTGACATGTAATGTTTTGCACTTTTTGAATTGTCTCCTGCCAAAATATTCAGGCCTGCAGCGGGAACCCCTGTTGGGAACACAGGACAGATGGATCTGAATCCAGTCATGAAACTCCCTGGGGCCAGCAGTGTGATGTTAATGATCACACCACAGTAAGATGTAAAACATACCTTTGTGCAGCTCAGTGTAAACAGCAACTCCAGTATTATGATGTAAATGAGAAACCAGCAAGAGATGATGTGTGAATGGAAACACAGCGAGGTGCTCTGGGGGAGCAGGAAGCACAGTGCAAGGGGAAATTCTGCACATTTCAAGTGGAGGTGAAATTAAACCGTGGACTCACTTCAGTAGAGATAAACTTTAAATACTGCTTGGAGTGATGCAGAAGGGAGGGAACTCACCAAGCTATACCTATCTCCAGCCAAGGTTCTGGCAGGGAAGTGGTTGGGTTACAACTGGGCTTGGGTGCCCAGGCTCACTAGTTAAGAGCTGGAAGATGGGACTGGGTCCAAAGGGAAGATAAAACTCCCCAATTAGCCTTATTCTAATACATCCTGTGGTCCCCCTTTCTGCTCAAATCAGGGCTGGCTTCAAAATTAGGCAGTGTTGCTCAGGACACTGTCTGATTTTCAGGTGTCTTCAAGGATTCAGATACCTCTCTTGCAAGGCTTCTTCTAATATTTGAGCAACTTCATGGTGAAAACATTTGCTGTAGCATTACATAAGTCTAATATGGCACCATGGTTGGGGGGCATGGAAGATGAGAACCTGACAATAGGCAGAAATTAAAGGGACTTGAGACGTTACCCAAAGGTGCAAGATGTGCGGCTGGGTCCTCAGCTTAATTTCAGAAATCTCTGGTGCCCCTCTCGAAGTTCTCCACTGTGTGGGTGGTGGCAGCTTGCCTTTGACATGATTTGCATTGGGTCCTGGCAGAACAGAAGGTGCAGTCAGAGAGCCTGGTGTCGCCAAAGTAATTTAAAAATGTGCTGGGCAGCAGGAGTGGTGCTGTGTCTGCTGCTGGCAGCATTGTAACAGTGATGTGCCTCTTTGTCCCAGAGTTCCCCGTCCTCTTCCTCTCATCTCTAGCAAAGGAGTGAAGGGCTTGCTGGGAAGCTGAGCTTGAAGCTAGAGGAGGTCATACTTAACTAACCTCCTGGAGTTCTTTGAAGATATTACTGCCAGGCTAGATAAGGGGAATTCAGCAGTGTGCTTAGAGTTTCAAAGAGCATTTCACAAAGTTCCACATCAGAGATTAATAGCTAAGGCAAAAGGTAAAGGAAGAGGAGGTAATAGAGGCTGTTGGATCAAAACCAGCTCGAGGGCAGGTATGAGACAATAAGCACAGATGAAAACTTTTCAAGCTGGCAGAAGGCTGTTCTTGGGACTGTTTCAGGATCTCTGTGATGTGTAATCCAGACAGCACAAAAGTGCCTCACCATGCTCGTGTCTTTAGGGCAGCCCAGGTTTGGCACCACCAGCAGCAAAGCATCCTAGCAAGACCCCCTTCTGACTAACCAGCCCAACCAGCCAGGAGTCCTTTCATGTCTCTGCTGGGTGGGAACATTGTCAGCAAGGTCAGGAGTCACAGGTGCCTCTGGGGCTGTGGAAAGGGGCTGCCAGCCCTGCTGTGCTGCCACGTGTTTCAGAGCAGTCTGTATTTGCTGGGCCTTGAAAAGAGTGAGCCTGCTCCTCAGAAACACTGTGCATGTGCACTGCTGATGTCTGAGGAGTTACTTAAGCTTTGCACTGGGGAAAGGGAGGAGATAGTATGGTGTAAGGTCTCCCCATGAACGGGCACAGCCTAAGCAGATTCACCAAGGCCAAATCTCTTCAATGACTGTGTTAACAAATGGTAAATTGGAGTTCAGTGTGAAGAAATGTAGAATAATTAATCTGGAAGCAGGGAATGAGTCTGGGAAATATGCCTTAACAGAGCGAGCATTCAGCAGAGGGATGAAGAGAGGGATTTGATGTGTTGGGAGTTTCCTTTGGAAAAATCCTTGAAACTGTCTGTCTAGATCACATCTGTGGCAAAAGGGCAAGCAAGAGACAAGGCTGCATTAATGAAGGGACAGGAGGCAATATGTCTGTTGCTGGCAAAGGCATTGGATCCCACCTGGAATATTGTCAGCAGCGCTGGTCGCTACCAGTGTGTTGTAACGCAGGGCAATAAAGAGCAGCCCTGCAGAACCTGTGCACAAAGGTAAGAGTGCCGGTTCTTCCTCCTCAGGCTTCTTCCCACCCCTTACATTCATCATCTACAGAGGAAATCTGAGGAGCACAAAGGGTTTCTCTTTAACAGAGTTTGGGAGTTTTGAACTCAATTATACCTTTCAACAGAGTAGTTCTTCCTCTCTGCCTTTCTCTTGTTCTCTTCCATCCATTTCTTCTTTTCTTTTTGGTTTTCCTCTTTTCTTCCTTCTTTCTCTCCTATCCCCAGGCAGGGGTTGATTTGTTGTTCCCTAATACATTGCTTTTCCTCCACCCCTGCCCGGGAAGAGAGGCTATTTAGTTAATTTGCTTCTGGGTCCTGAAGAAGCCACATCTCCATTGAAGGGGTTGTGACTTGCAGGCTGGGCAGAAGGATGAAGAATACTTTTTTCTACAGAGATTTGTATGAAAAGAAATCAAAGTTTTTGCTGTAGAAGAGGAAAAGCTCAGCAATCAAACTGAATACAAGGCATGGAATATTACACAAACTGACCATTGAAACTCTCAGTTGTGGCTTTCCTTCACCCCTCAAAGGAGTTCACAATGTGATGGCTGTTTCCAATCACAAAAATTAAGCACTAAAATCCCACTTTTTTTTTCCTCCTTGGTGTATATACAGAATGAGTTCAGCAAGTTTCTCTGAATTTACCCAGCTATAGAAGACAGCTGATTTCATTTGAGCTGTACAAGAGGCAATCTTATTTTGCTTTCCCTTGGATTATGGTAAGCATGTCAATCAATGCCCAGGGCCAGTTCATACAACACAGCTGTGCCAGGTAAGACATGCACTTGTCAAACTGTCAAAATACTCATTTCTTCTGTCCCCCTCTTAACCAGCTCTGACCACTGAAGGAACGCTGAGCATCTTAGTCTTGTATGTACATTAAGCTGGAAGTTATAAGTCACAATCCTGACAGCACTTTAAATGACAGCAATTAGTATTTCTCAAAAATAGTGGTTTTTTCCTCTTCATTGACTGATACAGCAATCAACAGACTGATGCAGAAAATGACAAAATAGGCCTCTAAAGAGAAAAGGAAAATCTATTATTCTTGCTTTTTAAATCCCCTGAAGCAGGATTGGCTATTGCTGTAAAATCTGTGGAATTATCCTTGCTCTTTCAACTTGACAAACCAGCCCTTTATCCCTTTACATTCAGGTCTGTAGAATAACTTGCCAAAATAATCTCTTGGCACCACATTGGTGCTGCTCATGTAACTTCCCTGCTTACAGAAACACTCACCCTGGAAAGACTTTGACTGGGAGCTTGTTCTTTTAACTATTTTAGCCACTTCAGAAAATACTGCTTTGCTATCTTGCAGGATATGAACATGCCATAATGTACCATGACAGTGGTGATTGTGGAGAGTGTAAAGAAACATTTAAACAGAAATTACAGCTAGAAATGAAGGCATGTAAGGAAAAGTCAAATTATAGGATTTACCTTCCATTTTTTAAGGGCAAAGAGATTTGTTTGGTCCTTTTTTGGTTGTAGCTGGGCAAGGGAAAGAAATGCTGAGTCTCATATGATCTTAATTAGACGCTGTGGGTGCCAGCAACTTTCAGGGTATGTGTGGATTCTTGACTGAGGCTCAGTGTGTGAACTCTATCACTAGAGGAGTATGTCCCACACAGAGCTGGGATAGGAGCCATCATTCACAATTCAAACAAACCCCAAGCCCTTCAGAGATTGAACAGAAATATTCAGTTAACCATAAAAATTGTGTCACGATTCTCCATGCCCTCATGCCCCTTGGGAACAGAAATACTTCAGGCTGCAAAGTCAGGCCCTTCTTGTGAGGCTTTTTGACTGGACTGGAACCATCAGCTATTCAAATAAAAATCATGCCCTTTCGCAACTCCAGCAGTTTTTTCTAGACAAGGAGCACTGTAATTCTAGGGTATAGATGCAAATCCACAATCTCCCTCCAAAATATTCCCCTTGATTTCTTGGGTGTCTTGGCAGAGGGTGACTTTGGAGATAACAGTCTGGAGGTTCTTGCCTTGCCATGGGCTGGAGTCGACAGCAGAGAAAAGGGGCAAGTGCTCAGCTCAGGATGCTGATTGTTACTGCTGCAGTGAAAGTGCCTATTCCTTGTCAAGGTTTAACAAGAAATTCTGCTTGAAAGATATGATGTTGGGAAGATTTAATTTCCGTAGATATTTGGTCTTCTTGTGTTGACTGAAGGCCTGCAAGACTTTACCTGCCTGGGTGTAAGCCCCTCAGTGGGTTTGGCAAAAACTCTTGAGCGTGAGAGATGATGCTCCTGTGCTGCGGTGGGATGGCAGGCAGGCTGCACCCTCACCCATGGGACACACCTGAGCTTGGTCTCCCAAAGGGAATCTGGTTGTGAGGAGCAGGAGAATGTCCCTCATGTTGCCTCTGGAAGTGAAGTTAGACTACTTCATGTTCCTGCCTGAACTGTGTTTGGGAGGAGGAGGGCATGTAGAGATGTTCTTGTGCTCCTCTGGGATTGCATCTTTAGCAGAAAGCTGGGGGATGTTCCTGTGGCCAGCTGTGTAATGGCAAAATTACTACTGGCATGACCAGCAGTAAAGGTTTTGCTGCTGTTCAGAAATGTTCTGAAAGCTCAGACCAGAGTGAATATCAGTTCTGCACATGGTTGTTCACATTGTGGGCTCTTTGTACTGTCTTCAGGGGGAGAAAGTCTGCTGTGGAAACCCATCATGTCCTCACAATTTAGAAGAATCAGAGGGAACATACTTACTTACCTAAAAGAACAAATGCGAACATATGGAGATAGCCTTTTTTTTTTCTTAACCTTAGGAAATACCAGCAAAGATTTCATGTTTGTAAATTGTCATTTTCTTAGAGCAAAGCCTTATGGAAAAGTCAAGATTTTTTTAATGAAAGATATGATGGAAACTATTACAGCTCTGATCCTCACTATTGCTAGAAAACAGAGGTAGCAACAGAAGAAGAGAGTAAGCACTAAAGGTCAGGTTTGAGCCACAGGAAAAATGACGTGGCCTCATCAGAATTTTCTTTGGCTTCCTGAGGTCCCTCCCTGCCCTTCCAGGCAAGAGAGTCCTTTCTTCACTGACTCCTGTGTGGGTCTGTCCTCTGATGGCTGAACAAACTCTTCTCAATAGTAACCAAACATGAGAATAACAGCTTTGCTTGTGACGATCACATCCGGCCAACCACTGTCATCTTTCTCTGTCCTGCTTGCCCTAATTCTTGACTTAGAGGGGGAGAGATTGGCATTTGGTGGTATAAAATGCCAGCTGGGATCAAATCAATAGCATTGATTTAATCTTGTGTCTCCAAAGAGTTGGGACTTTTAACTTTTTTTTTCCTCTAGCTCTATTCTTTGAGAAGTAGAAGAGTGAAACAAAGGCATTGAGTGCTGCCAGTGGTCCTCAGGCACAGGGGACAGAGCCAGAGTTGCAAAGCCCTCCATGAGTTTTAATAGCTTTCCTCTTGCTGGACTAAATCAGATTTGGATGTAGGAACTTGATTTTCACTTTCCACATTGGTTTGGTTCACTATTTGTTAGCCCTAACAGGACAGAATGCCCTTGCTTGGGAGCAGTCCTGCATCCACCCAGCTGGTCACCTACTGGCATAGGTGACCTCAAACCTTAGAGACTTGTGCCAGGTTGTAGTTGCTGATGTTTTGTCTCTATATGTTTTTGGACAGATTATAGTCGTGCCTGCACAGACTCTTAAAGGCAGTCACTGGTGACTTTTTTGTGGCCAGAGCAAGCCCTCAGCAGCAGCACTACAGGAGGTTGTTGATGCAGCCTCTTGCACCTATGGAGCAGGCAGGAAAGGTGGGAAGAGGGGACTGCACCCCTTGCTGCTCTTCTTCCTGCTTCTCAGAGCAGTATGGACGTGTAAATCCTGCTGTGGAGTAGTTGTAGTTTATCAGATTAAGGCCTGTGGAGTGGTTACAGATGCTTAAGTCATGCCAAGGTCTTCCTATGGATCCATTTGTTCATGAAATATCAGAGGGCAGTGCAGGACAAATCCTAGTGAGGCAACTGGAGTAAAATATAAATGGAAAGATGCAAACTTGATAATCCAAATGAGTTTACTTTTTATACAACAGATGTTGTTTGACCCAGGAGAAAGAATAATATTATAGAATCTGAGGGGAAGAAATAAAGTTGTCTAAAAATAAAACACAAATAGCAGCTGCTTGAATTGTATTTCTAATATATCAGTGTTGACAGCTCTCTCTTTCCTTCAGTTGAACCAGGAATCTTATAGAAGTGGCTGGTAAAGAAGAGATGAGGAGGAATGTGAGCAGAGGCAATGGAGAGGCAGAGTTGATACTGATTAGGGTCAGTGTGTGTCCTGGGCAGGAACAGTCTGAGTGAGGGGATGTGGACAGTGTCGCTGCCACCTGAGGGGCTCAGGGTCAGAGGCTCTTGCTGCAATGTGTGACACTCCTGCACTTGGGAATAATACTGGAATGGGGTACAATAAAGAGTAGTAAAATAAATAGAATTATAGTAAAATAAATAGAACAGTAGTCCAAAATTATGTTGCTGCCATAATCTGAATCCCCACTCAGAGTGAGGTTTCTGAGTTGCATTAAATTGGTGTCCTGTGCTTATCTGTGCCAGATGTGGAGCTGTATTTGCGTAAGGGTGGTGGTTGAGGTTGCTGGGATGTTAATGGAAGGCAAGTTTCTCACTCTGTAGGCTCAGTCAGTGAGAAAAATACTACCTAGAGAAAAGGAAAAAAAAGATCATGACTTTTCAGTTCAGCAGCCAGTGGTTTTGGACTGGCAAGATTGGGCTGTTCAGCCAAGACTGTGTGCCCAGGTCTGATTTGCAGCAAGTGGCAAACCCCTCCGCTTTAACAAGTGGTCTCTGACAAGGGCTTAAGTTGAATGCAAAAAACAGGCATTCCTTCATTGTTTGTGAACAGTTGGGCTGGAACTGGCACAGTGAGACTGTGCAAAACACTGGCTGTGCTTTCCTTTGTGTGTGAGGAGCTGTGCCTTGGGGTGTGTGGCACTGGGAGCCCGGGCAGGCACGGTGCAGCTCCTGATGTCCTGTCTGCAGTGTGCGCTAGAGCAAATAACACATTTTTATTTTTATACAAATGTGCATAACTTCATCCATTTCTTGTGGCTGCTCTGACAGGAAAAGGAAATTTATGACGCACATCACCCATTTATTTGGCACAGGCAGTGTTTATTGCTGAGGGAGGCATTCTCATGGAATTGATTGCACAATTTCCTCTTGGTGTACTGTTTTCAAGTAATATCCCAAGACCTCTGTGTACTAAGATACAGAGACACTTCTTTAAGACCCACAGAATACTACAGCAGAGGAAAAAGAGAACCCACATAGTGAAAAATAAAATGGAAAAATACTATTTTAATTACACTGTAAATCTATGTCTCTCTCCATTCTACTGGGAAGGTCTGTGAAAACACCCATTCCCAAAAGGTTAGATTTCTAGGTTTTTCTACAGAACTAAGAACAGCTCTGTATAGTATCACTGTTCCATTTTCACAGGTATGAAAGGTGGGAGTTTTGTCCGGAGTTAGTTGTGGTTCATGCTTTAGGCATGCCTGGATTATGGACATGTGGTGGGGAAAGAAATTCTGCACTTTGGAAAAAGAGAAAGGTATATGCTTAGTGTGATAGCTTGCTGAAAGGGTGGGACTGTAGCCTGTCCCAACAGGCAAAAAGGGGTTGCAACTATTAATGACACAAAAGGCAGTATGAGAGGGGGTTGTTGCCTTGATTCAAAGAGCTGTGTGACAATATATATTTTAAACACCATGGGTGGCACGCAGTATAGAAAAAGAGAGAGAAACATCTGTACTGAAAGAGGACTCTTGGCTTTGTTTGTTTTAAATTTAATTTTATTATTTAAAAAAAATTTATTTAATCTCCCCATGTACAGTAATTTGTACCAAATCTTTGGTATAATAGTTGTCTCATTTGCATGTGGAAAGGCATGGAGTTGGATGCTTGCACACAGAAATGTACCAGGTGATGACAGTGGTTACAGGCAATCATGGACTGAAGATTGCAACTAGAAAATTTAGAGCTCTTTTGTTCAAAGATGACTCAAAGTGCAGGGACAGAAGAATGGTGGTGTGTAACATCGGTTATGGACAATAGATTCTGCTCCCTTCCAGTCCATAGGGAATGTCAGTGACAACCCCACAGGTGTCTGCATGCTGAAGGTACATGTCTTCTTCTGAAAGAGGTGCCTGATGAATAACTTTTTTTCTTTCCTGGTTGCCTGGTGAATGGCTCCTCACCTGGCTCTCCTATTTTTTTGGGTGGGAGTTTGATGGCCAGCACAGCTTTAATTTTATAATTTCACTTCTCTGGTGTCTCCCTTGGTTTCTGTTAACTTCACAATTTTTCTTTCAGGCTCCAGATGAAAGCAATCTCCTCCTTAGCTTCTGTTTTCACACTTCTGAAGGCAGCTTCCTCATCTCAGCCTCCTGATGCTCCTCCTCAGGGCTGGAAGCTGGGGACCAGCTCAAGCCCCAAGCTGCCTATTCTGCAGCTCTCAGGTGTTCAGCTGTGCCGTGGGCTGGAGTGGGTGTTTGTTAGCACAGAGGGGGGTGGCCCACTGGTAATGACCTTTTGTATGTGCTGACCTCTGAACCAGGAACAAGATTTAAACCTCAGAGGAGACTGATTATTAATCAAATCAGGGATCAACTGTGACTCAGCCTTCAGATCCCCAGCTGGGGTTGTGTCCATGGCTGATTAAAAGAGGAAAATAATATTTAGCTATTTACAGCTGCAACTCCCTCTGTGAGAGGACAAGGCACTATGGATAAACATATTTATATTTGTTAGATGTGCAAATTGTGGTTCCTTTGAAAACCTCACAGTTTATCATAAAGCCTCAGAAAGCACAGGGCTGTTTATTGATGCTACAGGACTTCCCGAGACTGTGCCGTGGACATCTCTGCTTGGAGTGTGTGACACAGGCATGCCTGCAGGGGACAGTGCCCAGGCACTGCCATCTGCACATGAAAGACTAAAGGTGGCTCCAAGCAGTCCTCTGCAGGAGATAATTTCCCCCCTCAATTAGGTTACACTTTCTAGATGTTGCACTTCAGAAGCCTATACTCTTCCCAAGCCCAGCTCTACAGTCAGTCAGTGGTGAACAGAACATACAAACTTTCTATTGCTAATATATTTCACAGTGCTGTGTGATATTAGCAAACTCCAAATAGCTGTCAAGACCTCAAGGTATTCTGGAACATCCTTTGATGTTACAAAGTAATGCATTTTCCATATTATTCCTTTGAACACATTATATATGCAAAGTCTAGCACTTCTTATGGGAGAGGTGGAATTATCATACAATAAGATATTTTTTCCTCTAGTTCTTTCATGGCTCATAACATATAAAATTTCTTCTTAAAATCCAGGCTAGGAACTCAAACTTAATTTATACAGTATTGAAAACATTACAGAGCATAAATCAGTTCAATTTTTAAAGTTCCTGTATGATATTTTCAGAGCAGCCAAATTCCTTCATTCGCCTGGACTCCTTCCAAAATTCTGCCAGCGCTCATGGAAATCTAAATAACTTTGGAGAAAAAGCAGGTTTTCTGTGGAGGCTCAGATTACCCTGTCACCCTTCCTCCACTGCAGACAGGCCTCTGATAAACATGGAGAATAGGGACAGGGAAATTACTTCATTACTTCATGTCCTTTTCAATTACAAACATCAAGGAGTCTGAGCCTCCTGCCAGCTCATGCCCCAGACCCTTGCAAATTTGTGGCTTTCAAAAGCCAACAGTTGCACTTCCTTTGCCAGCAGGGATAAGCGACAGAAAGCGAGCAGGGGAGCTCACTTGAATTTTATTTCTGAGTGTTATTTAAAAAGTTTCAAATCTCAGCTCTGTTTATTTAAAGTAGGACTCCAGCTGAAATGTAAGTCTGTGAACCAGAGAAGTGATCAAAACAGGACTGCACCTTCTTTTCTTTTCTGAGAATTAATCACTCAGTGGTGGTGTTTTACTGTAATCTTCCTGTGATCACTTAACCTGGAAGCAGTACTTCCAGAGAGCTTTGGAATATTCTCCTGCTGGCATCTTCAGATCTACTATTTGTACCCTTCACCTGTTTTCACTGCACATGAGGTTAATGCATTGTTTTTCTACCAGCTTTGCTCTGTGTTTTGATTTACACCTAAAGAAACAAGTGTATTTTCTTTGATGTAATTTTTCCATTATTGATGCACTAATATTACAAAACCAAGGCTGTTTAAGATCTTACTTAGAAACCCCATTATTTCTACAAAAAAGCAAAAAAACCCCACCCAAACAACCAAACAACAAAAAGTAAAATCCAGTTTCAGAACACTGTGTTGCAGAGGTGGGGGAAGTATTGCAGAAATGAATCTGATTTTCTACTTCAAGCATAAATCTTACAGGCTCAGCTTCTGCTCAGTTTTTAGTTCTGTGCTAAAAGTCACTGAAATAGAAGCCTGTGTTTAGATTAACCACAGGTGTCTGTGTGTAGCTCTGGGAGGGTTTTCTGGGGTTATTCTGCTCCGTCTTTTTACACTCAGATTCTGCAGTGTGGGCTCAGGTCACTTGGTACCTCAACTGGCCAGATGTCTGCACTGCAGTGGTACATGACCTTTGTGATCATCTTTGTGATCAGGAGAGAGTGAAGGGAGACAAGGACTAGTAAAAAGGTCATTGGGTTCTTTGGTGCCTCACAATTCAGGTTTTGCTTTGATAGGAATTCAAGTATCCAGACATTCCTGTGAAATGAACCTGAAGTGGGGATGGGTAGAGCAAACAGCTGATGACATGGAAAACAAGAGACTATCCAGAAGTTCTTGACACAGCCTCTCCCAGGTTTTACTTGTTTCTTACTTCCATGTTACTTGAATACATCTGCTGAAGTCAGTGGGAATTCTTTTAAGTGAGATTGAAGTGCAGGGAGTTGTTAGTTGGAAGGCTTGCAGCATCTTTTTCGTGCTTTCAAAGCTTCATCCCTTGGCTGCCGCTCTCCTGGATTCAGACTGTGTGTGGGTACCTCTGCCTCTGTGTCTGCATTTGCTTCTTGAGATTCTCTGCTACCTCTTGGGCCATAAATATTGTGTGAACCACAACGAAGGCCTGTCTACTGCTGGTATCAGCCCAAGTGTAGAAGTACATAAAACAAAAATGTACTAAGGAAAAGTTCACTACACTTGGAAATTCCCAGCTGGCCAAGCCTGGGCTTTGGGAGCTGCCTGGAATGAATGATCTGTACCCAGAATAATTTTGTGTACTCACTGACTCCCTAAGATTTGATGCCAAAATTGGGTTTTTTTGCATAATGCTAAGGTCACAATGATGTAGATATGATATTTTTTGTTAATGGAAATATTGGATGCACTGTAAGCAATTTTTCCCTTTAAGAAGGAAAACTGCAGATGGACTCTCTTTTTGCTGATATATAATGAGGAAAGGTGTATCACCCCAAGAATGCCTATTGCTGTGACAAATCACAAGAAGGGGAGAAAGACAGTGCCTGCTAAATTTACCCTGTGCAAATCCAGTACATTCCAAATCCATGGAGTGAAATACTGTTTGGAGTGAAATATGATTGAAACATTTTAGGAAATATAACTCCACTGGCTAGTTCACCACCTGGACTTAGTTTTCATATTGTAGGAGAGTAATTAAATTTTTATTATTTTTAAATTATACCCCCCCCTCCCTTCCCAAATATCAGTTCTCTTGTCTTCCCACTGAAGCGAGCACTGTTAAGCTGCTATAACTTTTAGAGCATGAAAGCAAATGTTGTAAAGAGGTCACTGTAAAGGTCACGCAGCAGGTTTGATGTGTCAGTGGATAAATGATGGGATCACATCTGGAACAGTTTGGTGAATAAATAAAATGTGAAAGCTCATATATCACTGCCCACCTTCCAATCTGTAAGGGAAAGAGAAAATAAATTCTCTAATAACCTTGTAAAGCACATAAAAGATATTGAATAAACTCTTGAAATTTTGTGACTAAAACTGTCTGTATTAAATAATGATTTTAAGAGTGGCAAAAAGCTTGAAATACAGTATGAGTCTTCCTTGTAAAATGTTGTTTTATTTTATGGTTTATTTATTAGACTATACTTGGATAGCTTTGAAAAATATAATTTTGAGTTTAACTATGTGTTATTGAAACACTCTTCCTTTAGATATGTCCCCCAGAGGTATTTTATATTTACACTTAGGGAAAAGAATTTTCAATTTTTATTATGCAGTGCTGCATTATTGCTTATACTGCCACTATATTCTGCCTTCTGCAAGTAACATTAATATATGCATATTTTACTGCCATTACCTTCAAAAGGCCTTAGAAAACCCATAGGTCTAAAATGATTTCTCTAAGTTGGTCATTACCTACTACTGAATTAAGATACAACAGGCTGTATATTGTTTTACTGGGCCATTAATAATAAGCCCCTGTGAGCTGTGAGACAGTAAGCTAGAAACTGAGTAATTTCCGGCACCAAAGGAATGTACAGTATTAATAAAAGGCTCATAGAAACCTGTTTTGGAGTGTGAATGCCTTTGGTGTCTGATGTGGGACTCCAGGCAGGGGGTGGGTTTTGATCCCCAGACTCCCACAGGCAGCTCCTTGGGGCAGTGGCTGGTGGGGCTGCATGGGGAGGAATCACACTCATGTAGAGAACCAGTCCATGCAGTGTGTGTGTGATGGAGGAATCACAGTTGTGTAGAGAACCAGTCCATGCAGGGGATGTGTGTGTGTGATGGAGGAATCACAGTTGTGTAGAGAGCCAGTCCATGCAGGGGATGTGTGTGTGTGATGGAGGAATCACACTCATGTAGAGAACCAGTCCATGCAGGGGATGTGTGTGTGTGATGGAGGAATCACACTCATGTAGAGAACTAGTCCATGCAGTGTGTGTGTGATGGAGGAATCACACTCATGTAGAGAACCAGTCCATGCAGGGGATGTGTGTGTGTGTGATGTACAGGCACTGCCACCAGCTACAGAGTTCTGCTGCCCATTTTCCTCCCTTGCACACACCATGGCAGTGCCCCAGCTGTGCTCTGAGGCCTGCCTCTGGGCAGGGACTGGGTACACCCAGACACAGGCCGTTCTGTGGGGAAAGCAGATGAATTAGCCACGGCACTGCCTCTGTTTTGCTGAGAAGGAAGAGCTGAAGCCAGTCCCAATGCAGCCGTGGGGAAAGTGTCTCATCAGCTTCACCCAGAGTCATCTGGGAGCAGCAGGGTGAATGCTTGTTGGAGGGTATGGATGTAGGGTGGAAGCATGTGTGAAGGCTGTGGGTTCTAGGGGAGTTCATGAAGAAACCTGAAATGTGACCAACCAATACTTTTTGACTCCTACCTTTCACATGTGCAGTTCAAGACATTTAGCATCTGAGATGATGCTGCAAGAACTAAAAATAACCATAAACAAAGTCTGAGCTGGTTATAACCACAAATAGAGCTTTTATTCTGGAAGACCGTGTTACCTGTAACCTTTAACCTAAACTTGGAAATCACAGATCACCTTGTAACATTGCTGGACATCTCTTAAACTGGTGCCAGGAAGCAAATGAATGACTTAGAAGAACACTTTGTTTTCCCAAATACAATCTCATTGCTGATAACTTAATCCTGCAACTTCTCCAATTCATTTATTGAGCTCCACCTTAATGTGGGTTTGGTTTCTGTCAAACAGCTGTTCTAAATATCTTATTCCTTTGATGAGCTGAAATCTCTTCAAATATCCAGCTCATACTTTATAGCCAACTTAGCTCCATTAAATTTTTGGCAAATGTATGGTCATGTGGTCTTTGAAGACAGCCATAATTAATACAATTCTGTGCAGCTTTTTTTTCCTCAGAAGAAAGGTAATTTAACGTAGAGAAAGAATTTTATACTTTACACTGGTTTCTGACTCTCTGAGCAGACTAGTGAGTGTGTCAGTCTTGCCACGGGAACTTGGAGCTTTGGGTTTTTCTCTTTCATTTTCCTTTGAAGGATTCCAGTTACTCTAAGGATGAACAGGAGCATGTGAAATACTCCGCAGAGTCGGGGCAGAATGTGACACCTGTTCTAAGGTAACAGAGTTGCAAAGGGAACAATTTCTTTAGCAGACACATGATGAGGTGCTGTGTTGAGACAGCCTTGGCCAGTAGAAATGATCCATGAGTTTCTTAGCAAAAATGAAACTTACTTTTTACTCAACTTTTTTCAGCTTATATTTTTCTTTTTACAAGCTGAATTGTGTTCATCTAGGAATTAATTTGGGAATCTGCACCCACGATGGCCATGGGGGACAGCCCATGAAGAGAAGAACATGACACAGATGTTGCTTGTGTGATGACAGAGAAAGCATCTCAGGATGAGTGGCTATCAGAATCTCAATATTTGTTACCAGATGATGATTTTGTTATTGGTATGATGTTATTATCTGCTTCAGAGGTGCAACCTCTACTTTCAGCAGTGAAAAGCTTTGTGGTTCGGGACCTAATCGTGGTTTCATCCCTCAGCTGAGAGCCAAGGCTACACATCTTGCATCCGAGTCCCCCAGGCAAACCCTTTAAGGCTTCATTCTACCTCATCTCACAGCTGTGGGGGGAGGCAGGACCCAGCCTTAAGTGAAGTGGTTCAAAGTCCATAAACCAACCTTTGCAAGCCTGCACTGAATTTTTATGCACACAACCTTGTTGGCAGCAAATGGTGAAACTGGGAAGAAAAGGCAGGAGCCCTCATTTCATGGCTGGATTTCTGACTCTGTCATTCTACCTCAGCACAGGACAGTGTCTCTCAGATTTCAGTAGTGGCTAAGCACAGAAATATCACAGCTCCTCTGGCTCTAATCCCACAGTTCTTTGCCCCACTCATACCCTCACTGTACTTTTTGAGCCAGTTACTAGTTTGCTGTCTTCAAATGTCTTCAAATTCCCTGTACTTTTCTGAGAAATTTTAATCTTGAGGGAATGTCTGAGTTTAGAAACATGCACAGCAGAACAACTGTGCTGTGAAGAATATGGTTTTAATCAGAGTGAAGCAATGCCTCTGCTAATTATGTTGTGTAGTGTGTGATAGAGGAGATCTTGTTCAGTTTCCTCTTGCATACTATGTGACATCTTGTATTTTCTATTCCCTGCCAAAAGCCATCAAATCTTTTTGAAATTCAGTTGAACAACTGTCCTTGCAAACAAGAAGAGGTTAAGAGATGATATTGTAGGCTCAAGGAAAATAATGAGATTGAGGAAAAAAATATGAATCTTACAGAATTATAAAGATCGTGGCAAATACTCATAAAATTTGAGCTGGTGCCATGCTGTTAGAAGATCCAATCGTTTTCATTTTGAAAGACTCCAGCACATTTACAACTGCGGTCAGTTAAACATGCTGCTAAATCAATACCTGAAACACTTTTTAGCTTTTTCAACTTGGTTCTTGCATCTGTTTTTTCTGGGGGAGGATGAAGGTCTTTGAAAATTTACTGTAACATAGCATATATGAGGTGAGATGTGATGCATGGCTGAGGGGAGGATCAGCCCAATAATCCATGGTAGGGCTACATTATGGTTCTAAAATCCCCCATCCATCTTTGTCAGGTGAGTATGCTTTAAATGGGAAGTGGTAGCCATTGGAACATATAAGATTAATAGGTGATGTGTGTGTTAATTACAGGATCATAGATGTTGGGTTGGAATGGTCTTTATAGACTATTGAGTCAAATCCCTGGGATCTCTTGTGGTTTACCCCAGGTATTTTCCCTCTGAGAGTACTCGCTGGCGTCAGCTGGAATGTGTCTGTTGATAATGCTTGTGCTGCTTCTCTCTCCAGATTGCTGTTGAATTACCGTTCCTATTGGAAAGTTTTTTCTTGTTATCTAATCTAAACTTGCCCTTCTTTAATTTAAAGCCATTACCTCTTGTAGTACATTGCACTTGGCCAACCTTAAATAAGTCTTTCTTCTCCTTTACATTATTTCCTCTCATGTATTAATTACCTCCAACACTTCTCTTTATTTCTTTAAGCTATTTAGGTTAACTTCCCTTAACCTTTCTTTGAACCCTCCTCTCAAAGGTTATGTTAGCTGACATATTGTCTTGAAAATGTTAACTGTTGCTAAAAGCACTTCTTATAGAGCACACTCCTACAGAATGTGCAGCTGGATAAATACATGGTGACCTTTTTTCTAGGAGATCTCGTGGTCATAGCATGGTCATGTAGATGATTCTTAACTACTGCTTTCCCAGCAATGTACTTGGTGTTCTCTGCTTTTGTTTGTAAATAAATTGGGGTTCACTGAAGAGTAAAGGAGCTGACCTGAGAAGTACCCAATACGATTGCTCAAAACCTAACATGAGAAAGAGAGAGAGGGTGGATGGACTGGCAGTAAAATCTGAATTATGACCTTCTAGAGGACATAGATAATTCATTAATGCCTCAAGATTACCGAGGAAACATGAAACATCATGGAGGGTTTAGTGCTGTGAACTTCTCTTTTAAGGGCTCAGAGAGACTTGCATCCTTAGTTGGCTCTCAGACCTGAGGGCTGGAACCTGTCTGTGGTCAGACACTACAAAGTCAGTTTGCTGGAAACTCAATTGCATAACTGATGTGGTCCCCAAAACATAACTGTTTGTAGTGAAGCTGCCCAGAACCCCTTCCCCTTTTTCCTGTCCTTAGTAGGGTTATTCCTCCCAAGAAATGCCTACTTCCAGAAATTCATGGAGGGAGGTATCTGTGCTCTCCTGGGCATGGGCTAATTTTGCAGCTTCTAGTGCAGGGTACTTACAGAGGAACTGATTGAGATCTTAATTGAGGTCCTTAATCAAGAATTATCATGTCAGGAGGAAAAAGTTTTGCTCTACTAGTTTGAGAAAGGGACATGCATATAAGGAGAAATTATGTTATCCCTTTAACAATCCAGCCATTAAACTCCACATGGGAACATCTGTTTCCTTCATATTCTTCACACAGGATGGGGGTTTTGCTCTCAAAGACAAGGGGCTTTGCTATCACGTTGTATATTTTATTCTGTTCCACTCTTTTGCTTTTTCCAGAGTAGATCTGAGGTGTTATTTGATACCTGTCAGAAAAGGGCTCATCTCTTACAGCATCAGCTTCTTGTGTCGCCTTTGAGACCCTCCAGTGTTGCTTGTTCCATCAGGGAATTAAAACATTCAAGTTGATGCAAGCAAGATGAGAACAGGCTGAGATTCTGGCAGAGTGGTTTTTGTTAACAGTTGTTCCGAGGCCAACAAAATTTGAGGACCCCTGTGTTTGGGGGAGAGTAGAATTTGTGAGAAGCCACCTCCATCTCACACATGCATCCTTTTTGCTGGCTGACAAAAGCTGCATATCCAGCATGTCCTGTTTCTTCTGAGCCTGACAACAAGCTCCTCGGGATCTTGTTTTAGAAGCATATGAACAGTGGTAAAACTGAGGTTTGCTGAATTCTTGCCCAGAACTTTTCTGACTCATCATATGGTATATTCACATGTAACTCATTTTTCCAGCAAATCTTTACTCCAAACCTCAAAGACGATACAGGAATGAATGAAGAGTTGCTGTTTCTTTTCTAAAAGTTTATGTGGAAACAGATTCTTTCCTATTTCTGTGGTCCTGATTCCATTTTCAAACCTCGTGCTGCTCTTTGTTCTAAGTCCTGTACTTGAAAGAGTTCCAGAATAAAGGGAAATCCTTGTAGTAGTTGTGCAGCTGAAATGATTGGGTGACAGATAATAATTTGGTGTAAGAAGTCAAATGAAGGTATATTTATGGATATGCCATTCTCTCAGGCAAGTGGGAAAAGCAGCCCTTCTTTATTTTTTTTCACCTCTCTTATGTGCCACATTATAAAGGAACAACAAAAAAAGGCAAATTCTGATCTGCAGATCAGTTTGTATCAAATGTTTTATCCTTGCAAGAGATGGTCACTTTTTCTGATAGAAGCCAACTGGCATAATCTTCCAGTCAGAGATGAAGCATGGAGGAGCTCTGCCATGGCCCAGGGTCTGCCTGGCTTAGTGATGGTGTTTTCAGCTACAAGTTGTGATCCTCCATCTCCTGCTGCTCCAGTGTTTCCTCCTTCCAAGGTATGTTATTTTCTGCAGTCATGAATCAGGTAATCCCTGCTGTGGTAGTATAATTTCTGGAAGGAATTCCCTAAAGGGAAAATTCAATGCTACTTTTGAATCCTTAAGCTGAAAATACCTTATATATTAGTGCTACTTGACCACTGAACTCTTTGTTATGCAGAATGGGGGCAGGACACACCAGGGAATATAATGGTGAGGAATCCTGGAAAATCCTTTATTTCACCAAGCTGGGAAAAAGGTTGAGGAGTGAATTTTTTGCATCTAATAGGCTAAAGGCTATGTTCCCTCCCTATGTAGGAGATACGAGAATTTTGTGCAGAATTAGCATTCCCAGAATGTATGAAATGTTTGTGATGAGTGCACGCGGCTCTGTCTGGGCACTGGAGCCTCCTCATTGGGTACAAAGGGAGCAAATGTGGAGTACAGATCGATCTCCTGCTCACTGGATTGCTCTCTGAAAAGAGGGAATGGTGGAAATGTGGTGCTACCACTCACGTTGGATGTCTGCACCACAGTAGCACTGTTTGGTAAAGGAGCCTCCTTTTGAAACATTCCCACAACTCCTGATTTTGCAAACCTCCCGATGTCTGCCAACACACATGCACTTCTAGTCCCACAGAAGCCAGAAATCACTGAATCGTGCAGAGACATCTCTAGAGGATCATCTCTGGCATATAAATGTTCATACAGAATGTGAGAATGGGAAAAACAAATGTGGCACCCTCTTGAACGGGTTGATTTATGATAGCAGAGGAGTTGGGAAGTACAAAGCTGCCTTCCGGGACCAGCTAATTTCATGTTTTAGTTGCTTGTAAATAAGCGAGTTTCAGATAAATGCACCCATCAAGCTGACTGCACGTTTCATTACTGGGAGGATTAAGCCAGTTTAAAAGATTTAGGAGACTACTGTGCCAAGTTCATGTTTTTTAAGAGTGAGGACTGCCAAGCCCAGTGGGTGTAAGGGCTACTTTGGAAGCACTTTTATGAACTATTCCTGATGCATATCTTCAAAATATTTAAAGCAACACCTGTCATAGGCTGTTCTCTCTTTATCCTCTCTTCATGCCAAGTAATGGTGCCACGTGGTTTCTACAACTGAAATAACTCTTGGAATACAACATCCTGCAGCTCAGTGTGCAGTATATGTTGGCAGAACTTCTCTTTTTCCATTTTTTCCCCTCCAGGCTTTCTACATATTGGGTATGAGTGCTAATAAACTGCTTGGGAGCCACTATTATTGTGTTAATCTGGATTTGGCATTGTAAAGATATTAAAGCTATTCCATTATCAGCCTTGTGAATATAAAATGCCATGGACTTTTAAATATTTACATGATTCCAAGATTCAGGCCCAAAGGTATGAGGGGGCTGTATTCAGGCCTCCCATGATGAAGTCTTGGGAGTAAAGAGGGATTAAGCCTCCTGACTATGCAGGATTATCACATCCTGTCTCCCTATGTAATGAATGGAGAATAAGCGATTGTGTTGGCTAAATTATGTGTTTATAGAAAATGATAATTTTTTTTCCACTGGTTTTAGAGGGAAGTGGTGTCTGAACAGTAGGTTAAGCCCTTCTCATTATTCTGAATGCAGCCACCTGAAAGTCTTCCCACTTGGCATCCCTGAATTCAGGTCTGTACCAAGGTCAGGCTGTGCAGAGCTTCACTTTGAGGTCCCCTGGGCCCAAACTTCAGGTTGTTTTACCTGTTTTTCTCAAAGAGCACTTAAAAAAATGAAAGCTCTTCTGGGACAGTTGTTCATACCAACACCATCATGTTCTTTTAGGGCACGTCTAGGCATTTTATCCAAGAATTACTTTTGTTGCTCTCTGTACCTGGTGGTGCAGGCTGGGGGTTGCTGCCACAGCATGACGTCGCTTTTCTGTGCTGTGCAGAACCTCAGAACACACTGCAGGCCATGTGAGCGGTAATATGTAAATCATCATTAGCAGATGTTTATTGTTTCTTTTCAGAAAATCAGATTTGACTAATCAGCCTAAGTGAAACATATGCTGAAATTAATTAAAGTTTGTTTTAAAATAATTTGCATGCTTATTGCTTTTAACTGATTGTAATTGGGACTTTTGAATACTTTTTAACAGACAGAGTCACCTAGGTTGAGCTTTTCAAAGCACCGACTGGCATGTCGCCATCCATCTTCCACTGCTGGCTAAATGATCTGTGTTGCACTGAGTTCCCAATCCCACCGAATCACAGCGAAAAAGAAGGAGCATGTCATTGTTTTCCATTTTGCTACGGTGGTTTTGTAATGAGTACAATTGCTGAGATATGTGTGCCACGATGAAAGATGTGATGATTACAGAGTAACTGAAGACAGCAGAGCTTTTATGAATAATACACAGAGTTGACAGCATTGCTTGAGCATCATGTGTGGTGGAAGGTCTCATTGTTTTGGCAAGATTGCTCACCTACAGACATAAATTCCAGCCTCCTCTAGCATCCCCCCTGGACAGCACTGGGGGTGCAAGACTGTCAGAGGCACCCATGGTGTGGGGTGGCTCTACATGTGAGTGCCCTGGCCAGCCAGGCTGTGCAGGAGCTGTCTGACACTCTTCTCTGAGCCTGGAGGGAGCCAGCTGGCTCTGCAGGCAGGGACATTCAGGGTGGGGAGGGACTGGCATCCTCTCAAGTTCTGCCCCAACACACAGCATGGCTCAACTGGCTCAACCCACTTGTCTCTGGGAGCCCAGCAGAAGAGCCAAAGGCAGCAGCAGCCTTGCCAGAGCACGCTGGTGTTTCGCTTGCAGGCCCAGCCAACATGCCTGTGTTCTGTGTCTGGTGCTGCCGTTGACTTACTGCTGAGCACTGGGCAAGTCAATTTGGTTTTGCTCTCCACTCATTTTTAGCTGAAAGAAATAGCTGGGTCTGAGAACTGTCTCTTTGATAACAGCAGGTTGTACAATGGGACTCTGAACAGTACATGCTTTAAACTCTGGGCTTCTCACTGGGAGCCAATGAATTGTGTGCTCCAGGTTTTACATGGGCTTCTTAATGGTCTCCAGGTGGAGATGAAGGTGTGGGTTATGACCTATAACTTCCTAAATAGCCCGGGGCTGGCTGAGCCGTGGGACTGCCTTTCTCTGTGTTGTGTCTTGCAATGGTAGGCAGAAATGTGCTCCTTAATGGAAATAACAAGGTGACCAGCAATCTGCAGCCAGTCTTCAGCAAGGGGTCCATTTTTCCCCACCTCCACTGCTTTGGTTTGAAACTATCAAGGAAGAAATTTTCAAGAATGGCCCTGAGAAACAAAGTGTTTAAGTGAATCTAGAGCTCTTAGGGGCAAAAGGCCACCTAGTCAACCAGGTGAGCTCCAGTGAAAGGCCTCTCAGTAAGGTGAAAGTTAAATTTAATTGCAGTTAAGTTTAACTGTATTTAGTCTCATACATACAACTGCCCTCATCTGGAGAATCTAAGCAGACCTGGACTCAGGCTCCTTTATGCAAAGTGGGCCCATCAGTGAAGCCATGTATCAGCATCCTGCCACTGATAAATATTGTTCATCTCAGCCAAGGATTTGTCTCACAAGCACTGCTTACCCTGCAGCAGAGCTTGCAGGATTAGTGTGGGACTTGGTTTCTTTTCATTCATTAGCTCACTTAGATCTTCCTCAGACCACACTGAAGACAAGAGGCACTTATTAAGAGCAGCAGTTTGTTTCAAGTGCTTTCTCATAAGTTTTCAAATCTTCCTGCTTTAATGTCACAGCATCACTGGCTCCTGTGATGGGGAATAACAGTGGTTCATTAAGCTCATAAATCCAAAAGGAAGAAAGACTCTCCTGGAGACATGAGTAGCTTTATAACAAACAGAGCAGCAGGAGAGCCTGCAAATTATCAGCCCAATGCTTTATAAGCATTTTATCATCAGTTGGGGGAAATTACAATAAAGAGCAATGAGTAAGTGAAACATAAACTATTGCATAAACATGCCCCATGTTCTCTTCTGTCCACATTTCATGTGAAACCTTATTTGAAGTCATGGCACCAGGGTGAGAATCCAGGACAGTGTCAGAAGCTCTTTCTCATCTGGAGATTTACCCAGGCTGGAAATTACATGGGGTACAAATTCTGCCAGAAAAGTGAAAATATATACAACATTTAACAATATCTCCCCCGTTATTCCAATGCAAGTGCTGCTTGACAATGAGCTTGATGATGTTTACACCCTATCCAACAGTTTTGTCACTACCACATTTTTAAGTGTGCAGCTTTGATTTATGACTAGTGATACTAAGATCCCAGCCTGTAAATTTTTACAAGAAGCAGACTTGAATTATGTGTTGAGTCTGCTGCACTGGATCAAAAATGTTCAAAATCCTCTCTGGGAAGATTTAAATGTATACAGTCTCTAAGCCATGAAAATATTGCTCTAATGTGCCTATGTGATTTTTAACAGATTGTGAGTTCAAATCCATTTATCAGCTGATGTCTAATGAGTTTGGCAGGCCCCTACTACATTAAGTATAAGAAAAACTATGAGTATAATGATGTAGACTGAGGAGAATTTAATGAACAAATAAGTGACCTTCATGTTTATGTGAGATAAAGATTTCATGCCAAATTTTGCATAATATACACTGGAGATAATGGAGTATTTATTAGATTTCTTCTCTCCTTTATCGTCTTCTTTACACACTGTATTTTGCACAGCAGACCTGTGTCATCCCTGGAATGTGACAGGGAAGAGTGCAGCTGGCCTGCAGTGGCTAAAACTTTTTATTTCTACTTGAGGGAATCTGACTGGACAAAATAAAGGAGTAAGTCACCCAAGGCCTGTTTCAGGGTGGCAGGTCTGCTGGGGGTCAGCACATGGTTGCCACATGTCCTGGGGTTCACCTTGGTGCCTCCACTGACATCACTGCTTGTCACTTCTGCAAAATCATGTCACCAACTTTGATGCTTTAATACATATTTAGAAGCTTAATTACAGGCATTTTTCTCTGCAAAATACATCCCAGCATTCTGGCCTGAATCCCACAGTGTTTCCTGACTAGTGACCATTAGTGACTGGCTCCAGTGTCTTTGAAGAAAGGACTGATGTTTGGATGAGGAAATCTTGAGCCCAAGGGTGTACTTAAACCTGCCTGATCTGGGCTTTGATTTTTGGGCTGCTTTGAATGATGAGGCTTGGAAGAGCAGGGTAAGCCTCCAAAGGTCTCCCCATCCTCCTACCCTGCCATCTCTAGTTAAGCTCAACTGCTAACTGGTATTTAAAAGTCGCTTTCTCCCTTTAAATGTCATGCCCTGCATGCTAAGCTCCGGGATGTTGTGTCTCCCCAGGCTAGGGCACTGACTGCACAAGCTGCTGGACGGCAGTGAAGGTGGCAGACCTGCATGTTTGGGTGGTCCTTTGCAGTCCCTACCTTGAGCACACCACACACCCACTCATGGCAAGCATCTTCTGCATCCAGGCCAGCTGCAGCTGTGCCTCCATCCACACTGCACGACTGCAGACCCAGCCATGGCCCTGTTTCTATACAGGTGGTGGGTGAAATGCTTTTAGATCAATGGGTGCTGCCTTCACAGCTCCTCCCGTGTCCCATGGGAGCAGCTCGTGCCAAGTCTGTCCCAGTGCACTGACTGGAGATCAGCAAGCGTGAAGGACAACCTACGCTTTTCTTTGCCTGGGCTTCCACCTTTCCACAAAGGTGTCTGGTGGCTGCTGTCTGCCTATGGAAAGCCTGACAAAGAGACACTTACAACAGTCCTGCTTGCAACAGGGAGTTGGACTGGCAGAAAAAATACTTTGCTGTTTCTTGAGTCTGTGACATTGTATTTTCATTACAAAGTAACGAATTCTGAGGATATTTCCACCAGAAGCAACAGAAGATTTTGCTGAGGCGGTCCAACTTGGTGGAGAGAATCATAACCTGGTAATTAAAAAGGGAACCGGGCAGAGGGGCAGTGTTCTGAAGCAAACTGATTGAGCCAAGTGGCAGGAAAAACTGTATCTTATTTACTTCCCCCCGCCACATCCTCGTTTTTGTTTATGCAGGAGCAGCAAAACTTGACTTCATTTTTCTAGTTGAAGTGATCCGTGGCTTTGCTGCGTGTCCTGTAACTCAGCAGGTATTACAAACTGTATTCCTAACTAATGAACTGAGTGAATAATTTATTTAATGTGTCAGACATGGCAGAAGGTGCTGCAGCCAGTCACCGCTCAGGAAGCTAATTGCTGCACTAAGAAAACAAATCTGTGCAAGTCCTCATTTCAGAGTTATTTCCAAACATTAACTCAAAAGTTATTTCAATAACGAGGCCTCTTAAAAGAAGCATCACTTTTCACAGCACACAGCACAGCTCTGCTGACCCTCAAGCACTGCTCAGCTGGGAGAAGCATAGTTCAAACAAAACTTCAACCATAAAACTTGGGCAAGAGGGAGGCTGTGTAAAGTCTGTGATTAATTAGCAGTTAGCAATATTGAAATGCAGTGAGAAGGGAAAGAATTGGTTCTGTGCAGAGATTTTGGAACCTCTGTTTGTGGTTTGGGTGACAAGTTATATCACAGGCAGAATTCCCCCCTCCTGATTTTGCTGAGATCTTACACAGACCTCTACCTACTTAAAGTCACTCTTGGCTTATCCTGGAGAGGGTTTTAAGGGTATTTGCCAAATCTTTCTTTAACCTCCTAACTTGCTGAAAGGGATACATATGAAAGAGAAATCCTGGATGAAATAATTTCTCCAGAAAACACCTCAGGAGCAGATAGCAGGTAACTGGAAAATGATGAGCTGGTAGCCTGCTACTGCTCACTGTAGCTGTTCCTGGGAAGAACCACAGAGAGCTGAGGTTTGCCTCCCTTTGCTATATGGCCAAGGGATATGTCAGCCTTGGTGTGAGTGAATGCAACTCCATTAATTTCCATTTGCATTTGATTACAACAAAAGTAAGTTGGTCCATGGTGTTTTATTGTATTCCTTTATTTGATTTTCTTTTGTTTATTTGTCCTATACCATAGAGCTGACCAGTTGAAGCCCACAGCATGTAACAATTTATGGTAAACTGTCCTTGTTCTGCTCTGTAATGGATGGAAACAATTCCAAAGTTAATGGTATTAATGAGGAAATACAGTCATTCTTAACCAATCTTGTAATGCCCTTTTGGAAAAATTATACTTAAGACTACTTTTATAATTCGATTTACAAGTCACAGATTTGTGCAAGAAACTTGACTTTAAGTCAGTCACACACCTTATAAACTGTGCAGGGCCAGTTCACAAATGGTTTTACAGCTCCATACACTCCCTGGAGGAGCCATCTCCTTCCTGCTGGCCAGACATGTTGCCTTGAAAGGGCTGCCAACTTTTTAAGAGTTCCTTTTTGGCTATATTCTTCTTTCATAGCAGCATTCATGGCCCCAGCCCAGGTTCATAAGGAACAAAGTGTAAAATTAATCAATGGATTGATGCACTGTTTAGAATAAAAACAGCCTGGTTTTGGCTACATTTTCTGCCCTTCCAGCCAAAAGAGTGCATGTGTGTACATGAGATGTAATTTAGTTTTTCCTTTGCTGCCTGTTGATTTTTCCCTAATTCATTTTCCTTTTGCCTCTTGTTGAGTCTCCTCTTGTCTGAGTAAGCTTAACCCTGTAATGCCTGGTGTGTGGAGCACAGAACAATCCAAGGGAGCCTGTTGGTGGGCCCTGGGATGGTTACAGGCTTCATTAGCCCCTGGAAGGGATATGACAACAGGCAGGAAAAGGACCATGTGAACTCAGCAAGCCACAAGTGAAGCCTTTGGTGGGTAAAATCTACCTGGAGTTTTAATGACTTGTAAAGCCCTGAGAAAACCTCTCACTTGATATTTATTGCCTTGAATGTCTTCCAACTGAACTTTATCTAAAATGTAGCTCAGCCCTTTTGGAAGCGTGCATGCCTTGGTTGGAGCTGTTAACACACAAAGCAGTTCTGCTCCTCCATGGACAGAAACCACAGCCCAGCCACAATGGGATGTAACTCGAGACTCTGTTACAGGGCTTTAGTGTATAAACATGCACATTCACACTTTGAAATAACACTAGCAAATATTAATCAAACATCTTGAAGCAGAATGCAAGCCCGTGTAGTGTCTGAAGCAGGAGGAGGGTTTGGGTGGGCTGATGGATAATTGCACACATCAAAAAGACTCCAATGAGCCCTTTGCAGCCAGGGGAAGGTTGACAACAGCTGTGTTGGTAACCTTAATTTCAGAAGTAGCTGGTCTGGGAAAAAGTTAATCATATTTTAGGCACTGCCTACCACCACTCAATCTCCTTTCTATCACTCTCGGAGTCATGTATTTTTAAAAATACCAAAAGCAATTTAAAAATACATCTAACAGTAATCACTTCATTGGAAACAACACACTGCAATAACATAAAACAGCAGCTACTTTCCTGCGAAGATTTATGAGACAGACTAGTTTTCTCACGACTTATGTTATTCCTGCCTTATTGTTTTGTCAGCATTGGATATGGAAAGTGGATGATATGTGAACACTCTCCAGCACTAGAAAGCTTCAGAGTTTTGATTAGGTAACAAAATTGAAAAAGTGAGTTTGCTTTCCCTGTTCAATCTCTGTGA
Source organism: Erpornis zantholeuca (assembly GCA_013400515.1). Taxonomy (NCBI): domain Eukaryota; kingdom Metazoa; phylum Chordata; class Aves; order Passeriformes; family Timaliidae; genus Erpornis; species Erpornis zantholeuca. Next base: position 498,331 of record VZTN01028840.1, on the reverse strand, counting down.
TTTAAATTTCAGTCTAACAAAGATGCCTAACCAGTGAGCTGCCCTCTCCCAAACCCATTCTGGCTCTCGCAGTTCCTCTCTGGAGCCTGATTCTGAATTGCCCCTGCTGGGTCTGGAAATCCAAAGGGATTCTAAATGTCAGTCAGACACTGACTTTGCAGTGCAATGAGAGGTAAAATGATAGCAGTGGTGAACAAATGGATATGTGAAGGTATTTCAGGGCATGTAAAACCACATTGAGACAGAACTTGTGATCACATCAGTGCGTCTGGCTCACCCCGTGTCCAAGGAAACTCTGTATCATGTTTGTGATGGCTGGCTGCTGCTGTCCCCTAGAAATCAACAGAGTGAGATGACAATGATGGGCCAGAAATGAGAAGCCTACGTGGCAAAAGCTCAGCAGTTAATGGGGGAATTTACACCCTGTGAAAGCCTAGAGAATTCAGTCCAGAGCCCATCACTTTGGAGATGGAAGGCTGCTCAGTGGGACACAGGCTGCCAGCTTTCAGAGTGACAACAGAAAGCTTTGGGTTCATTCCCCCACCTATTCCACTGAACCAGAATGTCTGGCCTGCATGCAGCTACCAGCCTCTGTCAGACACTCAGCACTGCCTTTTACATACATGCCTCTCATCACTTGCACCCTCTTACACCAAATGTCTGCTTCATCTGCATAGGTAATGCAGAGAAACAGCTCTCTGTGGCTTTTAAATCTACAACAGTTATAGAAATGAAATTTTATTCATACATCTATTATATATATATCTACAGAGAGAAAGTGTATAAATAATAAAATGGGGTTTTCTATATGCAGTTTGCCACCCCTGGACATATTACAGAGCACTTTTACTATAATCAGACAGGAGCCAATAACATAAAAAAGCACTAGTCTGGTATTTTTGCTCTTGGTTTCTCACACCTTTTAGTCTACTTCCCCAAAGGCACTCCCAATGGCATCTTGTCTGTTGTGTTTGTAAATTAATGTGAGATTCTGAAACAAAAATTTATTCTTGAAATGTCAAAATTCAGTGTATTCTCTACTGGCATGCTGCATGTCCCAAGTTCCTTGGGTAGATCTGCTGGCTGCACAGCTGGCTGACATCTACCAGGCACACTTACTGATGGGAGACCATTTTGTAGGCTCAGGCCATATATTCATTATAATTTGCAGCAATTCAATAAAAATAAGTTGTCTGTATTCCTAACAGAACAGCAATTAATGTATATTGAAATAGTGATTGCTTTGCTGTAGTTCATTAGGAAGTCAAATTTTAATTCCTATTTAATTACAATTCAGTTACTACCATTTATTACCAATAATTCTAATGAGGTAAAGTAAGAGGTGTACTGAGGACTAATGAAAATGTTACAAAGGTTCATTTGGAATTCACACAAAAATTCCTATTTAATTACAATGGAATTACTTCTATTTCACTCACGTGGAGAGGGATGTGGTGCGATCCTTGCTGGAGGATCAGCCTCTGCCAGTCATGGGTGTTTGTTCATGATCCTCTGGGCTTCTGCACACAGAGCTTTGTCTGCTGGATGTTGATGCACCAGGATGGAGCAGCGCTGGAGGAAAGGCACCTGCTCTGCTCTGCCTCACACAGAATCTGCTTCTGTACTTTGGTGATGTGCAGGGCTACACGTGCCAAAGCCCCTGTCCACCCACAGCTCTGCCTTCCAAGGCCACCAGCTTTTAGGCAGATCTCTGCAGGCAGGGCTGTGGTCAGACTGGAGCAACTGCAGAGTCAGGAGAAGAGGTGCAGAGGAGGATGTGGTGGTAAATTCCCTCTGCCTTGGGTCTTCTTCAGGGAGGTGGAGGTCAGGAGATGAAATGGAGCAGAGCCCTCCTGACCAGCGTCCATGTGGGAATCATTTCTGAGTCACAATGACATGGGAGTGGCTGTATGGAAGGGAGGAGAGACTGAGATGTGTGTAAGAGGACACAGTGAATTCAACAGGGATGTAAAGCTGGACAAAAGGTGGAAAAGTGCTGTCTTTGATTTTGACCTGAGCCTGACAGGAACTCCACATGGTAATAGGGCTGGTAATGAGGCTTTTCTCTGGTAAGAGCTCTGCTGTGCTCTGCCTTTGGAGGCACCAGGGCTGCAGATCATGAGATGTTGAAGTGAATTGCCCACTGATCTCTGAAAAATAGTTTTCAGAGAAGACTGAGATGTATTAAAAAACAAGCCTAACAAGGAAGGGTACCAAGCCCCAGGCAGGCTTCTTAAGCCTGGATTTGAGGGTCTGCCTTGTGCTTTTTCAGAAATGGGGATGCAGTTCCTTAAGTAAAACCAAGAGAGTGTATGAGTTTTCTTCCCCTTCCCATCTCCAGGCTCTAGTCTAAGCTGAGATTCACCTTTTAAAAGAAAATTACAAGGTCATTTCTCATTTTGCAAAGCAAGACCCCTGGATAAAGGGGAATTTGAGGACAGTAATTTTTGCTTTTGAGTTATGCAGCCTGAAGTGTTTGTGGGAAGTTACCATGTGCTTCCCTTGCTGTCATTAAGGTTTCATACCTAAAATTCCCCTTAAAAGCAAGCACCAAGTCTGTCCCTGGTATAAGCTGCTTGCTGCACTCATAGGCACTCCACCAGGGACTGATTTGGTCAGATGTGCCTGATACCACAGTCCTAACTCAGCAAAAGTATTCCTGTTTCGTATTCAGCCCAAGGCACAGGATATTTATAACACTCACTTACTTAGGCCCTCATATTTTCCCTCATTCCAATTTCCCCCTTCTCTTTATTTCCCTGTGTGTCTATCACCTTTTTTCATGTCTCTCCAGATGCATTTCCCAGCATAAGATAATTGAAAGTCAGTGAACTGAGTTCCAGGTTATTTTGCTAAAAGATGCCTATTATTTTGATGAAGCAGGTGCACAGAATTAAAAAAAACCCTCCATAATTGCTACTTTACTATCAGGCTTCTGCTGCCTAATCTTCTTTGATGCTGGTAGAACAAGCTTTCCATCTCTTCTAGGATGATTACAGGGAACATTGCTCTGTTCCTCCTACAGAATCCAATCCTGATGGATATTAAACCTCGGTTATCAATTAAAGTTTCTTTATGTGCCGAGTGATTAGAGTCAGGATTGTGTGTGATTTCTAGCATAAAGCAAGTCTGAAGTGATTTCTGCCATTAATATTAATTAATCACTGATATGCCCAGTGCTCACAAATGAATGCACAAGGGGAGCATGTACAATTTAGCACAGTAACCTGGGATTGAAATAACAACTGAACCACTCTAATTTTAAATATTTGGCAACAGTTTTTATAAAGTCTTCTTGGTATACTTAACAAGAAAAAAAAAAAAAAAAGGAGAAGCCAAATGAGTAATTGGGAGGTTGAAAGCGTGGCTGTAGTACTGACTTTTACCAAAATGGCTGACTCTTACCCTCTTATGCTCTGTTCTCACTTACGGCTCTGGCAAGCTTTAAATTGTTAATAAAATTTAGTAAAAATTTAGTAAAAAAATGTAGTAAAATTTTTGATGCTGGTTGCTAGCTTTTCTGTGCGCAAATAATACTCAAATATATGCATGCTGAAAGTCTTAAAACACATGTGGTAAAGAGAGAAAGTGCTTGAGGGAGGGTGCTTGAGACAGTGTATGTATTTGTACAGACTCAAATTTTGGCAGAGTGGAAATCTAAAAAGCTTCTGACCCCGCATCACTCACATCTCAACTTCCCTATAGGACTGGGCTACCCCTGAGCTTGCTGGGGACTTGAAGGGGGGCATGTCAAACATCACAGAGGTGAAACAGCCTCAGAAATGGGCATCCATTGCCAATTTAGGCCCTCACTGCGTGTGAGTAAATAGTTTGCTTGCATTGAGGGAGAGGGTAGTGGCTGCCTTTTCATCCAGGGTGAGACAGGCATGTTTACACGTATTCAAGCAGCACTTAATCTGCAGTGTCTGATTGCCTCCTAAAGGGCAATGAAATTGGGCAAGGAATCATTAAAGGTCTTTTCCAGCCTAAATGGTTCTGTGATTATTCCTGTCTCAGAGATGGAAAAGATCAGGGCAAAAAAGTTAAGTTACACCAAAAACCAAAAGCAAAGTTGGAATAAAGAATCTCCTCGCTGTCAGTCCTACTCTTTAGATAATCCTGAAGTCAAAAGATCATAAGACCATAAAATTGACATAATGGCAAACAGGCACAGTGATGACCATTGCACCTCTGACAGATGAATAGCTGGCAAATGGGATTTAATTATCCCACAACACTAATCACACAGTCCATTCCCACTTTTACTCTTGGCAGGAGTATGAACAGTGCTTCCAGATAGTGTTAAAGGCCTATTTTTTCCCTCCAGGCATGTTATGTTCTTTGCACATACAACATCATCAGATGCAGGTGGCAAAAGAACATGCTACTGCTTAATCAGCTGCACAGCTGTACCCAGGGCATCTCCCAGATGCTGTCAAGGTCCTCTTTTCACCTGTGAACTGTTCACCTGACTGGTCTCTAAGACCCAAATTTACTGCTAGAACTGACGCAGTACCTTTGGCCTCCCTGGAGCCAGTGGTGAGGGTAGCCAAGTGCATGTGGTAACTTGTGGCTTTTGCAAACACTTTCAAATTTCTCCCAAGAAATGCATCTCCTCATTGGCCACTTCCTCATTTGCATCAGCACATCTTAAATCTGAGTCTCGTTCAGAAAATGCCCAGTTTATTTGTTACTCACATTGTCATAAATCTTACAGAAAAGCAATTATGAGGAAATCATATTTCATACTTTTATGGAATTCCTTAAAGCTGATGAGAGCAGCCAGATGGCTATTTTCATCAATGAACCTTCAATAGAGCATAAGGAAACAGAGATGGTGTCTTTTAATAGACCATTATTAGCTGCCTTGGGTGCAAGGAGCTCTCATGCATTCCAAAAGTATATTAATGGCAGAGTAAAACATGACTTAGGAATAATATCTCCAGAAAGGGCCTTATTTTCCCTCTTAAAATGATTTTAAATGGATTTAGTTTTCACTAACTGCTGCACTCACGTTCAGCATGGGAGGCCTGTGAGGTGAAACTACATTTCCAGCCCCCTGATACAGTCATGGGGTTCCTGCCCTGCACGTGAACCACTGCAGATGCTCAGTGTAGGTGCCAAGTGTAGCTCAGGGCTGTGCAGAGGTGAGGGCACCCAGAGCCCAAAGGGCAGACACGGATGCTCTCCCAGCTGGAGTGGGCAATGGCACAATGAACTATCACAGGACCCTTGGCAAAGTGTTTTGCCTCCCTCTCCAACTGCTTTCCCCTCCAGCTTTCCTGCCCCTGCTGTTGGGCTCCAAAGCAGAAAGATGTGAGGGAATGGAGTTATTTCCAGGACAGTGAGGTGACAGACATTTAGGAAGCTCTAAGTGCCATTGCACAGCCGGTTGTGCTCTCACCTATTTCTGACCATACTGAGCTGACTTTATCCATGTCCCACGTGAGGGTGGACAAGGAGAATGGGATGGGATGGGATGGGATGGGATGGGTGGAGGGGCCTATACTGTGGCCCATAGGACTCAGTTTTGAGTTCAGCAGCTCCTGGATGGAGCACAGAGGCAAAGAAGCAACTTCCAAAGAGCTTCCCTACAGCAAATGATGAGGAAATATTCTCCCAACACTAAGGCTGAGAGAGAAGAGGCTCAAGCAAGGGAATATTTAAAAAAAGAACATAAGGGAGGTTAACTGGGAAAATGGACAGGCACTTTTTGTTTTAAACAAAGCTGCTGTCTGTGAGACATGGTGATTCCAGGGAGGGCCAAGACAAAAGCTCTGAAGAAAACTGAGACAAGACTTGGCTGCAGCAAGGAGTAAATAGGAAATTCTGTCCTGCTTCCACAGGATGTTTGAAGGAAAGAGGTTGACATAAAAATGGATTTCTCTGTTTTACAAGACATAAAGCATAAATGTTTCAAAGTCTAAAGGAGGGAATGATGAGAAATGCTTACAGAAGTGCTTGCCATAATTAAGGAGCATGGCATGCACAAGTGCCCACGGTGACTGTGCTGTGTTGTGCTCCTTCCTGCAGCAGCAGTGAGAAGAGATCAACCCAGCCACAGGACACCTCGGGGCCTTCACCTCCATCCATGGGCAGGCAGGAAGGCAGCGAGCAGCGGGGCCTGTGATTCAGGAGATGAACCTGTGTCTGACAGCAAACACACATTAACATTTTGGCATTATCTCCCAAAACAGGAAGGCTGCAGTTTCCCAGCTCAGCAACAACGAGGCAACAGCTTCACCCAGGGCTGTGTCTGGAGCCTTGTGCTGCTGCCCCAGGAGCTCCTGCAGCCACTGCTGCCCTGGTCCCAGCCACTCCTCTGCACCAGGGACACCTCAGGGAGCAAACCTGGGAGATGCAGAATGTTCGGAGCAAATTAACAAAACCAACAGTAATAATATTCACTCTCTTCCATCACTATTGATTGAAGGTAAATTAAGTTTAGCTCTAAACCAGTCCTAAAGTCTTTCCACATGTGACTTTTAATTAAAGTTATGAATTTTATAGGGTTGTTTTTTCTTTTGGCTGCATAACATGAATTCTTCCTCCTCGTTTCGGCTCAGGTAGCTTTTCCTTTAACAATCTTCACAGACCATCTTTAAGGAAGAGGCGAGTAAGCAATTAATAAAAGTGTGAACAGGTGGTTGCTCTGCTACAAAAAAAAAAGATCAGCAGTGCAATAATTTCCTAATTATTATTATGCCTTTTAAATGTTTTTAGATAGATGATGATATATTTCCCCATCGTTTCTTCTGGCACCCCTCTTGCTCCTGGCATTATTTCTCATTCAGAATAATAATTAATGAGAACTGAGGTATCTAATATATATTTTATTCCTTCTGTTTCAGTCCCTTAAGTAACCATCTTGTCACATTTGTTATGCAAATTTTCACACATTGAGTGTAATTTCAGCAATATGTGAGAAAGCCTCTCAAAAATGCCTTGAGTATTTTATTTTATGTATTTGTAAAAAATTATCAGTTTTTTTTCTTGAAAGCAACATTTTTCTAGAGTCCTTGAGAGAAATGGGTGAAGCTTGCATAATTGCTCTTGCTTTATTGAAGTGAACGAAAGCAAAGGAACATTTCTAAGCATAAGGTAATGATAATGATAATGATGATGATGATGAAGATAATATCTTGTTTTCTTTTTTAAGAGAGCACCCTGGTCTTGCTTAAGGGCTGCAAAATATATAACTATAAACAAAGTAAGTACAGTCTCCACTTGATAGGTAAGTATTGTGCACGTGTTTAACTAAAGTTATTTAATGCAGATAATGGACCACATCAAAGACACAGTGCTCTTAGTGAAGATGCAGCACATCCACTGTGCATTTGTCAGCTTGGTCTGTTTGCTTCTAAAAATTTTGTTGTCTAACAGAAATCATCCTCACTGTGGGCTGAGTAAAGGAATATTTAGGCACAAGAATCTGGAGGGACTAATGGCGCTTCTGAGTGATTGAACAGCTTTGGAGCAGAGCAAGGCACGGGAGCTTTGCTCAGCCCCTGTGCAGGTCACAGTGCAGGACACCAGTGTGGCAGGAGCCTGTTCCTGGCCCTGGGCTCATAGCTGCTGGGGCTGGGGCTGCGTGAGGAGAGCTGGGCATGGCACCTGTGAGGGCAAACTGCAGCCTGCTGGCACTGGCATAGTGCTTGAGGTTTGGCTGATAAGCCCTGCTTTCCTTCACAAGTTCAAGTTTAGAGCTGGTCAACTAAGGCAGGTGATATCCAGGCTTGGACTTACTCACATGTCCAAACATCCCTGGCTGAGCTGTGCAGATGCCCTGCAGGTACACTCCCTCTCTACTCATCACCTAGGAAAATGAAAGGCACTGACTGCCTGGTCTTACCTCCCCCATCTGTTTTTCCAACAACCACCTCAGGTAGGACTTTCTGCTGTGCTGATGATGGGTCTGTCTCAATGGAACAAATGATAGAATTCCCGTTCCTAGCAGCAGGAGCAGAATGCAAACCCTGTGAACTTCTGAAAGCATTTCCACACAGACTGTCCTGGAAATCCTTGTCCTGGACCAAGGATTACTTCAAACTTAGAGACCTGAAGAACAAGTGGTTGATCTGGGAATTCATCTCTAAATGGTCTGTGAAATTTATTTTCGCTCATTCTGGATGTCCACCAGGCATGTCCACCACCCATTCCTTGGGACCTGCAGCTATATCTGTGCATTTGAGATAGGATTGTCCCAGGTTCAAAAAATAGAGGCATGGGCTCAAGCCAACTTGTGTACTTGCTGAGTTCAGGTGTACTTTTCCTGCATGGAGCTATAGATGTCCCTGTTAAGTTGCAGATGTGCACAAAGCAGGACATTCATCTATTAGGGCTGCATTTTGGATTTCGCAGCCAGCAAGTGTCCATCTGTGGGATGGCATAAGGTAATTTGTCCTGAGCCCATTTAGTTTTAGACATGTGTGGGCAGAAAAAAATACTTTACTGGATTAAACTACTCTATTGAGCACTTCACAGAATTGGTCCTTATTTGGAAAGACAGTGTAAATTCATGTGGGATATCTTAACATACAATCCAGAAGGGGTGAGGGGCAGAAATACCTGACCTGAGTGTCCAGTGTGACGCTGTGTGCATGCATATATGAGGACTTAGACTTTCATTCCTGAAGGGAAGCCTTCCATGTGCTTGCATTGCTTGCAGTCATGGAAAAATAAGGAAATTTATGCTTCTTTTGTGGCAGACTAATATGGATATTATGAATCTATCAGTGCTGTACAACTCAATGATGAGAATTTTTCCTTAAAGATTTCATATATTACCTGCCAAAAGGAGTCAGGCTTGGAGTACTTACTGAATGTTTTCACTATGGTTTTTTACTGGCAAGGATTCTGGGGTCATGCAACTCTCCCACCTGGTTCTCTCTTCTACCTTTAATCATATTTTTACAGTGTTGGATAATGGCAACCATTTGTCCACAGAGTCCCTTCAAGGCCTTGGCCATCTATTTCTAGTGGCCTTTTCCATACTTTGTTGGAGATATGGCCAATGCTAGCCTCAGCCTATGAATGGAATGATTAGTTAGGAAAATTTGAGGGAAAGTCAGATCTATTTTTAAACTGTTCCACCTTGCTGAACAGGTGAAATTCTCTGTAGTAAAAAGGCGCCTGCTTTCTATACCAAAATATCCAGGATGATTATACAGAATGAAAACTGTGAAATGTGATATTGTCAGTGCTGTAATGGGTGGATATGGAGAGCTAAGGTTTGAGTTTGGGCAGCTGTGCCCTCTCTGCTCAAGTTCAAAACTATAATTTATTGTGTAATTAAAGATAACTTTGTTTTGGACAGCTATAGGAAATGTCTTTCAATATCAAGAACTTGGGTAGTGAGGGAGGGTGAAGGGTGGCATGACTGTGTGCACGCGAGTGCCAGCAGTGGTGGGAAGCAGCTCTTTGTCACCCTCCTGCAGCCTCCAAGCCTGGCATCCCTCAGAGGTACCTCAGGTGGCCCTAAATTACAGCATCAGTCCATCCTGTGAAGGATGCCAAGTGCCTCACACACCTTTGACTCCTGCCTCACACTGCCCTGCAGCCAGCCCAGCCTCTCTGGCGCTTCAGAGGCAGTGCTGTCCCTGTCCACTCCAAGCTACTTGTGGTCAATGCCCAGTGCCCTTGAGGGCCAACGTCAGGGATCAGTGACTCTTTTAGCACCACTGATAGATTTTCCTCCTGCACAAAGAGTGAGAAGTATCAGGTCCTGAACATCTGAATGCCAGCTTCTCCTGGGAATCATCCCCTGCCTCCGATACAAGCCCTGGAGTCTCAACAGCTGCACTTGGAGCAGAGCCTGGTGTGGGATACTCTCGTTTAAACTGAGAGAATCTGGAGGCGTAACTCTGGGACTTTTTAGCCTGGTGTTTTCTATGCTGGAAAAAAAAAACCCATATAGCAAACCACTAATTCCCAAAGATTTGAAAAGCTAATTGGGAGGGAGCTACAACCAGCCTTGTATGTAAATAAGGAGCGATAGTTTGCCCTCCTCATCCTAAAAAGCCATGCAATAAAAATGTAAGTATCTCCCTTAAAGGCCTTCTTAATAAACCCTGTAATTTCCTTAGAATTCTTTCTATAATATCAAAATCCTAAACCACTTTGAGATGAGCTATTTTAGACTGTAATTGGGCTATTCATTCCCTATGCATACAGCGATCCTAATCTAATATGTAACAAGAACTTAAAAGCTAATCAATAATGGAACACGATTCTCTATCAGTAGAGCTGCCTGTTGACTCCTGTGAGAGGGATCTTCACAAGACAGCTCGGCTCTGATGACAGCCCAATATTTATTTTAAACATGAAGTTGAAACATCCTCTTTCTGTGTATTGTCACTTCCAATTATTTTTGGAACAAAAACACCGGGGGAAATGAGATCCTCATCCTGAAGGGTGCATTCATATTTGATAAATAGCCACAGATCCTGGAGAATGTTTACTGAAATGTGGGCTTGGAATGCTTTCACGTGCATTTTACTGGAGCCGTTGGTTATCTGCTGTAACGTGTGCCCAGGTCATTTTACCAAGCTGCCCCTTTCCTACACCTTAGAGGTTAAGATAGAAAAAAGGGCTGATTATCCTGGTGTGGGCTTCCATGTTTTCCCTGAATAAAAGGTAAAATTAGCATTGAGAGGGAATCAAAGTGAACTGTTCTTCAGTGGAAGTCAAGAAGCTCTTTATACCCTCACGTACAAAAGACAAATTCCCACTTTTCATGTGTAGGCAGGGGTTTGAGATGGAGAGGGGGGAGGGAAGGGTTAAGTGAGTACACAGATGTGCCTAGACCATATCAATCATAGGCATGAGAAATGCCGTCCTTTTAACAGGCAGACCGAACCAACCCGCACAGCTGCATTTGGAATTTTATAAGCTCCCTCAATAAAACACAAGTGGGAGACATCTTGCATCATTCCCACAGCTCTGACCATTTGGGCATTGCACCACTTTCCCTCGGAGCCACCCTGGGGAGGGAGGAGCTGAAGCCCACGGCTGGAGCTGTGTACTGGAGCCCTTGCTGCTGTCTGGAGACAATTAACATGCGCTGCACAAGTGCAGGGCAGGGTTCTGATGTCACATACACTTCCACTAAGTCAGTGGGTTTAATCTGGAATTACTCAGGGTATGGAGGGATCAGGAGCCGGCTGGGAAAGCTCCTCTCTAGAGGGTCCTAAATGCCAGCAATTTCACATGATTATTTATTGAGCTTCATAATAGTGCATATATCCTCATGCACACCCTTTCTCCTACAAATTACTCTACAACTTTCCAGCCTTTATTACATTGTAGAGGTTAAAGCTTTCCTAAGTAATCAAAACATCCAGGAAGGAAAGCTTGCTAAATGCTGAGCTAAGCTTAAACACTGACCCTATTTCTTAACTGTAAAAAGAACTTTATGTACACCGTAAAAAGTAATAATTGCTGTGGTAACTGCTCATTCATATTAACTAAAGGCGTAAATAGAGTTGTGTAACATAGACAGGGCTAATGCTGGGAGCACAAGGGAGGTGTCCCCATTGAAAGGTTTAATTGATACATGTGTCCTATAGGAAAATTTGCTTTTTACCCCCATAATAGGTACATTTAACATCTTTAAGGCAGTTCTCTTTCATTCTGCTCCCACTCTTGCCTTGCAAACCCTTTGAGTATAGAAGGCAATTAGAGAGTTGCAAGGAGATGACAAATCAAAGGTGAGCTGTGCTTACCTTTGTTTCACTCCTGGTTTTAACAGTGCAATAATTCAACCCTGTCCATTCCTCAGGTGATGCCCCATATTTCAGCTGTGCCACACAGAGGGAGGGAGTTAAAGTATGAGTTCTTCCTTTTTGTGGTGGATTATTCCCAAGCCTGGACTCTGCTACCATTGATACTTTGTCGCATCCTTTTGCCAGTATTTTGATCAATTCCATAGTAAAAAATATTTTAATTTTAGATGCTCTGAGAGGTCTGCAGGAAACAATGCCAATGCAATGACTGGGAATTTTATACAAGCCAGTTCTGGACCTGCAACTACACTGGGCTGAGACAATGCATTTACCCCACCTGCTCAACGAGACACTATGGGTTAATTCCCTGTGCAGTCGGTAAAGTCACACCTGATGCATCCAGCCCAAGAAGCATAATGAATGTACTTAGATTGCAAGAGATATCTCCTATCTTTACACAAACACACTCTCCATAAGCCTTAGTTTAGAATTTTCCCTTTGCCTCACCGAAGCTCAGTCTGAACCTTGAATAATACATGTAAGTTTTTGATTGACATGCAGTTCTAAGCATTTAGCTATCTTGATGTCTTGTCAAGTCATCCTTTGATAAAAGCATTTTAGGTGCCATGAAATGTAATCACTTCACTGCAGCATTCTACATTGCAGATTCAAGTTTCTCTGCACATTTTTCAGCTGAAGATCTTGGCAACGTCAATAGATCTGTTCCATGGGTGATTTTGGATGGATCTATTAATATTGCCTCTAAGAGTAATAAGTCCTGCTCCTTTACAAAGTGAATCATCTGTCTCTCCTGTGGACAAGTGAAATTCTCTCTCACTGGAGTTGTAGTCCACAAGTTGGCAGGGTTTCCTGTTTTGTTAATAGTCTTCATACAGCAATGAAGTCATTTCAAAAGATGTTCAGCCCAGTTTTGGGGCCAAGTAGTACGTCTTGGCTATTTGTTCTTCTAGACAGGCCATGTCACCATTAGTCATACTTCAGAATGATGGTTTACTGTCATTATTCACTGACTGCACTGCTTCCGATTCAATGCTTTCCAACTCAGCGAGATTTTCCTGTGCTAATTCATCTGAATCATTTCTAGAAGAGTTTATATCAAAGGACACATTCTCAATGTTAATAAAGTGCAGTGGTTTTGAAACAGCTTGTAATTCTGTTTCTTTCTGTTCTGTTCTTTAAAAATGTGCTTTTTAGAGATGTTTATGCTATGTGTGTGAGTACAGTGTGGGCCAGTAGGGATCTTAACATGATTGATAGTCCTTTCCCTTTTTATTTATGTTCTGTTTGGGACCTCCAGCACACACTCACTGTGCAACCAGGACTGGGCTAACGTGGCTCCAGATTGAACACTGAGGCTACTGCAGCAAAACCAGCAGGCTCAGCCTGGTTTAGGACATCACTCCCAGAGGCCAGCATTCACGAGGTTTTAAAGCTGGCCACTTGACACCATTGTTTCACCTTATCAGTCACTTCAAATGAGGATAACTGAGATCTCCTGGAATGGCCCAATACTGCAGAATTTTGGTATGGCTCAAGTGATTTGTGTGCGCTGAAGTGGGCCCATCTCCTCCCACGTTAGTTTATTGGGGACAGGTTCTGTGGTACACATCTGGATCTATACACCTGGAACTCAGGACAGGGCTTTCTTTTGTGCTGAAATAGTTTCATTTCTGAATGAGTTTTCATTCACCTTAGGGCTTCTTGGTTTGGCTGCCATTTCTGAACTCCGCCCTCAAACAAAAGTCTGTCAGGTTTCCTGTACTCTCACATTCCTGGGTTGGCATCATCTGGTGTGCCCTACTTCACTGAAGCCATCTCAGAAACCTAACAGAATAAGGGACATGCTGTAACTCAGGCTGAAGTTTTCTGAGTGCTCTGGGGAGAACCTGGAGAAGTTACTCTAAAATTGGGGAACTTCTGTGGTCAGAGTGAAGAGAAGAAAAACTTTGACAATTGAAAAAAAATTTGCTTTGGAACTAGAACTAGAAGGATTGCTCAAGTGTTCACAAGAAACAGAAATTCTGTTCTTTGAAAATTTTCCAACTAATGCCAATAACCACAAGTATGTTCATCATGTGATTCCATGGCAGGCCCCAAAGACCCTTAGGATTGATGTCCACAACATTAACTAAACTCTTAATAAAGCTCACGTCACTTGAATTTCTACAGAGTCCATGAAAAGGAAGAGGAAGTAACATCTAGTCAATATTAGTTGATTATAGGTCTGAGTGTAGACTTGTATTCAGACTGCTTTGAGTGGCCTCTTACGTTAAAGAAGCACCAAACTCAAGTATCAGATTGGATAGGGTGAAACAGATTCTCTGAAGTTGCCAAGTTTCTTCTCTTGGTGAACAGTGGAAGGATTTGTGTTTGCAGTTGATAAATGTGGGATGTTATTTCTGAATACCTGGACAGGTTTTGTCTTGAATTTGGAGGTGCCCATTGATTTTAGGTGCCTGGAGGCTTACGTGTGTTTGCAGGGTGGGAGGTCTGCTCACCTCACAGCCTGCTCAGCTCCCTGCTTTAAAGAGAGGAAACACAGACCTCAGCTCTGCCTGTCACTGCCCACCTTCAGAACTTGGCATTTTCCTTTGGCAACGCTTGAAACTGTGCCAAAATTCCTTCACCCTTCCATCTTCCCTCTTCCGTCTCAGAATGCTTTTTTTGGGTTTTCTGATTCCCATTTGGCATGGCTGACATCTGAGCCTTGGGATTACTGATTGTGCTTGTTGCTGCTCACATCCCTTGAAGCTCTCCAAACCAGTACAAAGCTCTGGGCTTTCAGCCAATTTACTCACAGGTTTATCATATACTGACATTGTTTCACTATAAATAGGTCTACCTTTACTGACATTATTGATTCAACTGCCTTTCTTCTCACTAATTCTCTTTTAAATGTATCCAACTTGCCTTTGTATTTCACCTAATGAAAGGCTGAAGTTAGAGGGGTAGAGGTTGAAGAGGTTAAACTGTGAGGATAAAGGTCCTGGGCTTTAAAGTCAGAGTTTGCTATAGGAGATCCACAAGCTTGTCAGTGGAGCAAACCTGCAAGTCCAAGCTGTCTTTTCCCCCAGAAAATATAAGCCATCAAGTCAATTTCACATGTCATTACTAATAATTTGGAATAAGAGGAGATTATTTTGCAAAGTGCTCCATCTGATACATTTATGGGTTAACAACGATAACACAGACCCTAATCTGCCCATCTTTGGTAAGAAAGAGCAAATTATCCCTCAGAGATAGGAACACATCTCACTTGCTGTTTGTCTTGGAGTCAATCCAAATACCAAAGATGCAGTTGTCTTGCTTGTAAATTAAATTCAGCTTTAATAGATCATTTGTGCATTTTCTATATATAGGTTGGGGTTTTTTTGTGACAGTTGTGGCAGTTTCTGTGTACAGCACAGCCCTCCAGTGCAGTGGCAGCAGAAGTGCCCAGCAGTGCATCATTCATGCAGGCAGCAGCACTGTCCTGCAGGGTGGAGGGGCAGAGCTGCACCCTCAACTCAGGGAAGGACCAGTGGCCCACTCGGGCAGCGTGGCAGCCACTGGGTCACACACTGTGCCCTGCGGACAACTGCAAAGCTGGAAATTCATTGCACCTTAGCTGAAAACAAGCTCTCCACAGGCAGGTGTTTGGAGAGGGCAGCAGCAGCAGGTCCCAGGCTGCAGAGCAGTGCTGAGTGCCCAGGGAGGTGCTGAGGGCCTGCATCAGGGATGTGCACAGAAGGGAAAGAGAAAGCTGCAGAGTGAGATCGGTGTGGGGGAAAGTCCACTGGCACACAGGACTAAGGGTCATTCAAGATGAGCAAACCTGGCAGCAGCCCTGCTAAAGGCTCCAGAAACCTTCAGAGGTGCTGGGGAAGCTGAAATGACCCACAGCAGCACAGGTCTGACAGATCTCCAGGGACAGGGTCACCCTGAGGATGTGGCTGGCAGCTCAGCATCTCCACAGCACAGCTGTCTCCTGCCCTCACTGTGTATCCGTGCCAGGCTGGCAGAGAAGAAGCTCTCCTTTGTTTCCTGGTTTATCTTGTGACATTTGTGCTGCTGGACTCAGCTCTGGCGTGGCTCACCCAGGCCACGGAGGCCACTGGCAGCCACCCTTTCCTCTGCCAGGCTGAGAGCCCTCGTTCTCCTGGTGGCACCTCGGAACTGCCTTTAGCCAAATGTCCTCAGCAGGGCAGGACAGTGAATTAAACACTGCAGTCTGGCAAGGGAAACTGCCAAGGCTGCCAGAACAATATGTCATCAAATCCCATACTGAAATCAAACAGCTTCTCCCTCCTCAAATAAATCATAAGGAAGAAGAAAATGTTTCACATTTTTAAAAGTTTAGACTATCTCTGACTTCAGACATGTTGCCATTAACCTGGGATTTAATCAGGGATTTTCATTTGCTCCTTGTTCTGAACTATAATGAGGCCTTTAACAGTGTAAATAAAAAGATCTAAAGATTCAATAAACTATAATGTCACAAATGGCAATCAGCTACATTGTGAGGCTTCAGTGTTAAAAAGCATCTCACAGCTGGAAACAAATGCTTCTATAGAACATTGTAAATAACCTCTAAGCCCACTACTAATTAAACTGAAGCCTCTCTTCTCCTGGGCATTGAATATATGAACCAATTAAGAAAATATAATTTGATTTCTGAGAGACCTGTGCTGCACCTCTTAAAAAAAAAAAAAATAGAGGGGGAGAGATGCAGAAAGACCCAGCGACAGAGAAAGAAAGGGAAAGGAGAGAGGGGAAAGAAAAGAAGAAAAGAGTTTCACAGGAGGGACCACACTGATGTGCTGGGGTTACAATAATGAGACATTTCTGCTTTAAGCAAATTTTGCACCTGTAACCTGCAGAAATATAGCCATAGCACTTGAAAAATTACTTCAATGCTGCACAGTGCCATGAAAATTTATCTTTGAGATGATTTTATTGCATGGTTACCCTAGGCAATTAAATCAATAAATCTTAACTGTCAGAGAGGTTGGCCCACTGCCAGGAATAAATGAAATGCGCGGAATCAGTAAATAAAAGGTTTCTGACAACTCATTCTAGGAATTATTTAGCAGTTGGGCTTTTTGTTTTTGGTGGTGTTGGTGTTCCTTTTGTCTCCAGCATTTATTGACATTCTCCATGAGAAATGATTATGCTAACATAAACAACGTAACCCAGGGATGTAGATGGATGGGAGAGAAGAGTCAGGCTCTTCAGGGTAATAAATTACCCTCCTGGAATCGCACACAAACAGTGACTTTGGGGGGCTGATAGCACCAGCAGAGGCAATTAGAGAGCTGGGGCCGGAGCCATGGGCTGGCAACACATGGGCAGCCCCAGTGCCAGGCACGGGGAGCTTTGTGTGCTGGCCCACGGTGCCTCATTATTAACATAGATGTGCTCTTTTCATTGATTGATTCAGAGATGATTGAGATTGAAATGCCTCCTCGAGACGTGGAGGTGACGTTTCTGTTGATCCAGAGTCCAGTGTTCACCGCAGGAGATGCCAGTTTTGACAGTGAAATCATAGTTATGCCTCTGTAAACCCTAAGTGGTCAGTGCAGCTGCATTGTTTTCATGCTGATGTTACAAAACTGAAGGCCCAGGTCTGTTTTCACTTACCCTGGGATTTGACATTTTAAGTTAGTGTGGAATAATCTGTAGTTAGGCTTAGGCTCTATCTCTCTTGCTGTGGTGAGATCAAGTGACCTGATTAATAAACTGATGGATTTTTAGTTATTTTGGTCATCTACTTTGAATACAAACAGGCCACCAAGTTCACCTGGTAAGTCCTGGCTCAAACCTTCCTTTGCTGGCTGAACAAGCCCATTCCTCCAGCAGGGCAGCAGCTGCTGGGATAATGATGGGGGCAGCCCTGACCATGGGCAATCTGCATATTCCCAATGCCACTGGTGACAAGGACACACATGTCAGAGCAATCTGCTATGCTGAGTGCTGAAGGAGGCTGTGCCTGCCTAGACTAGAACTAATTAAGATGGTTTGTGGGGTCAGTCCCTCACCACCATCACATTGGGGCAGTCTGGATTATATGGGCCTGTCCTTGAGCCAACACCAGCTCTATGGAGCCAAGGAGGGATTTATGTGAGTAGTGTGAAAAAGAGCCTGCTGTCAAAATGTCTGTATCCAGCCTCTGGACACCCAAATGACCTTCAGTCATAGCAGCCCTTAAGGAGAAACTCCCCTCCTCTGCTGGAAGCTGGCAGAGGCTCACCAAAGCCTGGTCCAACCTAGAGACACCATGTCATCTTGGCTGGGGAATATTTCATTTCAAAGTATTTCCTTCAAGGTCATGTCCTGTCCCAGTCATGACTTTGCAGCCTTTGTGCTCCCCTGTGGCAAATTTGCTGCCTCCCACTGCGGGTGTGTGGAACCAGGCAGGAGGACACTGAGGAACAGCAGCTCAGGCTCAGGGCTTCGGCAGTGCTGGGTGGTGGCTGGGGCACTGGAAGTGCCCTGGACACCTATCTGGAGGAGGCTTCTCTTGGCTAATCAGCTCCCAGACCACAGAGAGCATTCGAGATCTGAGTGCTGTGCTTAACGGAATGAGTCACATCCACTTCCAGGTACAGATAAAGCCAGTGGTGTTTCACAAGGCTGATCAGCAAGCAGCTTCTCATTGCAGATAATTCCCTGCCAGCACATCCTGAACACACAGGTGATTGCTCTTAAATTGATGGCTTAAAGCCTTTTTATTTAGCTCCTGCTTGATAGGCAGTGAATGTAGATTTGCAAGGAAAAAAATCTCCAAAGCACACACACACACAAACTCCCCCCAAAAATCAAAAACCAAAACAAATCCTAAAAAGAAAAAAGTGCTGCAGAATTTGCTCTCTCTTACACCTCTCTAAGGATGAAATTACCTGGAATGGAGAGTTAAACAAAATGCCTGATGCTCCTCAAACACTAGGATCAGCACTAAGGAGTACTTGGGGTATGCTGAGTTTTCCAGCAAGCCTGCCACAGTTGGGAATTGCCCTTCATTCTCCCAGCAGATTAGAGCTAGCATGCTGAATCTGAGAGGGAAGCTGGCACCCTGGTACTCTGGCAGCATGACTCAGCTCTCTTAGCAGAAAATGGAGCACTTTTCATGTGGCTTCATCACTTCCAGCTGCACACATTTCTCATAGTACCCCCTGTCAAAAGGGTGAGCCCCATGTGCTTGGAGCTGGCTGAGAAATGGGGAGCAAATGGTTGTAGTGGTGGCTGTTGGGTATTTGTTTTACTTTTTCACTCAAACTTGTTTTTCAAAATGTAAGGTTCTTGAGCAAATAGTCCTACAAACAACTAGAGTTGGATTCTGATGATCCTGATGGGTCCCTTCTAACTCAGCCTATTCTATGATTCTCTGCTTCTATGATTTTATGATTCTGTGATTCTATGATAGTATCTTTTCTTCCACAGTCCAGTTCCTGGGTCCTGAGGTACTAACTCATGTATTGTGTTTAGCTGGTCTCATGTGCTCACAGGTGTACAGGCCCCTAAAAGAGAGAAGAACATGTCTCTTTCACAAGGCCAGTCTGCACACAAAAAATATCAAGAGGGGCTCTTCTGTAGCTCATATGACCAGGAACTTTGGCTTAACATTAACTTAATGTGTGGTTTGTTTGCTGAACACGTTTACTTTAGCTATAATAAAGTCCTTCCAAATGTGTGAACGCAGTATGGAGGGAAAAAATCCCCCCATGCATATGTGCTTTTTTCAATAAAAAAAATATCTAAAATCACTTTGAAATGCAGCTGGTAAATGAAATTCCTCCTTATGATTTAGAGATGAGGTTGCATTGCTTTCCTTGAAGACCATGTGTGTAGGAGGGGCTGAGGAGTGTTGGCATTTCAGTGACAGTATTTGGGCTGTGCTTTCTACTCCTCAGCGCTACAGACCACGGGAAGCTCCAGCCAGACTTTTCAGATATAAATAAGGCTTCACAAGCTCTTAATCTTTTGTGCTGGCAGTGAAACATCCAGTGGTCTAGAGCAGCTTGTCAGGGGCCAAACTCATTCCTGAGGGACTTGTGCATTTGAATCATCTTAAGTGGCTGCCAAACTGTAGTGCTTCCTTCTCACTTGAGCCTTTTGTAGCTCTTATGAACATTCTACTCCACTGCCTCAGCCCCAGCCAGGGAGGGGGGGAAGATGTCTCCTTGGCTGTGGAACAGGGCACACACCAGCTTGCCTGAGGTTGTTGTGAAATTGTGTATGAAAATGAGCATCCAAATGCCCATCTTCCATTATCCCTGTCATTGCCATTCTTGGAGGAGACATTTCTCCCTCTACTCAGCAGGGTGGCATCTTTTGCTCCTGTGAGAATTCCATGTACTGGCTGTATGAATAATTATCCCTTTTTTACTTCCAGAGGTTTTGGTTTGTTGTCTGAATTGAGCAGTTGCACTAACAGTGCTGTACAGCACAGGTTTATGTGGAGCCATTCATCATTCATAGCTGGGATCACAGAACACTTCACAGCTGATTACAAGGTTACACATGCAGGGAATGACATGAACTGCCAGTCTGAAGTCAAACTTCAAGCTGGTTTCTGGGCACACCCAGAGGATGAAAGAACTCAGGGAGTGAATGGCATACGGAGCCTCAGACCTGCCCTCCCTCCCACTGACCCAAAAGATGTCTCTGAGATAGCCACAGAGGATGGTTTTTTGTCTCCCTGGACACAAAATGGGCACCTGTGACACACTGTGTGCTCCAAACACCCCACTCCAGATTTCCTCCTGAAGTGACTTATGCCTAAGGAGGACTGGGGCTCCAGCACCCATTTTACAGGCAACCGTTCACACGAGTGTGATGATGAACTGGAAAAGCTGTAGCCTGGTCAGAACTCAGAGCTTTAAGCTGCTCATGAGGTCAGAGTGGTGCTGAGAAGATGGAAGCTGTCACCTACCGGCCCTTTGTTCTAAGTGGGACATTACAACAGATAGCCTCAAATCCAGACTAACACCTACTGGTGCGGCTCTCCAGGCATCTTTCTGTGACACCATCTGTACCTGGGGCTCCCCACCCGCTCCCCGACACTGTCTGGGATGAGATGTCCCCGCCGGGCGCTACCCGGCCGTGCCTTCCTGCAGCACCTCCGGCGCACGCAGCTCTCCAGATGGAGATGAAAATGCTTTCAGCAGGACTGCGAGCGTGAGGGTCCCCAGAGCAAACCGCAGCGATGGCTTCCTTTGCGTGGAGACGGCGGCCCGAGATGGACTCTGTGTCGGGAGAGCTGCGCTCGTCTCTGCCCGTGGGCACCTCGACCTCAGCTGCTCCGCGAGCGGCGGCACCGAGCGCTCAGCCTTGTGCTGGGCATCACACGCTGCTCTGCACCTCCGGAGAGCTCTTTACATCTCCTCTGAGCTGGTATTCTTGGCACTGCCTCTCACTGCAGTGATGATATAAAACCTGGCGTTTCCAGCCCTGCCAGGCCGGGAAGGCCCCGGGGAGCGAGGCACCCCCGGAGGGGCAGCACTGCGCTGCCGCTGCAGCCCCGGGTGCTGGTCCGGATCAACCCTCCCCGGGAGCCCCTCTGCTCTCTGGGCTGGGACACACAGGGTTTAGGCTGCTCTCTTGCAGCTGAGACCCCTCAGGGATGGGGAAAGCACATTATTGATCCCGCTACCTCACAGCTGGTATCAGCACTACATTATTTTCTAACATCAAGTCATTTTAAGTCGCCGCAATGACACAAACACATCGATTAAAAATTAAACCCAATGACGGCTCTCCCACAAACAGTACTTACTGTACCATACTTATTGTGTCCTGGGAGGAGAATGAGAAAATAGCAGAAGACAGAATAATTTATAGTGATAAAATGGGTTACATTTTCATAAAAATTTTATTTTTACCTTTTTTTTTTTTTTTTTTTAAATAATTCAATGCACTGGCAGTATAATTAATCCCTCTATGAGAGACACGAATGTACCAGTTCAACCAATATTATTTATACAGAGACATTGTGTTTAAAAACAACAAAAGTACATTTAAAATGTTTGTACATAAAGTATTACTGTTATTTCTCTTTTTTTTTTCTGAAGAAGGAACAAATGTAAACAAAATGCATAATTGTGCAACACGTTGGAAATACAAAGCAAAACAGGCAAGATACAATTTTATACATATAAAGCAAAAGAAATCAAACTTTTAGAACTATACAACATTTCAGTAATTGCTTGACATTTTAACAGTTACCTTGGTCTGTACAAAACATCTTAACTTATACTTAAAACTTTACAAGAATAACATGCTTGTTCAGAACAAAGACACCTTGTGGAATTGCCATGATTATTGATATGATACTTGCACATATGAGAAAAAGAAAGAGGCTACTTCAATAGTAAATAAAAAGTAAGAACATAAGAACATAAGGTAAAAGGCCATTTAGTAAACCATAATCTAATTCCAATAGCTAATTAAGTTGCACTGCAATGCAGAAATTAAATCTGACTTTTGCTGGAAGACCATAAGGTCATAATGTTGCTCTATTTCCAGGAACCAGAAGAAAGCATATATAAATTTTCCTGATATTTTGGTTAATTATACATGCGCACGCACACACACACACACAAAAGAAAAAAAAAAGGAAAAAAAATAGTATTTGCCACAACAGCCAGAAATGGTGGGTGAGAGGACCCACACACTAGACTACTCCCAACATGGCAGGGTTAAAAAATCAGGACAGCTAGGAAGAGCAAACACCCACTGAGTTTGCCAGGATCGTTTTTCCTGAACCTTAGTTGTATTTTGCTTTTTTTTGTTTTCCCCAAAAGACAGGAAGAAACTTGAATTGAGTTGAGTCATTTCAGAAATTCTGGGAGTACCACAGCCAAGCCAAAACAGAAACCGAAGGAGAGCTCAAAACCAAAGCAAAACATCACAAGATCTTTGACTTGTTTTCATATTCTGTGATGATATGTCCTAGACCTTTTGAATGTGGGTTTTAAAAAAAACCAGCATTTAAGATTCAGTAGAAGATATGCAATCCAGAGATGTCAAAAATACAGACAGGAATAAATTATACAATATTTTATGGAAATACAAGGACTGTAATCTTGGATAAAATGTACATAATTTTTAAGTGTCCTCAAATGATACATATGGCTAAAATTAAACACCTGATTGCAGCAACCTAATGTATTCAGTGCCTGCTTCTGCAATCTGTGTGCTGAGCACCAATTCACACAGTTACTTCTGTGGGCTTCAGTGGAACAACCTGCTGACCAGGATGCTCAGGGGAAGAACAGCAGAATTGGGCCTAGATAAATATTTGCCATGACTTCTAAATGTACAGAACCCATTTGTCTTAGAAAAACCACTTTACCCTGCTGCAATGTCTTCAAACTAAAGTAACAGATTCCATCTCTAGACTGAGAGCATTTATGACATTTGAATTTATTTGCCATTTTTCTACACAAGCTAATGCTGATGCCAGTAAATATTTAAACAGGGAGGTAATGAAATTGCAACATGCCTTTAGTTAAAACCAAAACATATGCAAGCCTACATGGCAGCCAGAAATTACCCTCAAATTTTTTTTAGCAGGGATTGTCTGGTGCTGAATCAGAATAGTTCAATATCCACTCAGCCTCAGTGTGCATTTATAAAGCTGCATTAGGCCATGCAGCACAGTATGAAAAGGGAGAGGACTGGTTTTTCAGCTGGTGTAAATCAACACTGGCATCCACAGAACTACTTAGAGGCACATCAGCTGAAGTTTTGGCCCACAGTCATCAGAAACGTGCAGCCATCACTCAGTCTGGTTGAAAAACTCAGCTGTGGAAGTGCAGAGTGAGGAGTAATTGACATCAGATCAAAGATGCTCTGTTAGTCTCGTTTCTGATAACGCCTCTCCTGACTGTGTGGTCTAAAGCAATTTTATGATGTGCTGTACACTGCATAGCTTTGCAAAGTACAATATTTCCTCACAGGCAAGGATTATGGTACATCAATCATTTCAATGGCATGATCAGTAAAAAGGCATGAGGATAAAAGCTTTGGGAGTTTATCTGCATAGAGATATACTGGCAAAAAATTGTCTGGTTGGTGTGTGTATATTGGATTAACTCCACTGAAATCAGTACTCCTATACCAGTTTACACCAGCTGAGGAACTTGTACTCTACCTCTCTTATAAATACAATATTTGTGTTGCTATGCACTATTCAGTTCTTTCATAAATTCAAGGGTCAATGTCTGCTGCCAGTGGGCCAAAGCTTCTCCGTGTCCAGGTCGTGTTACTTGTCACTGAAGTCAATGGTGGTTTCCCTGAGCAAGGGCTGAGCCAACACATGGTCTGGTGGAAGAGCAAATCTGCTTGCAGTTATTCCAGCTCTAGTCCAGAGACCTTCAATTACTTGCAGTGAGATGAGTGCCCAGCCAGAACAAAAATGGATGTAATTAATTGGGTTAATGCAACTGAAGTTCTGGCCTAATACTTAACTCCAGTAAGGCTATGCCATTTTTGTTATCCAGCTTCTCCTTTGATAAACAGTACTCAGCAAGCTCTGTAAGACTTGTGTGGCTGCCACGTGGCAACAGAATTTGGGTGCCATGAATTTCACCAGTTGAGCCAAGTTTACATTTGCTTAGCTCAAATTTTGGTCCATTGTAGTTACTGTTCAATAAAACCAATTCACCTCAGAATCTGACCTTCCTTTGAATTCTGAGATGAAAATATCTGAGTGGAAATTAGGCTATCTATACTTGAAGGGTCTTTCAATGCTATTACAACAGGGTGACACTCTGTGAGTGAACTTATATGCAGCACAGAGAGCTTACAGAACTTGCAGACAGAGGAATTCAGTTAAAATTAAAGAAGAAAACAAGTCTCCAACAGCTGCATTGTCCACTCGCATGACTCTTTAGACTGGCATCAGTGGGACTCAGCTGGAGCCCTGTAAGCATGAGTGGTCCTGTGGACACGGCAGTTTAAATTCCAATTCTTGTACAGTGGGTATTGCCTGAGTTCTATGCTGTCACTGTGTGCACAGCTCCTGTCAGCTTGGTTGGCATTTCCAGACGCAGTGCAAGAACGAGGGAGTGCTCCAATGCCAGTCCAGCTGCTGCTGCAGGGGACCCAGGCCTGAAAGCAGAGCAGAGACACAGCTCTGCTCACCCAGGCGGTGGGGCTGGGGTCCCTCAGTCCTCCTGGGCACAGTGCTGGTCCCCCAGTGCAGTGGACAGGGCTATGTGGGTATTCACACCACACAGACCTGTAGCAGTCCAACACCCAGTGCAGGCTGAGGGCTCAGGAGCTCTGTGTGGCTGCACAGCCTGTGGGAGGCAACATCAGGTCACACAGTGCTGCCTAAGGTGGCTGCTGGGCCTTTGGGCTTGGCCCTTGCTTCTGTTGCAAAAATAATGTAAAAATAATAGTTTAACTGGATGGGGA
Organism: Erpornis zantholeuca; assembly: GCA_013400515.1. NCBI lineage: Eukaryota > Metazoa > Chordata > Aves > Passeriformes > Timaliidae > Erpornis > Erpornis zantholeuca. The sequence continues at coordinate 473,186 of VZTN01028840.1, read as the reverse complement.
CTTCAGGGCAGTGACAAGAATTAGCTCTCTGTGACATGAGGTGGCACTCTGAGGTGGACTGAAGATGGATGCAGTGGTGGTGTATTCTGGTTTCACAGGATACCATGGCATAGGTATTATTTTGCAGGGCATATCAAAGTAATGTCTCCTTTCCCAAGAAGAACACTCAGCTTAAATTCACAATGCCAGACCACAGCAGCTTGCCCCATGTTCTTTAAACCACTCTTGACATCTTTACCATTGCCTAAGATGATTACAGTGCCAGAGAGCTGCCTGATGTGCCACTACACACTCTGTGGTTCTGGGAACAGCTTCTCATTACAGTATTTCTGTTCTGGTGCCTCCTGATGAGGCCAGGTTTGATTCCTATCTAACACCAATTTTATGCAGTAACTCATCTGCACCTGAACTTGCTCTCATCTCTCTCTATAGAGTCATGTCCTCCCCCGAGCTGTACACAAAACCTGAACTCTATCTATGCTGACTTCAGCAGCCACCACAAGGGGTTTAAACCAGTGTGAGATGATCAGAACCACTGATCTTGGAAGACAAACCATCTCTGAAACAAAATGGCTTAAGTAAAGCTACCAAGTCCATCAGAAAGGCAGGTCTGACAAGGATGCCAGGGAGAAGATGACTAATCTCTATGTCAGGCAGGAACATTTTGCATTCAGTGGCAGAGAGGTTTCAGCCTATACATTTCAGAGCTTTTAGCCTATACATTTGGGCTAAATATCAAGTGATATAACCAAAATATGCCCCTACATAGATATATCTCACTAGACAATAGAGAATGCCTATATGCATTGGTGTGCTCTGGTTATATCATGGAAGTTCAGGAGGATTATTGGAAACAAGAATTGAGCTCTCCCAACATTAAGACTTATTTTTGCATTTATAAAATAGCATGTAAAATAAAGCTGGAAGATGTCACAAGGAGAGTGGATTGGTTTCCCATCTTCAATCCCTTTGCCTCACTCCCAGTGCATTCAGGTGAGGTCAGGGAGATGCTGAGAGGGAAAGGCCCTTTGCAAAGACCTCTTGGTCTGCAGCCTACAGTTGGGACACTTCAACACTTGCTTCAGAATGGCAACTTAATTTTTTTTGGTGACTTGTTAAATATTTTCTTTTTCTTAATATTTCAAGACACTGGTCTATGGCAAGTGAGTTAACCTGAAAAACAGCACACTGAGAGCACATTCTTACACTTTAGCGATCTCAGGACTAACATGACAGAGTTGTTGCTACTTTCTGCCACACCTTCATTGTCTGCAGGAAGCAGTAGATGCAAACAGGACTGTGCACAAACTACAGAGGAACACTGGAATAATGCCACTGCCACCAGCAGTGGTAGGAGTGTTTTCTGTTTACAGCTACCATATATCTTCTCCTGCACTATGAAGTAATGAGCAGGGGCTTTCTGCTGCAAATCCACACATAAATCCACACAGATGTGTACACACACTCATGGGCTCGCTTCAGTGCTGCGTGGAATTTCTCTTGAACTCCAAGTAATGAAGTATGTTAATACTTAAGTCAGAATCCTTACCTGCCCCACTTTTGTTATCTGTTAAGTTACACTCACAAAACTAATAACTGGATTTAGGCAGCATTAAATGCTGATAAAAACTCACTGAAAAAGTTTTTTTTCCAAAGTACCTAAAAACATCAGTGAATCTAAACTGTCATAATAGAAGAACATAATACAACCTGTGAAATTAAAAAATGCATGGAAATTAAATTCCAGATTCAATTGTCTTATTTTTGTTTCTATAGGAGGAATGAAGATCTCAAGTCCTATTTTTAAAAAAAACCTCACGTAATTGTCAACAGATCTGTCTCCACCTTTCAAAGGAGATAATTTATAAACAATCTATTCACAAAGAGAATATTTAAATAACTGAAAGCCCAAGGAATACATAAGAAGAAGGGAAATTAAGCTATAAGAAGCAAGCTGTGAAAGTTGCCACCAATGCTATCAAAAAAAGGCTTTCCCTCTGCTCCCTGTTCTTGAGCACCCAACACACATCACATGGCTGGAGATGCTCACTGCCCTTGGAGCTGGATATTCTGCCTGCACACTGTCAAACATTTAAGACCTGCTGCAGCCCTTGAAGTGGAGGTTAAGTGCTATGTAAATGCCTCTCTTGAGCGTTTAGGACTTTGCTGCCCTCGTGTCTTGCACCCCAAATGCCTGAGTTCAGCCCTTCACAGGCCTGCTCCCTTCACTGCTGAACTCTTGGTACTGCTCCAAACCCTCCCAGGCATGGGTCACCAACGACAGCCTTGTCAGTTCTGGCAGTGCTTTACGAAGCTTGGTGTCCTCCTAAAATCCCAGCTACAGAAATCAAGAGATTACATCACTGTTCCAGTTTATCACTATTAAAAACAAATGTGTCAGTTCCAGCCCTTGGCATGCTTGTAAAATGCCTGAAAATGTGTCATGAAATCAGTCCCAAAGCTCAGCATCCAGAAGGCAATACAAGAACCAAAGAGTTTATTAAAAAAAAAACCAAAACCAAACCACAATTTTAAGCCAATCTTGTCATTTTTGGTGCTTGGTTCATGAGTTTGAAAGCCTGAATTGGGCAGTTTTAAGTGCAGACATTGCAGACGCCCAAGCACAGACATGCTGCTTCCCCATGGATTGAAACAAACAAACAATCTCATTTGATTAGCTCTGCTGGAAGTAATATTTTAAGGGGTAGAATGATTCCACGAAGATGACATGTTGGCAATTGAAATGAGATGAATATAGTGCCTGTAAAAGTGCAATAATCCTTAATAACTAACTCAAAAGAAGCATCATCCCCAGGGATAAGACAGTAATTTACTCTCCATATTTAATTTGCTTCTAAGCTGCTTTTGAAACAAGACAGCTAAATAGTAAGTTGGCTTGTGATCCCAGACTTGACTGCTGGACTTATTATCATCATGCCATTGATTTCAACCTAAGTCACAGGATACAAAATCAGGTGGGCTAATTCCTTAAGCTGTTTAAGCAAAAGATTGTGAACATGGGGTAAATTTAGAGATAGGAGCCTGTTTACAACAAGCAGCAAGGGAAAGATAATACATGGGGATCACCGAGTGACTGCTGCTAACTCTGAGGAGTCCTGTGTCTGAAGACTGTCTTTTAAGACATTGCTATCATTTGTAAATGCATGGAAGTCTTGGATTTCAATCTACACTAAAGGAGCAAATCATGAAAATGCACCTAATTAGACTGAATAGTTACCAGCAGAAATAATGGAAAGCTCTGGCTTATGACAAAACCAGCCCAACCCTACTTCATCTCGAGTACCCAACCTGTTAAAAAAATTATTTCAAATGTTTAATTTTCTTTTTTGTTAAAAAACCCCCGACCACCACTTTTCATCTACATTTCTGAACAGTTCTCACTGCCATGGTTTTATTCATTAGCTACTGGGGCCAGAGTCAGCGTGACCAATGTGTCAGATTCAGGTTTCAGCTGTGTTACCGAAACCTTCAGAGAACAGATAAGGGTGAATCGACCACTTCAGGAACAGGAATGTGCAGATAATACAGGATGTGCATGTTCTGCAAATGTCCTTTGCAGAAAACCCTACACTGGATGATTTCTCAAATGATGCACGTTGGCTATGTTTACAATACAGTCTTGTAGAACAAAATGTTAGGAATTATTGATTTTTAAGAAAAGGTAGTACTACAGGGAGCTAATATACAACAGCTACAGAAATGTTTGTCTTAAATGTGCACTGGGCAGAGTCCTTAAACTGCTCTTATTGCAAATATCCAAGGCCTGCTCTAAAAATCTTAACAGTCTGAACCTTTTAAATGCAAATTTGTCCTATTTATCTGGTCACAACCCGGTGAGTAGAATCCAATAACTCACCAGATTAAAGAATATACAGTTTTATATAGCAGAAGGTAATTGCAATTAACTAATATCTGGATGGCATTTAATACACATATTGTATTATTTCAATGAGATGAGACAGAATAATATTTACATTGCCATGAGCATTTTCTGTTTATAGAAATGGAATTTACAGTTCAGTAAGGTATGCAGGCGTTATACCAAGAATGAGATGAGACCATTTAAAGTCTTGTGAATTATTGATATAAATTCATTTTGTTTTGTTTCATGCACCAGCGCTTCTTGCAGTGGCACCAGAAGAGCAGTGCAGTTTATAACAGGGAAAAAAATAAGAGGAAAGAGCAAATGTGAAATGGTGCAATTTATTCACAATTGCTTTGAAATTCTATCTGAATTGTCTCATTATTATTCACGCATTAGAAGAATGGTCCAAAACATGACAGCATGGGTAAACAGATGCAGAGCTTGGAAAATAGGTAATCTGACTGAAGTATTCATGGCCATTATTAAACAAATGTTATATTGCTTTTGGGTAAATCTGGTGATTTTATTTAATTTGACATTGTTTTCAAGATAGCAAGATAATACTGTTCGTTTCTAACGCTCTGAAATGAACAAAACAGGTGAAAATTGATGCCACATGGAATTATAATGTTTCAACAGTAGCTGGTTAGTTAAACTTCTAGATAGTTCATGAAGAATCTGCATACACTTATTAATGGACTTTTACATACATTATCAATGCTTAGAGTGCAGCAGCCCTGTTAAAATCTGCTTTCAGTGAGTCACTATGCAAGGAGAGATTGTTCTATGAGGAAAAACCTTAGATAAGTATTTGTTTGAGACTAAACAGTAAAACAGAAAGAAAATTCACAGATTTAGTATAGGAATGGTAGACTAAGAAAGCTAATATTTTGAAACTGCCTAAAATCTGCAATAAATTCTGCTGCCTACTGAAATTATTAAGCCAACAATAAACAGGAAGAATGGAATATCAAAACCTCATTGCATAGTGTGTCATCATTCTTTAATGAGGCATTCCTTCAACCTTTTACCTCTTAACACCTTTGGTGATCTTACATTATGTACCTGTAAGATATTCAATGTTCTCTTTTAGAGATTTAACCTATAGGAAGTATGAAATCTTAGGAATGTACTGAGTCAGGTAATGATGCCAGAAATAAGTGTCGAAAAGCTTGGTTCAGGTTCAGAAGGTGATTTTGAATGAATAGCTAAAACTTCTACTAATTTATTTCAGAAGGGACTTCTCATATATACCCTCAAATATTTAAGACGCTTTGTACTATTTCTCAGGAATCCATATCTTCTCAAAGTGCTTTTTTTGTTTTCACTTGAAGGCAGCATGGACTTAAAACAATACTGCAGGGAATGTACCGTTCCATAAAGCACATAAGGATGGCAGGATCCAGGAGACACAAGGCATAGAAAATTGTCAAAAATGATTAGATGGTACAACACATACTGCTCTCGAGTCATAAGTTTTCATTTATGGTGACTTCTACTTCGAATAGATAGGATATTAAAAAAGGCAATAAAAATGAAGTTACATGAATAAACTTCCAAAAATGAGTGGAGTTCCACCAGTGATCGTCTCTGTGCTGGTAGAGGTAGAAGAATGGGGATGTCATGAACAGGGCAGCAGTCACTACAACAAATGAGCCTCAATGCGGAGCCAGTGGAGTCCCTGGCGAACGTAACGAACCAGATTGGTCATACTGCTGTGTTGTGTTAAGGGTCCCATCACTGAGTCCAGGTCTACAAAGAACTCTGCAATACACAAGAAACAGAAGCAGTTGTTTCAGGCAATGGTACAGAAATACAGGTATTACCATGATTTCCCACTCAGAAGCAGCACAGTGCAATTAGTGAGTTCTCAAGAGAGTTGTGCACATGAGCACATGGTCCATAAGAAAGAATTTAAACAACAATATACTGAAACAAACCAAATTAGATTATCCATGCTGGAAGTCTACCACAGCATTGTATGAGAGGTTGCCAGTAGTCTTCCTTTAACTGATGATCTGCACTGTCAGTTTTTTGACATTAGGTTTGCTGACTGTATGATTTAAATAACTGGCAATTAAATCTTGCATTACTTTCCATGCTGTACTCTCTCCCAGACATGAAGGGCTAGACTGGATCTTTCCAGACTAGAAGACCTTTCTTGCTCTTTTCTCCACCCTCTAATTTCTGTTACTGCCATTGCAGCAGTTTTGGCCCTTTGCTCATCCTGCTGCAGCTGCAGGCCCCAGAGGATGAGTGTGGGATGGGAGGGGAGGAGGAAGAGTAGAGAGAGAAAACACGGCAGGAAAGTAACACCTTGGAAATGGGAACCTATAAGGGGGAAGAATCCCAGCCCTGGGATTCCTTGTTGGGAAGGGTTAACAGGAGGTCACTAAACAGAGAGCCCCAGTTAGGAAGTGACACACCAGTTTCCTTTACATCATGTGTTAGATGCTCTCTGGGTGAAAGACTAATCCTGTTAGGGCCAACAGACCTTTCCTAATTGCTGTCAATGGAGAACTGAATTGTGCCCTGTATTCTCCCACAGCTCTTTATGCTTGCTGGGGCACAGGCATTCCCACAAATACAACACTTACACTATATTTAGGCAAGTGGGAACCCACTCTCAGTCAAAGCCCCTCAGAGCTCAGATAACAACCAACAATCACAGTAAGGAATGGTTGAGCCCTTACATTCTCACCCTGTCTGCAATCCAGTGCACTGAGCCAGCACTGCATTGGCTGCACTTCGGGAGAGCAGATGCTGGGTACAAAATCATTATCAGTACTTTCTTCAGCGAGTAAGTGCTGCTTTGAGGTCTTCTATCCAAGTATTGACAGCCTGACCCAGGTCAGCTTGGGAGCTACAGCAGTATCAGAGCACAAAGTGATTTGGCTGGAGGCAAGCATAATGAGTGCTCAGGGCTAGCACCAGTGCTGTTCAGATGCTGCAGCCAGCAGCTACTTTTAATCTTCCTTCCTCTGTCTTTCATTCCCCTCCTCCAGTGTAAAATCAATACATTTAGAAATGAAATAATGCACTATCTTGCTTGCATTCTAGAGATCTCATTCTAGGCTGAAATAAACAATAATTTCTTTAAACACTGAGAATTCACCTTAAAGCCTAATTTCAGGTTAACATTTCTTGAAAAATATACAAGTACTGAAGCCACTTAATAAATTTATGTGTGAGAGTACAGGTCTAGCTCCCTACAGAGCTGATAGTTTTCTACTGTAGAGAAAAAGTCCTGCTTTCTTCAGAAGCATAAAAAAATGATCTGATCCTGTAAAGTCATCTGAGAGTTTGATGTTACAGATGGTGAACACCACCACTTTAGGTGATCCAACACAAACCATCCCATGGGCTTTGGAAAATCTGCAGTTTAGTTTGGCCTGCTACTGATGCAGATTTATGCCAAATTCCATCTCTCCTCCCCACACTCTCAACTCCACTGACCAAGGTGTTGTAAGGCATTTGAACCCTGAGAGAGTGCCCCAGCCAAACTATTTCCAGTTGTTCTTATCAGAGCTTCAGGAATTCGCCAAGGTCACTGAGGCACGGACTGCCCTGGATTGGAAAAAGGAGGTTTGAGGGGGCAGAATGCCAACACAGCAAGAAATAGAAAACAAAGACTGGAGTCAGACCAATTAGATGGGATGTTATCACGTGCACAGTACTTGGAGAATGTATAACTGAAGTTTGTGTAAACAATAAAGCGGCTTTTGCGAAAATCATATTGGTTCGTAGTTCAAAAGCCCTGAGCTCCCGCACCAAGGAAAAATTCCACCAGAGGTACATGGCAGTATGTTCCTGCTTTCCTTTTCAAACCAGATCAGCTTGGTGGGCCATAGTTCTGCTGTTCTCCCTCTTGCTATGCATTTTTATTTTAATGGCACATCTTTTGTCAGGCTGACAAAGAAAGGCTTCTGTCTGCTGCTCTGAGCCAGCTGGACATGAGTCAAGTCCAAACTGGGAGCATGCAGGCAGACTCAGAGGAGCACAAAACCTAAGCTGACAGCCGTGGACAAGGGGAGAATGCACAGCTCCTACAACGTGGAGGAAATTTCTTGTGACTGCATGGGCATGACCTAAGAAACATTTATGACAGCAGTAGGACCCAGAGGTAATTGCTATTAGGCCACAGTTTTATACCCATCTCAGGACAGATCATCAAGGACATATTCTTATGCAAGACACATCCTGTGATTCTGAAGACAACAGAAACAATGAGAGCTGACCACAAAAACCCACAAAAGTGACTGAATCTGGTTGGTTGTTTTTTTTTTTTTTTGTTTGAAGGAACTAAATTTTTATCTTAATCATGGTTTCTTTGCCGGTTTGTGCAGGGTTTTTTTTGGCTTTGAGATCATTCTTATTTCAAGGGGATGAGGGGAAATCTCATTTTTTATAATGAACTGACTGCCCAGGCTCCTGAGAGAGAGGTCAAGTGATGTGTCCTGTACCTCAGACTCACAGCAGAGTCTGGGGTTTGCACTGTCCTGTTTGCTGTCACGGGGCAGTTTTGAACCCCCAGCCCACAGGCCAGTGCACCAGAGGGGAGACAGCTGGCAAAGGTGGACTGGAAATCACTACGGAGAAAGGGGTGAGTCTTGTTCCAGCCAAGAAGATAAAGGTGCTTTGAATTATATGAGAGGTGCAGAGGACATCTACTAAAACAATTACAGTCAGGTCTCATGAAACACTGGAACATTTCTCGTATCAAAGTGTCTTGAATACATTCTTCTTTATAGAGAATCCCTCATGTGGTATGATGAAGACCTGCAGAGTACCACAACAGTTCTTGTATACTTTTTGCTACACCATGAATTTTTCAAATTGGAGTTTGTGTTTAAGCATGCAACTTTAAATCAAGTATTAATTAGAAATGAGGTATCTTTCCAGACAAAATATAAAGACAGACACGCTATAGCATGTATGAAACTCTGATCTCTCTCCAATGGTTTATAATACTTAAATGAAATTTGAAGTAACACGAACTTTGCATTCCCTGTAATGTGTCTGCAGGTTGTGAAACAATATATGAAAGAACAGGTCACAACCTTAAATGTCTTGCTCATGTGAGAAACCCTTATTCATGCATCCAGTCCCAGTAAAGTCAAAGGGACTGCTCATCTGAATAAAGAGTATTTCTATATGGCTTTGCAGAATTGGGTTTATTTGATCGTAAATCAAAATGAGAACAAAGAAGAGAGTAGGGAGGAAAATGCAGAAAGAGAGTCAGCAGGTTTTTTCTCATCCAGCTCTAGGACTGATAACAGCAGTGGCTGGGTACATTTTCTGTCTGCTGGCTGAATGCCTGAGCTATTTTGATTTAATACCAAGCAGAACATTTAACAACTCCACAACACACAGGGCTAATTACAAGATTATCGCCATCTCTTCCTCCTATCAGGGTATCCTTCTGCATTCCTGCTGCAACATTCTGCATTACATTTGACAGGGAATCGCTTTCACATTTTGTGAAAATGGATGCAGCTATGGAAAAAATCCAAAATGACTGCACTGCTACTAAATTAATCAATGTGAACAAAGACAAGAAGCAGTGGGGAGGACTGGACAGAACTTCTATTATTGTTCCTCGTCCAGGGATAGATCATTATGACCCACCATTCAGATATAAAACTCTATAAATCTCAAGCTCAGTTTCTCTAAATCAGTGGAAATTTGCCACTGACATTAATGGGAGTAAGATCAAACTGCATACAGCAAGCACATTTGTCAGGACAAGTCGGCCATCTGAAATCTCACTATAATTTAAGAGAATGAGCCAAATCATGATGAGAATATTTCCTAGTTAGGCTCTGCACCTCTAGTGTCAAAGGAAGCTTTCTCAGTGATTTGTGTGAGCCCAAAGCTGGAATCTGAATAATTACATTGTCATGGGGAAGTTCACAGCTGGCCAACAACAGGCCAAATTTGTCCCTTACTTATATCTCAGCCACTCCACTACACTTAATATAACCCAGTCACAAACTGCTTGCCAAAACTCCTTTGAAATGACTGTGGTAAAGACTTACATTTTGTTGTTAGGAATAAACAAGCAGATTTGCAATCCAATCATAGGAGAGTCAAGGTCATGGCTTTCAGTGGACATCTCCTAATCAGACTTCCCGCATAAACATAACATCTAATGTTTCCTTATTATCCTAGCTAGCATTTTAATAGTCTTAAACCCGTTGACAGAGCAGTCTGAAAATAACCTTGGTACTCTACGAGAGGCTGAATCTGTGAACGAATTTGCAGACTTAAAAGCTCTCATCACTTGGGGCTCGTGTTCGCTAAATTATTTGCCAGCTGCTCTGATAACCCCATGTTCAGCGTGTGTTACACATCCCCCTCTGTGCCTGACAAGAGAAGATACGCATTGGCTACAGCCACCAGCAAGCAGATTTGGTCTGTTTGCTCAAGCTGTCACAGTTGTGCTCTTAGATGCGGCGGTTCTGGGTCCAAATCCAGAGAGCACGGGGAAAGCTAAAGCTGGGGAGCCGAAGGGGACAAAGAAAAAGCAGAGAGTGGGGCACCTTTGTTCTCCTTGGTCAGCTTGTCAGCCATGTCCCAGTGCTCGTAGCTGCGCAGGACGTTGTTGGTGATGTTGACGTGGCTGGCAGCCATGTGGTGGATGCGCTGGGGGATGGTGATGGTCCCCGCCGAGGAGGAGCCGGCGGTGCCCGTGCTGCTTCCAGCAGAGCTGACGGGGGACGGGCTCAGGGACATGGGCGAGGGGGTTTCTGTGCTCCTGCAAGAGGGACAGAGAGAGAGTGAGGCCCCCTCACATCCCCCCCACTTCACTACCATCCTAAATGCACTTGAAAAGTTAACTCTGCACCCCAGTCAAGGGAGAATGTGCAGTGGTACCCCCTGACTTTATGAGAAAGGACAGTTTATAAACTGGGAATGACTGAAAATAAGAAGGGATTTAATTCTCCCTTTAAATGAACCTGTTATTTAAAAAAAAAAAAAATCTATCATAAAAATTGAGCAATCTTTCAGAGAAAAAAGCATCTCATAGCTGTAATGATTTTTCTACCTGCTGCCAGAAGCTGCAATGGCAGTTAGAAAACACTCAATGTGCAATATTGGCTTATTATCAAAGTATTTTCTGGAAACCACAATGACAGTTTGCTCCAAAAACAGTCACCACAATAAGTAAAGAGCAAGTCTTAAAAGCACCCTGCAGAGCAGTATTAGGACCTGAGGGTACTCTGGGATTATGAATATCTCCATAGGATTCTTTAAGGCTATGGAGATTTGTTCTAATTGCCTTCAGTCCATCCACAGCATTCTGCACAGAGCAGTGTTTTAAGTTACCTACTTAGTGAGGCACTAATGTTCTAATATAGATTTTCCTTTAATTCTTACACCATCAATTAGGAATCACCTGCTGGCTGCAGGCAGTACGGCGGCCAGCACAGCACGCCCTTGTTTAGAGCTGTGCACTGCTGAATGCTCACTGAACAGCTAATGTCTGAAAATTTATAGGATCATGGAACTGTTCAGGTTGGAAAATACCTTTAAGATCATTGAGTCGAAGAGTTAACCCAGAACTATCAAGTCTACCAGTAACCCATGTCCCCATGTGCTATGTCTACACCAAGATACTTTTCAATACCTCTGGGAAAGGTAACTCAACCAAGCCCCTGGGCAGCCTATTCCCTGTTTGATGACCCTTTTGATGAAGAAATTATTCCTAATCTCCAATCTAAGCCTCCCCTGGTGCAATTTGAGGCCATTTCCTCTTGTCCTATCACTTGTTATTTGGGAGAAGTAAAAAGACCCTTCAGGACATCCACACTCTTGCCCAGCTTGGTGTCATTCACAAACTGACTGAGGGTGCCCTCGATCCCCTTCAAGATCAAAGGGGCTCCAGATCATCCATAAAGATACGAAACAGTACCAAGCCCTAAGGAGCACCACTGGTGCCCAGCCCCAGATGGAAGTAACTTCATTCACTCATTTGGAAGCACTCACTTGGAAACAAAAGCATTCTTTTTGCTGTGGAATACACCTGAGATGCAGGCCTAAGGCACTCCTGGCAGCTCTGTGTGAAGCAAAGAGACCAAAACTCTCCAGACAGGGATGTTGCAACCCCTCCCTGGACATGCAGCTGTAGATGCCTCCTTGAGCCTGATCTAAAGAAGGGTTTGGCCTCCAGGCTTTAAAGGCCACTGTAAATGGCCCTGCCTGGGCACAGACCTGCTGACACCTCACAGGTGCTGCAGGACAAACACCACAGGCACAGCCTTGGGTGATATGCACTGATGGCAACAGCTTTTGCTGCAGTTTCCAGCAGTGCCCTGCTATTACCTGTGCTCAACAACAGGCTCCTGTGATACATTCTTTTTCCAGAGCTAGAGATCACATTGATTTGGCAGCTTGTAGCTTTTTACCCAGCTTATGGGTTAGAGTTTAAGCATGTCCTAATGCACAAAAGCTTTATTTTTAAGTCTCAGAACGTCCTGGTTACCTGACTTGCCACAGTGTCTTTAATTCACAGAAGAGCTGAACTATACTAGATTAGGTCTGGGAGCAGTTAAAAATGATAAGTATCTGAGGAGACCAAGAGTATTTTGATAGAGCCACTTACAACCAGCTGACGCACTTCTGCCAAATAAAGCACATTGTTCATTGGATTTACCCTGTTGTGCACAGCCATTATTACTGTGGTGAGTCTACTAAATCTCTGTATTTTGTGCTTTCTGTCGCTAGAGGTGGGAAACATGTCTGTAATGAAACCAGAGAAAATTTGTTTCATTGCCAGGCTGGAACCTGGGCCAACTTTGTAGAGGTTCACAACCCTTTCAAACAAGTAGGCAGAAATTCCAGTAAGCCAAGCTGTGATTTTTGATGGATCCAAGATCCTGAGTAGACTACACTCCATGGCAGTGGATAAGCTTTGCTTTGCTAAAAAAATTTATTTGAGATTACCCCATCCTGCATCAGGCTACTGCTCCAGTGGTGCCATACGCTGGATGGTGTTTGGTCTTTTTTTCTGTGGTGGGTGGATTCTCTTCCTATCTGACACAAATTTGCAGGGGATTAAGAGAAAGCTGCAGAGCAAGTAGCCCTGGGGAAGGCAGAGCATAAGGTGCCAAGGGCAGCACCAGGCCTGTGACAAACCTTGGAGGCACTGGGAGCTCCCCAGGATGGACAGCAGCTCTGAGCCAGCTGGAGAGTGATTTTCTTCTGAGACTCCACACAAGGGGACACAAGACCCGAGTGTGGACTGTGGTCTTTGTGTGTTGGGTCACAGGTGTCACAATAATGCTGTTATAACAAGGCCTTGTCACTCAGTCACTCTCACATGTCAAGTGCTTCCTGCTCTGAATAAAAGACAGAGATGTGCACTTTCAGAGCTTTCCTTCCTTATCTCCAAAGTTAGTGGGAAGAGACTGATCAGCTGGGTGTTATGTTAGAAGTGATGCTGACCTGAAGGCTGGGTTTCTGCTGCCTACTTTGTGGCCAGACAAGAATTTTCTCCTCCAGTCAAAACCCACTTATTCTCAATCCTGGACCCCTAATAGCTCCTTTAAATAGCGAGGGAGATGTCATCACCTGCAGAGCACACACTTCATAGGGGTCTATTATAGGACAGGAATAAAAGGATAACTTCTGCTCCATGAAATGTTTATGTACAAGCCCCTTCTTAAGGAACAAAAGAGATGTTATGTTCCAGTGGTCTATTTGATCACTAAAACTGTATGTATTTTTATTACAATACAAGGTTTCACTGACATTTAAATGCCTGGAAAAACTGGCACATAATGAATAATTTAATTTAGTAGTTGCTTTTCCAGTGTTAAAATATCTCTTCAGTTTTTACTTAAAGTGATTTCTTATTTCATCACTTTAGTTTGTGTTATAATCTATACTTAAATAGCTCTATTCGTATTTATTCAATGAGTATTTGGAGTATGTATATATACATATCTATACCCCAAAATATTTTGAATTATCTGAGACAATATTTCACTTTAAGAAAAATGTTGGAATTTTTGGTTTGGCACTGACTGAGAACAAAGTCTGTCTGAAAACTTCAGTTCTTTGTGTGCTGAACTTCAACCCCTCCTAAAGTTTTGTTTCCTTGGCATGTCTAATAGTCATTTTTTCTTCTGAATCACCAGAGAGAGATCATTAACAATAATAATTTTCAACTAGAATTTAACCTACTCAAATAAAGATGAAAAAACCCTTTTGTTTTACCTGCACCTGGATGTGTGACCAGGACAAAGGAGAAGGAGAAATGTGTGTCAGCTGGCAACAGCCATTGAAAGATAAAGGCAAGGATGCAGGAGCAATGCTCCTCCACTGAACAGCAGATCATGACTCCATTACTGACTTCATATCTGAGGTGAGGATGTTTTAACATTAATATGAAGCCGCTGATAATTGGCTAAGTGCCTTCGCTTTTTCACCACTATTATACCTTCAGTTTTATTAAACAGCACTTACCATATATCAATGAAATATTCATTGGTCTTTCATTGCTGAACGAATCATTGAAAAATCACTGCAATGAAGGTTAACTTTACTTTGGCTTCCTAAAGTGACGTGGTACTTGCTAGCTAATTAACTGATATTTTTATGGCCTTCATTGGGCTTGAGAAGCAAACTGTCAAAGAATTCAGCACAGATCCATCACGTCTGATTTTAGACTTAAGGGGGCTTTGCACAGATGAAGGTGTGATTCAGCTCTTCCTTCCCACCCACACTGGATGGCTCACAGGGGGATCTGACTTAGTCCAGTGGGAGCCCCTCACCCCCACAAGCCCAAGGCAGCTGTATGATCAATTCTGTAGCCCAGAACAGTTTCCACCTGATACATACTTGAAATATACCTGTAGCTCCCAAAACACTCATCCCATGACCTGTTCTTTGCCTTTGGAGGCACAAAACCACTTCCCCTCCTCTTGGAACCACTTGTTCCCAGACAGAAGTACTTAGCAGGAAATACTCACTTTCCATTGCCGCCCCAAGGTGAGGGGGCCTGTGAGGCTTTTGAAGAGTTCTGTAAGTACAAAACCAAAATGTAAATACAGGTGATGCAAGTACATGAATACTGATGACACAAGGCTCAACACTCCCCCTTTGCATTGCAAGAGCTACAGTGCATGGAGCAGAACAGCTCTGCACATTGGTCCCATAATTAAGTGGCTGGTGGATGATTGGTAGGTTCCAACCACTAGCTTGAAAATCATTTGATGAAAGAGGGAATAAGCTCCAGTAAAAGCAGATATAGGTCACAAAGAAGTGGCTTAATTACCACTGAAACTTATTCTACAAAGTAAGTTCTTCGGAGTGCAAATGACTGCTTATCTTTAGGGGGACCTTCAATATTTTAATGAGAAACAAAAAGAATTTGGCTTGATGCTTTAATGAAATTGATCCCCAAGTTGCTAGGGAAGGTGGCTTGGGATTCAGACAGTAGTATAAATAAAAATTTTATTAAGGATCTGCTAAAATGCCTTTGTTTTTATATATTTTAGTTGCACAAATTGACTTTCCTTACCTGCTTACTCATTCTGCCTTTCACGTCTGTGTAGCACCTTGTAAAACCCTGTACAAAAAGATTGCCGAGCAACAATAAAGCCCAGGTTTTTCCAGCCTTGCTCAGACTGAGTGGTATCTTAGCTCCCGTACAAAGTGGCAGTATCAGGGCTGAGGCTATCTATGTGTGCCCTCTGAAAACAATCATTCAGCTCCCTTGCTGAGAAGTCAGCACGCACAGTGAAAATTCAATCAAGTTTCACAAGTTCTCTGCGAAGTATTACCCACATTATTACAACACTCATCTGCTTACTGTAATTGCTGTTTTGCATGGGAGGCACAGAGATTGAGTGGAGCACAGGGAGGACCCCTGACTTCTAAACCACAGCTCACAGCCCAACATTTCTAACCCAAGCAGAAAGCATTGTCCAAACCACGGCACTGGCCTGGCCTGGGCGTTCCTGCACAGCAGCCACTGCTTGTCACCGAGGATGTGAGCATGACTTGGGGTGTTTCACAGCACAGAGCACATGGAGGGCGGATTTTTGCCAGCCACACATATGTAGGAAAGAGGGAGATCCTAAACTGCCCTGGAAAGTCTTCAGAAATGGAGAAGAAGCTGTTATTGCTAATTTCTCCTGTCTGGGGATTGTTCCCAACAGTATCTGGAGACAAATAATAGATCTGTCAAGATTACAACTAGATCTCAGTTGGAAGCAGTCATTTGATAATGAAGACATTTAGCAAAAATATTTCAATGACTACTGATACCAGATTTTCAAAAACATAAAAATCTTCCTCAAACTTTCAGAGGAAATATATCACAGGATGTCACTTTTTCTAATAATAAAGGTTGATTTAAACTTAAAAAATGTATCGCTTTTGTGGTATTTTACTCCAAGTTGTCCCTAAATTCTAAAATTTCTTTCATGATTAAATGGTTATTTTCTGTTTTGAAATGTCAATAATATAATTTTGAAGCTTTTAATTGGAAAGTAATCAGAACCAGTTCTGTCCACAAATGGTTTCAATTTGGACAAAGCTGTATTTGTGAGGAAAAATATAAAAAACAATTTAGCTGAAAAATACCTCCCCAGCTCTGCTGTAAACATTGGGCTCCTTTTCACAGTTAAAATTGTGTAAAATTTTGAATAACAACTCTATTCAAACAGTTAATCTGTCTCATTTGTGTTACAGATTCTTGCTAGTGAACACAGAGAACATGGTGCAGCAATACAAAACTAACACATAGTTAATAGCTCCCATTCCTTTCCTTTCTCCTCCTGTGCCTTTATTACAGAAAGAACCTGAACATATAATCTGTATACACTCAAACACTGCTTCTAGCAAATGAGTTACAGTGCCCATAGCACACACACTGTAACATTAACTGAAACACTTAGCTTCAACTGGATACCCATGCCCAGCACTCCTGATTTGTCTATTTTATTGCATTTTTATTTTTTCTCTTATTTTAATTTACATTAAAAGACATTTTCATATGCTGGGAGTAGTAAATATGTTCTTCATTTTACCTACGTGCACAGCTAGAGAAAATAAAGTGGCTTTAAGGCAAGAGAATCTCTCCTGCTCCTGCCTCTTTTTTTTTTTTTTTTTTTAAAGGAATCATTACTTTCTGCAGAAAAGGTTTATTTGTCTAATAATCATTTTTTAAAGATACAATCTACATTCAGCCGGGATAAAATCTGAAGCAGGTGGAATACATTTTATTAAAATGCTGAGGTTACAAATGTGTGTAGTTCAAATTTAATTTGTTGTGCAAATCCCTGACTGAAAACTCCATGAGCACAACAGAGGCACTCCTAATGGTAGAAGAGAGCCTCCATTTAAGCACCAGATCAGGACTGACATAACTGAAGTTGCAGAGAGGACACATGGGTAGGCAGGACTATGGCTGCTACCATGACAGTGCTGGAGCCTTACAGCAGAAGGACCATTTAATCACCATTTACATGAAAATATGAAAACTGCAGTGTTAGAGGTTTTTACTGGTTTGCAATCCCAATATGTCAAAGTCTGGAACAAATTCACAGAGGCTGAAAACACCAACAAAAAAAGACTGATGGGCTGACAAGCCAGTATAATTACATAATTATAGAATAATACGTAGCAATAAAGAATTAATGTATGCTTCAAACAGCATTAACCAGTGAAATATAAATATCAAAGCCTCAGCAGAACTGGAGAAAGATTCTATTTCTCTCTTAATCTAGGAACAGTGAGGATCTGTCATTCTTACACGGGTAAACAGCATTTGCCAAGGTAAAACAAAACATCCCCAAGTCATGACCATCGGATCTCCACTCAATTTAAGGTAAAGACAAACCTTCAAGATGTAGATAAGGTAATTTGAAGTTCCACAGGAATAAAAGGAGAAATCTCTGAAACTGCTGTAAGCTTCAGGAAATCTCACTGAATCTAAAATCTAAACTTAACTAACTACAGCCTAAATAATTGCTTTATTATGGTTCATTGGGGGTCAGTTCATAATCACTTGCACATTGAAACCTTGAAAGAATCAGAAACTTGCATAAACATTACATGGTGTTGAGAATAATGTTATTTTAGTAGAATTACTGAGCATGGTCCTTTGAATCAAGTGACTAATCCAAAAATCCCCCAAATCACTTCTGT
Source organism: Erpornis zantholeuca (assembly GCA_013400515.1). NCBI lineage: Eukaryota > Metazoa > Chordata > Aves > Passeriformes > Timaliidae > Erpornis > Erpornis zantholeuca. Next base: position 455,140 of record VZTN01028840.1, on the reverse strand, counting down.
CCCCACTCCCTGGCAGCCATCCTGCCTGCATTTCCCAGGGGAGAGGTTAAATGTGGGACTTTTAAGTCATGCAGTTATACTTGTGAGAGCTCTTAGTGCTGGTATGAATTTCATTTCGTATCAATAAATTAAACAGAATGAAGATTACCTTAAAATATTCCATCAGAGATCTGGAGTACTTCATAGCATGGTCCTTCTTTAGTTTAAACATTCTCAAGTAGAGAAGTGATAAGCATCGGTAGCTGTGGTAATTAGGAAAGGATTATGTTAATTCCATTGCTTAATGAAACCTACAAACTGTAAAAAAAAAAGAAAAAGCTGACCTATATTTTGCAGTTTCTGTTCTAAGGTTACATTTTGAAACATAAGCAAATGGACAAAGAAAAAAAAAGTGGTCAAAAGCATTAAAATCCCATCTTGATAAGAGTATAAATTAGAAGAATAAATGTTTAGTCAGCTGCTGAAGAAATCCATTAGTTATCCTTTAATAGTTTAATGGAAAACAAGAATAATGATCTTCTGTAAGCTGCTTAAGTAATTCAGTACTTTAAAAGTCCTCCTTAAGATTTTAGCTGCTTCTCTCATTGTCGCAAAGGGACTTACCATAAAACTGCTAATTTCTTGTCCCCTTCTGTGGCAGAAGAGCCTGTGAAATTCTTGAGTCTCATTGCATACCTTGTCAGAAAGGTGAGAGATAAGAAATTGAGAGTTAAGATGTTTCCAAAAGTAATCTAACACCAAAAAATAACAGCCACACAGATATTTTTCTCCAATTGCAACAGTTAATGGTCACAGTGTTCTGTAATGAAGAGATCAATGTAAAATTCAACAGAAAGCATCACTTAAAATCTGAAAGCCTAAAGTAAATCACCAGTCAATTTTTTGGGCCAACAAGGTGAATTATTCCTGGGAATATTAATGATATTATATCCAGCAAACCAGGCTGAGTCCTGCAAACATTTGGGTTGAGTGTTGAACAGCAGCATAAGATCTTGCCCCTATATGTACTGAAGTGCAAAGTAATATATAATAAGGTTTTACATATAATACTTTGGGCTTGAATAACATCTTCAAAATCCTTCTCATAAATGCTTCTGCAAAGCTTTTAATATATTTTTTACAGAAAATGGTTTTAAATACAGGAAAGGTCATGTTCACAGCTTTTTTAATTCTTGGGTTCATTAATTTATGAGTCTTGTGTACTTGGTCTTCCCTCTCTATTTAATTGCTGCTGTTCAGCATCTGGATGATCAAGGATTGAATATTCCTACCTCCTCGGTCTTTTTTTCCTTTAACTGAGCACACTCCATTCTATACATCAGTCTCTTGAAAATCAATTCATCGCATAAAATCATTGTTCTGAGCCCTAATGCAATTTCACAGGTACTTGTGTTAGAATAAGTAATAGGGTTCAGTGTTGCGTAAGAAAGTTTTAAGGTATCCAGGCAGTCTTGATGAGTTCTCATTTACAAGGAGGTAATGGAGTGCAGGCAGCTGTGCTGCTCTCCCCTGCCTCCCTCCCACCACCCATCCTGATCCCAGCCTGCAGCTGTACCACCCCCCACCTGGAGTGCCTCCTCCACGTCCTGTCCCACCTGCTCTTGGGTACTGTGGTTCTAGTCAGCCTGGATCAATGTGATCAAACACAAAGATCTATGTCTCTTTGGGATTTTAGCATTACCATTAACTTAAAACACATTTGACACTCAGATCTCTGACATTCCCAATCTCTTTGATGCTTCACTTGCTTTCACAAATAGGTGTCTTATGTAGATAGTCAGGGCAGATACAGCTAATGAAAAAGGGGAGAATTAGGCTTCTGACGACGGAAGGAGTAAAACTGAGAAAAATCCCCTTCTATTTGTTATCCCACAGTACAAATCTATGTTAGTATTACCAGCGACACTGAGAAAGTGTTGTGTGCACAGCCACATAATTTGTTTGTACATCCAGCACCCACTGTAGCCCACAAGAATTGGTTTTTTGTCCATGGAGTTTTACTGAGCTCGCACCAGCCTGCTGCTCACCTGGGCAATCACCTTTTGTCCATGTCTGACCACTGACAGCAATTAAATGGACAAATCAGTCTTACTGGCTGCTACAAGAGGCTGCATGCAACAGTTGGTGAATTAAACTCTACCTCTGCTGATAGGTGGTGGAATTAATCTCTCCTGACTTAAGCTTTTATATACTGGAGATCTGCTATAACAAATTCTCCAGATTCTTCCACAGCCAAAAGCAGTTCCAGAAGCAGTTCAGGTGCTGCTTCCATGGCAAGGTCTACCTGTCCCAGAGCCTGAAACAGGACTGTGCCAGGAGCAGCAAGGCAGCAGGGCTGTTGATGCTGAGGAGTGCCAGCCACTCCAGGACACAGCCGTGCCCTCACCTGACTCCTGTGGGTCCTGCCCTTTTGTCACCCACTCCTAGAGCTGCCATTCCCTGATTTAAGTGGTTCACATGTTGTGGCTTCTGGGTGAACAAAGCTTTTTGGTCTGTGCACTCTGAACAGACAGACTGCTGGACTGAAGAGCAACAATTTCAACTGGGCTGTGTGGTTTCCTTAAAAAACCAAAACTAAACGCAGGCTCCTGTGAAGAAGCGCTCCCCTCTTTAAAGAATATTTCTTTAAATACAATTTATTCTGCCATGCAGCTGCAGCTGTGTAGTTCAGGACACGCTGTCAGACTGCAGGATGATTTGGGCACAGCAGAGCAGAGGCAGGTGGCTCCTTTTCCAAGTCCTCTGCTCTCCAGGGTTTAACATGGATCAAGTGTTGAGTGAACATAATTTTTTTCTTGAGTGATTTCTTTAGATTTTCTTCTTCTCTTTATGAAGTGTAGAATGTAAAAACCATGTTTTTAAATATTTAACAGGCATATTATTTACCTGAGAGTAAGAGCTTAAGATTTGATACATTTTATTATGCAAATACCTACTTATTCAAAATGTAAAACATGCATTATCTTGGCAGTCCCTAATATCTAATCTGGCATGTTAAAAAAACCACCGTTGACATATAAAAAACTAAATATTTAGGGCTTGATTTGCCTCTTTTTCTTTCTCTTGTGCAAACTGCCAGTAATTACACCGACATTAACAAGGATATTCCCAGCATACACTGGGGAAAGCAAAGGTGCATCACAGTGAAGAGAAAAAATCCTGTTGTTCTACTTACAGGTAAATTTAATCATGCTTGATTTCACTTTGATAATTTGCTCAAGTAAAGCAAACTTAGTTACTCAGGAGACTATTAGTTCTACAGAGCCAACACTATGAAACAGCTATAAGGAACAGCCGCAGATTTTAGAATAATAATTCAGACATTTTATTAGTATGTAAAAGCTCTCTCATCCATATTCTAGCCCACAAGTCTACAAAACTGTATTAAAATTAATTCAGCTGTTTCACATTCCTTTAACATTAAAAATACACTGTTTTCAAGACGATATATGCAGAAGCTTCCTCTCTGGCTATGATCTTATATCCCAAGTTTCAGCTTTTCTCTCTTTTTAACAGCCAAGTTATAAACCTCTAAAACCAGGGTTTGTAATAGAAATCCTGATAGACTCCCTTTAATGTTTTGAATTATAAAACTACACCTTTTAAAAGACAAGTGTCATTGCCAAACAGTGAAATTACTATACTTTACTTCCACCCACTACATTTCAATTTTAATTTTATGAATATTGCAAATTATAACGCTCACATTATAACCTCTAAAGGGGATAATTTATAAAAGCAGTGTCCATCAATTATAAATTTTCCATGACATTAATAAAATGGCAAGAACTAATTATGATGACTTCTGAGATGAAGATGCCTTGGACAAATCATTAATACGTTGAAATGGTATTTTTTAAAACATAGCAGGTTCTAATTATGACTGAAATGAGATGATGAAAACGATCACAGAAAGGACATTAACCTGATGAGTTCCACAGTCTCTGAGTACATGGTGTATGGAGATTTAGCTTCTAATGGATCTCGCTCCATAGCGTTCCCGCACTCGATGAAGGAGAGGGCAGCATCAGCATAATTCACTGCTTTACCGAACTTCTCCAGCTGAAATGGGAATGACACCGTCAAGAAAATCCTGCAGCTTTGATTTCTAGGTAGGCAGATTATTCTACAAAGCAACACCAGCATTAGGATGAAAGCAAAGCAACACTGGTAGTTAAGAATGAATTCATATAGTAATTAAGGCAGGGACTATGTTTTCACCAAATCTTTTCAGGGTAGTATGTGGCTGGATGCTCCACAGAGGAAAGTCGGTGTACATCCACTGCCAGCAGGGATTTACACAGGCAAGAAAGGACACTAAGCATGTTTGTGCACATCCATATTGCTCCTGACAGATGAACTAAGTTTGAATGTCACCATGCAAGGGTTAAGTAACAACTCCATGCCGTTTGGCTGATGTCATATTCTGTGTTAACTGTTGGTCAAAAAAAATCTCATCACTTATATGATGAGTGAAAGAGCAGGGGAAAAAAAAGGGAGACAATATAGCACTGCTTAATATTTCATTTTACTAGGATTTTATTGCAAAAGGTTTTAGACCTCATAATGGTTGTGATTAAACTGACGTAGACATACTGATTTCTTTTTTTATGTGTAATGAATATTATATATGACATTTTTATAGTACATACTTTATAATAGTATTTAACATTTTCAGTTTTTGATAGCTGAATGTAAGAATTCTACTAATGTGGCATTTGATATAGGAGATCCAATATACTTTAAATAATTTTAAAATGTCCCTCTATGTCTCTATCAAAATATTTTTGATGCATCTGCATATGTTTCCATTCACAAAACAGAAGCCTATTCTAGCAACATAGTAAGTATAACATTTATTATTGGTCCAAGACAACAGTAGTCTGTGGCTCCTTCTAAGCCATAACTAATTCTTTCTGCACACACCTTTAATTTCAAGTTCTGCTCTTGTGCATTGATTACGTACAAAGCCTTTGTATAATTGACAGGTATTAACTGAAGGATCAGAAAAGGGGAAATGTTTCTCACTGCTCTCTCTCTATTCCAGTGGCTGCTTCTCAGCATATTCTTCAAATTCCTTTTTTCATTTTGAAAGAATCTCCATTCATTTTGGAAGACAAAAAGTCTTCCAAAGATGACTTTTCATAGTATGGAAAAAATAATCTGGCTGCAAGCAGATTTAGTACAGACACAGAGGTTGAGTTATTCCAGTAAGTTATTCCAGCTCGTCACATCTCAGACAGAAACACAGTGAGGTCTCCCAGATCTCTTCCATATGGTAGAGCCAGTTGCCACTGCAGCACCCAAATTAGCTGATCCCTTGCTGCAGCCCCAGACAAGGAGAGGTTTCCATGGGGTCGCTCCCGTAAGACATGAAATGTCCTGCCCTTCACCAGAAATCTATTTTCTCTACAAGCTCAGGAACAGCGCTGCCACAAATCTCATTAACATTTGCTGACACATTTTGAGGTCACATGCATTATCTTTCTAGCCACTGCAACACATCTTTCAGTGCTGCCTGTGCTCTGTCATGTCAGCACCAAGTAACCAGCAGCAATTGTTTCCACAGGACAAGTAACACTACAGGACTGCACACCAAATGTGTTACATGGAGATAATTTGTGTGCAGCTGCATTGGGTGGGAAAAACAAAGACTTGAGATCTAAATAGCAGAAGGAAGAAGCAGATACTTTGTTCATGGATATTTATGCCTGCCAACAAGCTGATCACAGCGGATGGCCTCACATCGGGGCACTCGGGGTGTCAAACTGCGTGTGACAGGCAGGGCCTGCCCGCAGGCAGCAGTGCGATGTGCTGTGCCTGCTCCTCTTAGTGCTGCTCAAGAAACACCCCTGACCCTGCAGGCACAGCTGAAGGTGAGAGCAGGGGAGATGGGACAACACCTTGTGAGTGTGTCTGGCTGCGGAGGGAGGGAATTGACAGAGCGTGTGGAGATCACCGGGAGCCTGAGCCGGTAAATATTTGCTAGCGTGGAGCAGGCATCCCTGTGCCAGCACCATGTGTGTTTTGTTTAAAGGTCACCCAGCTGTGGGAGGTGTTGTGAGCCTGCAGACGCCAGGCTGTGGCTGGACGTGCTCTGCCGAGCCGGCTGGAAGCCATCAGGCCACCTCCTGTAAATGGGCACATTGGGAGGGATGACTGTCACCTTGCTGACAGTCACAACAGGTGCCAAAACCCTGAGCCCACCACGCACAGAACAGACACTTGGAAACACTGTGCCCCAAGCCAAAAGGGAGCCTGGAGAGCTGAAGCAGACAGCTTGAAATGTCAGCTCTCCTTCAGCTCACCGACAACAGAGGAGAAACACATTTTGTTTAGCTAGTTTGCTTTTTAAAAACATAGCATGTGATTGTCTTGGGGTGGTTTTTTTTGGATCAACACTGATTTATAAGCACAAAATCTCTAATGTGGAATGATGGAATATACATGCAAAACAATAAAGTTTGGAGGTAAATAATCACCCAGCTCTTTGAGGGGCAAAGTGAATGGCCACACTCCATTTTAGACATCTTAGTTAAATTAAGTAGAGGAGTCAAGTTCCACTAAACTTGCCTAAATGAGCCACTGTTCTGCACCCTGTGTAGCACACGGGAGCAAAGTCCCTACCTACAAAGCAAATGTTTATTAAGGACACTTCAGAACTGGCAATTGTACAGAACAAACCATGGTAGAATATAATCTGTCGGATTATGGAGTCTAATCAAAATCAAAACACTTGGCAAAATTAGACCAATCTTATTGGAATTTCATCTGGGGTAAAGCAAGTGAAAAAGCTTTCCCAGCATTGAAATATCTCACTGCCAGATTTTTTGGGAATAAGTGTTTTGAGACTTTCATTATCAGCCTAAAACCATGCAATAAAAATGAATGTACTACATAAAAATGAATTGTTTCAGATTTTAAACAATTGGATTGGAAATATCAAACAGTTTTACCACATGATAATGGGGTGTGGGGTGATTTGCCTGTCTTTCTGCTATGGAATATTTCAACACTTCTGTTTTGGGCTCAAAGTGAATTGGAAAAACAAATTTCAAATACACATTGACTTTCATAGAACCATCTTACGTATTTCATAAACAGCATGATTGTTGCTCCCCTTTGGAAGAAACACCACCTATTGTTAAGTAGGTTTTTTGTGGGGAACAAATACTTAAAAGTTAGGAATGGTGCTCAGGGGTTCACTCCTGCACAGTGTGTTTATGGAGCACAAACTGAAGCACATTTTAGTCAGTAGCAGGGCTCCTCCTGATTTGAGAGGCTTTAGATCTTGAATGTCCATTTTTTAACACAGAGTTCCACAGTGGAAAGAGACAAAAAAAACCCCAAAACCTGTGACAACCTACCAATGCATCTGCTTTATGCTTCAGCTTCTTAGCCTCTTGCATATAATAATCAGCATTGTGAAGCCTAAAGAGACAAATCAATTAAGTCAAGTCTTTACTTTCATACAGTTGGAAAAAAATTGTTTGAAAAAATTGCTGACTGCTTTAAAGAACAATTTTGATATATATGCCCACTTATCCCTTTAAATCTTAACCTGATATCAATCTGAAACTGGTGTATGCAGAGATATGATGGGTGACCAGAATGTAAAATAAGTAGCTGTAGAAACTGGCCACCCAAAGGACCCATTAATGTGTGCTGAACAGTAGAAAAGGAAAAGTATTTTAAACTAATTAAGTATAAGAAGTTTCCATTAGAGGAGCTAAAACAAAAAAATGAAGAAGAATTACCGTGAACCAACATTCATGATCTGAAAACATTTATCAACAGAATCTTCATTAATCAGTGACAACAGTTCATTTGCCAAGATTAAAACTGTGTGTGCCTTTGTGCAGCACTATCCACACAGGTGCCCAATGCCAGCACTGTAATCAAAGATATTCTCTTTCACTGGGACTTCTGCTTGCCCAAAAATCCCAATCACAGAGCACAAAGTCAATAAAACTTACACATCATCAAATGTTATTTTGGGTCTTCTGGGCTCAGAATTCCCATTGGAAAGCGTTGGCATGGCAGACCAGATGTCTGGTTCTAGCTGGCTGGTGTCAAGAAGAGTGTTGGCTGTGGGTGTACTGTGAGATTCTTCCTCCTGGGAAACACAGGATTGCTACTCATAGTTCAAACAAACACCTTCCAACAGTGTAAGTACCACCCTCCCTGCCAAAAACCCTTCCCAACAAACACAAAGCAGCCCCCATCTATACCCTCCTACATTCATGTCACCTCACCACACCACACCACCCTTCCCTTCTCTGTAACGGGAGCCTAATAGATTAATTAGGGAGTGTGACTCCACTTCTGAGCTCCCACCTGAACTCAGTAATTTACACTTTTAGGTGTAATTTTTAGGTGGATTCCACTGTGTTACTGACTAGAGACACTGGTTAAAGCAAGGGTGGGGAGATCTAATGTGCCAGGGCTAGATGTAAACTCATCTTCCTTCAAGGTGTATCACACTAATGTAACCTTTTTTTTTTATTATTATTAGGAGCTAACTGTTAATGTGACTGAAGACCCTGCTTGGATTTCAGAAGGGAGCAATTTCCTCACTCTTGCTACAGAGAGAAGAATGGAAAGCAAAAGTCAGGAGTTGTGACTTTGCAATGATTAAAACCAGAAGCATAACAGAAGATTTTAAATCAGGCACTTGCAACTTGCAAGCTTGGTCCCCAACCAGATAAACTAAATTACAGATGAACCAATGAACTAGGGAAAGAAGTCTAACCTATTTTAGGGAAGAATATTTCATGTATCAAGATAATAGATTAACCAAGGATAAATCTGACTAGAGATGCTGGGATGAGAGGAAGAGGCCCTGCTGTTTACATTGCACTGTTTATTTGCTGACATATGCAGTTCATTTTGGCATTGATTTCAGTTGAAGGCGTGTGTATTTCTGGCGCAGCTTGAAGTGACACAATGATATCAGAAAGCAACAGGGATGAATGAATAAGGTGAAGTGATTTGTCACCTACAATCCAATGCAGCTTGTGAGTTTTACTATTACAGTGCAGGGTAACGACCTCTCTCAAAGTGGTGAGCTGTGAAAAATGGGGCTATGCATGGCCTTTCCTATGGCAGAATTTTCTTCTTGTCTTTTAATTTTGACAGTGATACTAAGATACAGTTTGATACTATAAAACTAAGGATGTGTTTAAAACTCTAGAGGAAGGACTTTTTTCTAAAACGGGCCAAAACCCTGGAGTTTCCTCGTTTAACCTAAAAAGAGGATGACAAACTAATGTGAAATTTTATGTTGTTTCAGTGAATTTGCTATACAGCTTTGGCTCTTTTTCATGTATTTTCAGCAAAAAACCCACCTGAATCTGGTGAAAAGCAAGCAACAGAGAACTGTCTCTGTGAGAACCATTGATGGGGAGAGGGCCCTAACAGAGTGGTAGTTTTCTGACAGAGGAAATAAATGCTATTTACAGTGTCTAAAAGCTTACACATAATTAATGGAGATGAGGTGTAAATAAACTTTACTGTTGCAAACCTGAGAGAAGTTATTAACATGCTGAGTGTGCTATGGACAGGTAGTTTTTTGTTATATTGACTTTAGTTTATTCAATACGACTACAATGCATAATTCTGGCTGAGAATTTGGGGCAGTTATTCAGGTGATATTCTGGAAATTTAATTTCCAAAATGTGTGTGTTGCAACTACAGAGCTAAGGGACTAATTGCAGCTAGTTGATGGCTGCAAAAGCTCTTCTCTGAGGGTCAGGGTCCAGGTGCTTCAGGGAATGATGGACAACACCAAGTAGGTGCCTAATGCTGACCCAAAAATGGAGCTTGCAAGAGCTGTTTATGCCTGGCTCTGCAAAGATTCACTCCCCTTAGGTGGGACTACAAAAGCATCTAGAAGTAGATACGCTGTGGAAAAAAAAATCTAACAGAACTAAAGCTGAATTAATTTCATTTTATCTTGTTCACCTCCACCAACTGAGGCTGGTTACTTACACAGATTCCTTTGGGGTTAGAAGAAGATTTATTTTCATTCTTTCTGTGTTTAGACACAGAGGAGGAGGAGCTGCTGGTCTGTGAGGTGTTTGTGACAGTGGGCTCCTGGCTGAAGGAGCTGTTGTCACTGCTGTGCCGCCGGTGCACAGGCTCGTCCAAGAGTGGGGACAACGGAGGAGGGAACAGCTTCTCTTCTCTTTTCTTTGTCACCTTCTTCACTGAGCTGCTGCTGCTCCTGGGACACAAAGAAAAACCAGTTGCACTTCACGAATATTGGTTAATCCTCCACAGCACAAAGCTCTAGATCTGATTTACTGGGAAGCCAGCTCTGCCCTCCAATCTGTCCTGCAGTCCCATGCCCTCCTTGGTAAGGCACAAGGGGACAGCAGCGACAACAGAAGAGCTGCCTCTGCCTTTTCAATGACTGCAGAAACCTTCTGCTTTGGAGGACAACTGGCAGTGCATTAGTATAAATTGCACCCAATTTAAATGCTAATTTGAGTCAGTCTTCATTTGAGAGGTCATAGAGGTTCTGACTCAGCAAAGTGCTGGAAAGTTTTATGCACTTTTATGCACAGGGTTAGTTCCTTTGACATCAAGTATGACTATTTATGTGTTTAACATTAAGCATCTTTTTAAGAGGTGGATTAGGGCCCACATAAGCAACCTTTGCAAAAAAATCCCAAACAGCACATGGCAGCATATGAACCAAAAATAGAATTTATAACAACTACAAAATGATAACCATAACAATAACAAGATAATAATTATTTAACCTCTAGAATAAAACCAATGTTCAATGCTATATTAAAATGATACATTGTAGCTGGCAAAAGCCCTTGAGCAAATATTGGCTGATGAATTGAACATGATTCAGAAAATGAATGTGGTTTTGACATGAAAGCTTAAGTAATATGATAATCTATTGTCTGTTTTATGTACAGAAATTGGTAGCTGGCTAGAAATGGCAGCTGTGATGCATAGTAAAACCAGACAAGAAAACCTGGTAGACCTTTCTTCACTCTAATTAATCAAAAAATAAAAAACCAAACCCGACACCTCACTGACTGCTTAACATGTTAATCTACTCATAGATTTTTATTTCAGGTTCTGTCCCAGCTCAGTCAATGAAGATAACCTGAATTTTAATCTTTTATTAGACATCTAATATTGCACTACATGATCATTTACTTTTCATGATTATTGACTAAAATTTCAATAACAAATTAAGTCAACAAGAATTTATGTTTTGTTCCCACTTTCAGTCAGTGTCAGGAATTATAGATCTACTTTGCCTCAAAGTAACCTGGGAAAGGAGAAGGCAACCCAGGTTTCCTGACTTCTCTTTTTGGTGCACTCTCTCATTTCAGTGTGGCCTCTTCTGCAGTTTCACTGACAGTATCAATATCTATACCTTGGTCACTGCCCTACTTGGGACCTTTGGTGATATGGAAATATTTCAGCCTTATTTGTGAAACCACAGAGTGAAATCAAACTCCTCATGTTTTATAGCTCTTCTACCCAAAACTACTTTAATTCAACTGAAGCAGAGTTAGAAATATCTTCAGCATGAAGAAATGAAACAAGCTCCAATTCATATTGCCTTACTGGGATGGATGCTGTCCTGCTTGGAAAACACATGGGTCAGAAGAAGATCAAAGGCAAACAACCACGCTGGAATAGACGGGCAGTTCTTGGAGGAGACTGATTTCACACACATGTGGTCCTGCAATATGTCCTCCAGAAAGTTCTCACTCAAAGTTCCATCTGTTTGCTTTCTGACTCCCAAATGGCATTTTGGAACTCAGATAAGTTACCATAGCTGTAGCACAGCAACACTCTGAACTTTTTCCAGAGGAAGCTTTTCCAGAGGAGGGTGAGCACTGCCCCGATAAAGCCTGCACGTGTTCTTGGATTGTACAGCTGATGCCTTCGGTTTTAACTTTTATATTTTTCAAATCCTGTACTGTTAGTGTAACTTTTTAGTTTCCTGTAGCTTAAGTGCTGTTCTCTCATGTTCACACAGTCATAACAAAGCCTCTCCAGCTCGCTCTCTAAGGACACCCAGACTCTCCTAGGCCAAAAAACTGTAAACCATCATTTTGGGGAGAGGGGGGCAAGACTGGGGAAACTACATCATTAGCTAAAGTTTTAATCGATGAATTTATGCTGAAATAAAAGTGTGAAGAACTTGTGACCTGTTGTCCATCTCAGGATCCACTGAGGCAGGACCCTCTGAAGGCCTTTCAAATAAATACTTCCTTTATTCTTTTATTCCTGCCTAGTCTCTGTTTCTAGGTATCCATTTAAGGCATCACAGCAGCAAAGACACAGTTATTGCAACAGGAGCAGAGCCCAAACCCTCTGCCTCCCAAGCACATGGCCTGCACAGGGAGCCCTGAACATGAACACATGGGTGGGAACACAGAGGAAAATGGTTTTCTGTGCCACCATGCATGGAGGAGTTTAGAGCTCTTCACTACTTAAAACTTCACCAGTTCACTTCATCTTTGGGCTCAGACATAAGATGGGTCAAACCAAGGAACAGGTGCAGCTACTCAACTCGAGCATATAAATCATTCTGTGGGTAGGAAGAATTAACCACAAAAGAAAAGGTACTAGAGGAAATTTTTTCTACATAACTTGCATTTAACTCTGCCCCCTCAGCAAAACAGTTTTAATTGTGTGTTGGTTTTTTCTTTCTTTTCTTCCCCCACTGCCCACTTAATCCTATGAGTTTTTGTAGGAATTAAGCTGATAATTTATTTAGCAATGTTACCTCCCTTAGATTTACGCTAAAGCATTTATGTTAACAATAACCTCCATGAAATAGGTTGTTACCAGCAGTTAACCAGATTGTCACTTTGCTTTGGGCTGTTAATGGCCTAAGAAACTGGTCTTTGATTGCAGGAATTGCTAATTTTGAATGAATTTATTGCAATAATTACCGAGACTCAATGGTTTAATTTGCTGACATGATTGTTAGTTAAAATATATTTAAAATCTAGGGAGAAACACAATAGAAGTGCATGGAAAAACTACAAGCAGAACTGATGGTCTTGTGGCTGCAGGGTTTAATCTTTTGTGTCTAAAAAAGGCCAATTATCAAAGAAGGAGAAGGTTCCCCATCTGCTTTTTTTTTTCCAGCCTAGTTTCTTTTAGGGCAGAAAGCAAGCAAGTGAGCAGGCAACAAGAGGTCAGTGCATGAAGAAGGGAGAGCTTCCAGCTACTCTCATGTTTCAAGCTGCCTTTCTTTGCCCTTTCTTTATCCGCTCCTTGTGGTATGCAGTGCTATCTCTGGCCTGTTAGTGAGACAAAGCCACTGTCTATACCAGCCCTTGGCTTTCCTTTGCCTCTACTCCCCCAGCCCACAATGAAATGCTGCACATTGATGGTGTATCTGACTTTCTGCTGGGGGTTTGCAGGGAAAGGTCACTCCCACATTATCTTGGACCATATGGCAGCACCTGAATGGAGCTGAAGTCATTGTCACAGATGTGAAGGCTGCCTGTGCCATGAAGGAGCCCCAGTGAATGCTGCTGTGACTAACCAAGGGATCGACTAATACGTATTGCCAAGTACAGGTGCAGCTTCAACTGAAGGTCAAACAAAAGGGAACAGGAAATTTTGAAAAACAGAAATGCTTCCCTCAGACGGAATTCTGGCATGCCTGCTAGATGGTGGGCATGCTTCACTGGTATGAGTCCAGTCTGACTCAGTTTGCATCAGCAAACAACTCCCTGTGTTGCTACAAAAAGCCAAATACTGGTGAGTAGTGCTCTGTTTGGACTGTGTCTACCACTCAAATATTCAGATATCAACGGTATTCAGCAGCATATACAATTAATGTGTAAACTAAAATTAGTCTGTCAAGCAAGTAAATATAAATAAGTAATCCTCTGCTGCAAAGCAGGCAGCTGATCTGACAAAAATTCAGCTTCACTAAAGTGTTTCAATGTACTCCTATGAAAACACTGAAACACCTCCTCCTTCATTTGCTGTAAGTATCAGAAATAAGGAAAATACAGTGACAAAAGTCTGAACAGTATATTTTAAGTGTCAGGTCAGATTTTGGAAAAGGCATCAGCCCACAAGTATGTCAGGGAAAGAACAGAGAGGTAACTATGGCTTATGCAATGATTACATAATACAAACCTGCTCTCCGGTTGTGCAAATGCCTTTAAAGTTTGCAACTGACCATTTGAAATGTCTAAACTCAAATTATACATGTGGTCATAGAAACTTGTGTAAATTAGGCATATAATTGCCCTTATTAGACACATGACCCTTTGAAGATTAATTGTGCATCTTTTCTTGCTTTATTGAGCCCATATATTCAGGGTAAGATTACGAGAGAAAAGTATCCAAATGCCTAAACCACAGCAAGGCAGACAATGGGAGCTGTGAAAACACAGGTGTGATCTATGTTTCCCTGATTCCTCCAGACTCCTGAATGCCTCCATTTTGGCCCAGAGATCATGGTCTTTTTGTCAAAACACTCTTGCACCTATAAAAAAGCCTAATAAAACTCTCCAGTGTCTGCCTTGGAGAACTTGGCTTATTGGCACAGAGATCAAATTCTAATGGGAGAGACCTACATTTCCTACTAAGTGACAACATCCACCATGGGACTTTACACCTCTTTAAGGGATGAAGATCATCATCACACCTGTAGCTGACTCATCCTCATTTCTCAAAGCCCTTACATAGAGTTCTAAAAGAAAACTTAGAACTTTTGGGAATAAAAGACCAAATGGCAAAGCCTGTCTTTCAACCTTTTACCCCTGAAGTGTTATTTTCCCCCATGCCCCTGAACAGTGGACTTTCTTCTGCCTCCCCTTAAAAATTTACTTAACTCTCTGGTGAACAGAAGTACTCCCGACTGCTTAAAAATGAAAGTTTTAAATTTCTTGAAATTTGTCTTCTCACAGTTCATCCAGCTCCCTGATCTTTTGGGAAATACATTGATCTGTATTCAGTTGCATGTCTCTGGGAGTTGAAAACCTGAACTATCCAAAAGTATTGCATTTTTTTCAAGCAAACTAAGAAAACACTAGTAACAAATATAATGTGATCCAGGTCTCAGTTACTGCTGCAGAAGAGAAGTCAGAGAATTTTGTTTCAAAACCTCAGGCAGATGAGAGAAAAGCCAGCATATGGAAATAACTATTGATGGACACAATTATGTTTTAAGAGAGAATACCAAAGGGTTGAAAGCTCTGAGGAATCAAATTAACGATGTGGAAAACAAGCTCAAATTAAGAAACATCAGGTTGGGGGTGGATCCTTAGGGCCTGATGGTGACAAGAATAGAAAGTTTTTTTAATGGATTGTGGAGGTGTTGGGGATGGATAATCCTTGATTCCCTCTGCAATATATCTCTGCTCATTGTATTTCTAGCAACGACCATCAGGCAACACCCATCATGATGTTTATCAACTGTGCAGCATGTTACAGATCCCACTGTAACTTTCAACTCATCTTCCTTTTCCAGACTCCAACTCTGATTATCTCAGTGGCTGAATGAGGGGCTAGTTCACAGACTGAAGTTACTGCATAATGACACCAGAACAACAAAATGATGCTCACCCTTCTTTAAGGATTTTAAAATTAGTGTGCTATTTCATAAATTATGTTTGAACTTTATCTAAATTTATCTATATTATGCTTACACTGTTTTCAGAAGCACATTGTGATTTTGATTCTTTGCTTATCCTAGTGTGAAGCAGAAAGAAGTACCTCATCTCAAAATCATAAAAGCACAAAATTGGTAGCAGAAGGGAATTGGACTCTTTGGCTATTTATAGAATGTTAACCTTGTGACTCTATAATCAGAATCATTATTTATGTGGCACCTGTTTGCTCAAGCATTATAGCCATCTCTGAAAGACACTCTGAAAGGCACAAACTATTGGATGGTGTGTCTGCTGAGATACAAAAGACATATCTGAGACACTTGAGATGGTCACCCCTGACATTTCTGTATATACAGTTAAAAGAAAGAGGCAATGAATACGAGGCAAAGTCACTATTTTGTTCAATAAAACTGGGAACTGTCTCTTATACAAATGTTTAAAAAAAAATAATTCCAGGCAATGAAATAAATCCCACTTTTATCAGGATCCTCAGTCCACAGAGTTTAAAGGTGATAGAGGCAAGAAAGAACATTGAAAAGGGGTTGAAGAGTACACTAGGATTATGGTGGCATCCTGAAGTCCTGCAGTCCATCAGAAGGAGGAATGAATCTCCTCCAAAACCATGTGGATTCCCTTCCTGATGGATTGGAATACCATGCCCATCTGACTCTACAGCAAAGACATTTACAGAACAGCACTGTGAAATCCCTCAAGAATGTTATGTCAGAAATCCACTTACTCCTTAGTGCTGGTTATTCTGTGGTTCGGTATTGGAGAAATACAAGGTGGGAGCAGGCAGGAAGCTGGAGGATCCTCCAGGCGCTGCTTCTTGCTTTCAACAAAGGTATCCAGGCTTTCCGTCTGCTTCAATAAAAAAGATGGAGAATAAAGGGTCCAGCATTTATTCACAACTTCACTGGCCATTGAGAGGACCTCAGGAATCCCAGTATTTCCTTTATAGCAGCAGCAGCTAAACTACTAGTCTAAGAGAAGTGAAAGTCACCTGAAATCAGGGCTAAACATGCTCTGAACACATGACATGAAGTTATATAACAAGTGACAGAGCAGATAATTAGGAAGTAAAATGTCTCGTGTGCTAAAGTTATCTTCTGTACTGCACTGGAATTTAATTAATAATTCAGATGCAATGACTTGATAGCACCAAACCTTATTCAAGTAAATAGCTTTTACTCATTGACCTAATAGAAATTGATGGGAAAACTTCTCTGACTTAGTATTCCTCACAGGACTAGGAGTAGAGAACTGAGCTGGGGTAGTCATTAAAAGCAAAAGCTCATCTGAAATTTGCTTTGGAAGACTCCCTGATGCATGACTCTTGTGCCTGAACTAGTATGGTACAAGCAAAGCTGATTATTGCTCTGTCACTGGAACCTTTGTATCAGCCTTCAAACCCACTAGTAGATGGCTAAAAGAAATCTTTTAATAGCATGATTTAGAAGCACAAATTAATCTTTCCCTACCCTGCTTTAACACTTGCTTTCCTAATAACTTTAACTCAAGTTATCCTAATAAGGGGCTTGTTTCTCCTTGGTAGCAGTGAACAATCACAGTGCAAGGGGCTGATCAGAGTCCAACTTAGGCTTGCACAGGCCTGGAGCAAGATTCTGCATTTTGTTACTTTCTGATTCAAAGTCACAGTTGAGGAAATTATGAGGTTCCAACTCTCATATAACCTTCCCTTATTTTTTTTTTTCTTCCCTGGGAGCCCTCACTTTAGTTGCCTCACTTGTGTTTCAGTCAAGACACCTTCTCCATGATACAGACACTTCACTAAGTTACCCAGCAAGAATTATTTTGGCATAATTAATATGCACCCTGGTGCACTTATACATACACATAAGTATGGACATTTATACATCCCTCTCCTCTTTTTTCCCCCTTCCTTCTTGCATCTTTGTAGTGTGCAGCTAGAATATAAATTGAATAAAGACTGAGTTTATTTATAAATTGAATAATACTGCTGAGTTTACTCATGTGATTATTTCCACTTAATTCAACAGGGAGGAGCCAGTGCAGTGACTCATTTAGGCAGGGGTGCAGACCCTGTGTCTGCCTGGCATCATCTGTCATTGTCTTGCATTAATTATCTTGCACCACTGCACTGCTCAAACTCAGGATTTCAAGAAGTCCACCAGAACAGACAGCTGAAGTTATATTCACAACAATTTATAAAAAAATACACTCTGATGACTTTTCACAGGCAGACCAAAGTACAAGCATTTCAGCTGGAAAAACTGACTACAAAAATTCATTTAGGATATAAAACTTCAGTTTCTTTTCTGAAAACACATTTAGTTTGAAGCGCAATGTCATATCCCACAAGGTAGGATACCCTTGGGCAAAAATAACATAAAACACATGATAAAACATAATGCCTTCAGTCAAAATATATTTGATTTTTCAGGTAGCTGTGTAGAGAAAGCAGCTAGTTAAGTAAATTATATTTCTATGAATCACATTTGTTTATACCACAAAACAATATAAAAACTAAATTCACCAGGAGCACAAGCAAGCACCATTCTATTGACTTTGATGAAACCTGTTTAAACCAGTGGTGAAAACACCTGAATTCTGCAGACAATAAACCCCTCCTTCCAAACAGAAGTCACATTTTCTGAGTATGGCTGAAACTGTAGTAATATGAACTCATCACTTTCTGCAAATTACAGAACACTGGAAACTAATAGGTGAGTGAGCAAATACAGTGAAAAAGCTTGTAAGACAAATCTCAAAAAATACATTGTTTATTGATTTTGTCAGCCGGGGTTTGCTTTTTACTAGTTTCTGATGTTAATTTGGAGTGCACTTGTAAATATATTGGTCCTTTGTAAAACCAATAAAGTCTCAGTGCTGTGATGCCTCTCCACAGCCCAGCTGCAGATGCAGTGAGGAATCACTGCCTGTGATCCTGATCTCCAGGGTGCTCAGAAACTCAAGTGTTTTCCTTTAAACAATGGAAGTGACTTACCTTGTGTTTCCTTTTGGATTTTGTGGAGGGTTTTTCAGCTGCTGGGGTAGGGGACTCTCGAGATGGTCGCCTGTGTTTCACATTTGCCTCTCTTGGTTCACTTTTCACAGACGTGGTCTCAAAAGTTTCCTGTCCAGGTATCCTAGAGAGTAAACTAAGGTCTATTTTCACCCACAGAGATTTAAGTTCTTCATATTCTCTCAGTGGGGACAGAAGTTCATTTTGTACGATTGGGATAGGAGAAAAGAGCTGCTCCTCCAGGTCATTGCTGGTCTGGTCAATGGATGTGTTGCTGCCATTGCTCGTTAAGCTACTTACGCTGAGGATGTTACTGCCAGAGTCCTTGCCTTTGACACCACTGCCAGACCCCGTGCAGGCTGGCAGCACCTTCGCCTGCAAGCTCTCCTCCTGGTCTGTGTTTGAGTCAGAAGTAGATGAATCCGTTTCAATGAATTCCCGGGACTTCGGGACAATTTTGCTGGGGCCTCTGTACTTTTTCTTCTCTGAAGTGAGACCTGTGCTAGTTCGTGGTTCTTTCCTTGGAGCTGTCTTCCCAACTGCTGCTTTAGTTCGAACCTTTGGCTGCTCGGGGGGTTCCTGTGTGTCTTTTTCTTTGGGAGTGTTGCTGGTATTATTTGGTTTGGGCCAGTTATACTCTTCTACACTGGAAGTCCTTTCTACCTTTTTGGGTTGCTTTTTCCCAGTAGTCCTTTGTGAAGTAGGCTCATTATGAGCTGGTGACTTCTGTTTGGAGCTTTTTGCCTCTGGGGTTTTCTGGGCAACCCGTGGTTTGGCTTTCTCTCGGATGGGACTAAGGATCGCCCGGTCTTTGGAATCGCTCGGGGGCAGGCTGCTGCTGAGTTTCCCTTTGTTTGGCCCTTCGGCCTGCTGGTTGCTCTGGGCCTGGGAGCTGCTCTCGCTGTGAGGCTCATTTTGATTGTTGATGATGGTCTTGTTGTGGGGGTTCACCTTATTTAGCCATTTATCCAGCTGCCATTTGTTTGTTGAAGGGGGTTCAGGCTGCAGATTGAAGGATGGCAAGGAACAAATCTCAGACAGAAGCAGTGCTTTTCCCCTTAAAAGAGAACTTTTTAAATGTACCCTTTTATTTCAGTCAACTAGTGGTGACTGCTAGTTTTATGGGAGTATTTATGGAGTATTTATGGTTAATTAGGCTTCCTTATCTGGTTTACAACGTGGCCCTGGAGAAATTTAATACAACTAAAAAGTTTAGCTAGTCCCTGAAGACATAGTTTTGTCATGTTGCCTTTCCTTAGTCCCAGCTGAATACTGTGTCAATAAAATCTTCTCTAGCTACTGGCAAAAATCTAAATATTTCTTTAAAGCGATTCAAATGTAGACCAGAAAGATTCTTCCAAAAGCTGTAATGAGTATGTGGGTCATACATGTGAAAGGGAAAAGAAATCAACAGCATCAAACAGCACAGAACTCCAACATCCCCCATGACAGGGAGTGGGACTTTGCTCCCCTCCACGCTTGCCCCTCTGGGGAGAGCTGAGAGGGGCAGTACCTCTGGCGTGGCACTGCGGGACTCCTCGTTGCACTCGCTGTCACTGGAGCTGCTCTCGCTGTCGGAGTCGGACTCGGAGCTGCTCTCGGACTCGCTGGAGCTGCCGGAGCCGCCGCTGGAATGGGCCAAGCCGGTGGCGTGTGCCGCTGGCACGGGCAGGCTGCTGTGGGGACAAGATCCTCTCTCAGTGCGCTCCCGGCCACCCAGTGACCGCCATTCACACCCAGTGTCCTCAGTGTCACCTCCCTCTCCTGCACGACGGCTCCGGGGCTGTGTCACCAGCACCAGAGGAGCTGGTTGGGTTCGTGACTCATGGGACACATTGATTATGTTAATAACATTACCCTCATCATCACCCTACGGTAAGAAACGCTTCAGTGTCACAAGCCTGAGCTTATTAGGCCAATGATTGCAAAAACTAACAATCACACTTAAATAATTTAGTGATGGAATCGTGGTTTCTTCATTTTTTGCCAGTTCATTTATAATTTATGATCAAAGGAAGTACATCAGGCAACTAATATCGGACAGGACATTTTAAAAATTAATTTTAATGAATACTTTTACACTGCAGTGTACAAAAACTCCATACTTTTGACAAGTCCCCTGGGAGTGCCCAAGAATTTTTTATTTATGGCTTTTTTCCCTCTCATATTTATGATAATGCAGTGAGAAAATAGCATTCATGCTGAAAATAAGCCTCTCTGTGAAATCTATTTTTCTGCATGTTCAACTGTCCTCCAAGATGTATTTATTAGCAGTGCACTGAGTCATTGTTTTTCTTCAGCATTTGTTTCTAATCTCAGAGGTCAGATGACCCCAGCTTTTAGCACTACAGAATTCTGCCAGTCTGAGTCTTTATAAACTCATCCTTAATTTCAACTTTTTTGTCAGGGAGATAACCATAAGGTTTTATGTCTCCTCAGCTGATCTATTCAGGGACTTTTTGACGATTGATTTTAAATTTGTGAAGCTGACAAAGCAAAGTGTTTGAAAATTGACACCATTTGCTAGTATGCCTTTATGGATATTCAATACTTCACCTTAATATATCATACACTGTGTGTGTCCCATATTGAGTGATCCAGAGTTGCCTACAAGGTATAATACAGATTTCCTTCTGTTTCTATCTGCTTTTCTATTTTCCTCCAAGAAGGATTCAGCTAAGCCAAGTACATGCTACCCTTCCCGTTTGAAACCAAGATGCTCTGTGCATCAAGATGCCCTCTTAAAAAGCCACAGTCACTAAGAAACTGGAAAAGCCAGGGAAAAAAAAAAAAAAAAAAAAAAAGGAAAAGCCAGAACAAACTGATGTGTGACCCTGCTCTGCTAGAACCTTTACAAGCATTGCCACTGGGTTCCGTGACAATAATAGATGGACTTTAATTTTCTTCTTACACCAAGCTACTTTCTCTCCCTCCTTGTTGGTAAAACCTATCGCTTACACTGCGGTTGGTAACAAAACTGTCTCTTTGAGCCTTGCAATGGCCCTGCAGTGCCCATTGACAAAACAGCTTGGTGCTTTAGGGTGCA
Source organism: Erpornis zantholeuca (assembly GCA_013400515.1). Lineage (NCBI taxonomy): Eukaryota > Metazoa > Chordata > Aves > Passeriformes > Timaliidae > Erpornis > Erpornis zantholeuca. The sequence goes on along the minus strand of VZTN01028840.1, from coordinate 433,461 downwards.
TTAATGAAACAAAATTACTCACTTGGGTAATTGCTACAGATCACTAACTTTGTTGCTCATTAAATCCATACACTTTTTTATTTTTTTAATTCTTCTAGAGGCTCCTTACTCAACTGACTCAAGTAGAGCTACTCAGAAAATTTGAACTGGAAGTAAAAGGCAATTCAAAGAACAGATGATGAAAACATATAGGCATTTCCAAAAGTATTATGGTAAACTAACCACTGCTGAATTAAAATAGATCTTACATTTTGTATTTAATGCAATTATTTTTGAAACAATTTGTGCACTTGTATTTCTTCCTTTGTCCCTCCTTTTCAAGAAACCTCAAGAAAGTGTAAGAAAACACATTTTTAATGCATTTTTTTTACAGTAAACAAGGCAACAGAAAAGTGGAGAAAAAAGAAATGTGTTTGTAGGGGTGTTGCCTTTTGCATCAATATCTTGTAATTTTGGTCTTATATTTTCTACTTGAAAAATACTAACAGTAGATGAAAACTGAGCTTTCCTGTTTCATTGTAAATATTTCCAAGAGTAAAACAGAAAACATCACAAGAATTCCCAAACTGAGGAGGCAAACATGGCAATTCCATTCTATAAAGTCAGAATGAAGTATCAACCTTGGGAAAAAAGTGTTATTTATGGAATTATCAGAAGACTGAAGTTTTAATTTCGAAACAACTTTTTCCCTAAATCCAAGAGCTTCTCTGGAGTGGTTTGTACCCAGGCAACCTCCACACAGAGGGGTGTGTGTAGGGCTGCACACACATCTGTGCACATCTGCCTAAGGACATGCTCTGCTCTCAGGGCTGGCACGGCTGCCCTCATTAAGACAATTGATGTAAAGAGTAACACCTCTTGTATTAGATCAAAGAAGGGAAAGGCAGTGCCTCAGCCAGACCTTTCCAGCCTTTAAACACAACCTACCTCTCAGCACTCTGGGACTAACATTGTAGCTAGGATGTGCTCACAAAACAACAGGAGTTGCTCTGGAGCAGACTGCAACTGTCTGACAAAGAACTCAAAGGGCAGACAAAAAACATGGAAATAGATAGCAGCTCCAACCTGGCCTTATTTTCTTTCTTTCTGCACACCAGCCTCAGAAAAAGCTACCATGTGCCAAACATTACAGAGTAAAATAGCTCAGCAAGCATGCAGGAACCAGACAGGCTCAAAATAATGTTTTTCATACAAAATACAATGAGGTCATATTTTTCTTTCATCTGGGATAATAAAATTATGCCTTGGCTACACTAGGCAGTTTCATGCTGAAGGCATCATTGCTGATCCTCATTACTAAAGTAGAAGCATTCATTTTCATCATGCAGTTTGGGTTGAGAGCAACTGTGTATGCTTTGTAAAACAATCAGGTAAGACCCAAACTGCCTTTCCTAGCATTTCCCCATACTGAAGACAGAGAAATCTTTGTACACAGCTACAAGCACAATTGACTTCTTACAATGCAGTTCAGCAGAGAAGAAAAAGATATACATATATTTCACAAACAAGTGCATGAAAAAAAAAGTCTTTGCTACCAATAAAATGAGTTTAGTAGATATTCTGGATTGCCTTTTGTGATATTTTTTTCCTTAAATAAAATGCATCTCTTGGTTCAAAAATATTTGGTTTGCACTCTTTCCAGAGATTTCTGCAGATTTAAAGTTCAATCATGTTTTGAAAGATGTTGGGCTAGATTCTGCAATTCAAGCAGCTGTTATACAAATAATCTGGGCTTCCTCACATAGGTATCAACTACATGAACTGGGGGTTGCCTCTTGAAGAGACTTTCAAAGCAAGCTTTGTTATGTTGCTAAGAACCAGACAAGGAATGCCAGTCCAGACAAGGTTTAAAACGGATTTAAAGCATTTTATCATCAGGCACAAGTTCTCAAAGTGACTAAAGGGGGCAGGAAGGACTGGTATTTGAAACTATTGAATTTTTATTTCCCAGCAGGAGATGAGGACTCATATTGTTCCTCAGTGTTTGGGTGGACAATGTTTTTATTTCATGTGAACTGAAAAAAACCCAAAAAAACCCCCAAAAACAATGCTGCACAATGGAACACAGCATTGTTTGGGTAAATAACACTTAGAAGAAAGCCAGTTCATTATTATCACTTGAGATTGGAGGCCCCTACTGAGACCAGTGACCCGCTGTGCTGGATCTGTGTAAATACATGATGAGGCACAGTCCTTGGGCCAAAGAGCTCGCAAGGCAAACACACAAAGCAAACAGCAGAGGTATTACAGTCATCCTCATACTCAGTGTGGGCCTGTCACATTCTCTAAGTGCAAGGCCTCTCTGCAGTTAATGGAAACATCAGTTTTGCCCTCCTTTTAAGTTTGTTCTCCTCATTTTCCAAGCCCTGTGCTCAGCATTTGAGCTGCGTCCTGCAGGGCAGTCAGATGTGCTCTGCCCTGACCCAGAGCCCCGGCCAGGCTGGGAGCAAAGATGCACAATGACTGGGCAGGGAGACCCCCATGACTCAGGCCAGATGGATCAGTGCCCGCTCACCCCTGGCCTGAGGAGCTCCTCCTGTGCTGTGGAGATGAGAGCCCTGGAGGGACACCCACACCGCAGGGAAAGGGGAACCAGGCCTCTGTCCCTTGCAAAGGTCACCATGATGATGTGTCCAGCTGCCTGCAGACTGGTAAGCTGGGATCCTCTCTGACAGAGGAGATGTGCACATCTGGAAGCAATCTGGAAGGAAGCTCTTCTGCAGCACTTTCACCCATGTCCCTATCTCCCTTCTTGTGCTCTTGCAGCGCAAGTGTTTCCCTTGTCCCTGATGATTGCGCACAGCATGGCCACAAAGTATGGGATGAGAAATGCCTTGAAGGAGGACGCAAACACCAGTAACACCAGTAGCCAGAGTAGTTTTCTACTTCTCTATTTTTCTACTTCTCAGCTCTCTTGCTGAGCTCAAACTCACTACAGAGCAGCTGAGACTTGTAGGTGTGTGGCTGCTGGTGGCTCCTGGTGAGGAGCTGCACTGACCGCATCACACACCAACCCTCTTTCACTGCAGTTCACTGGTACAGGTGATCTGCCCAAATTCAAATGTCACCCTGATGCTTGTCTGGTTTTTAATTCATGGGTTATTTTTCCAAAGCCAATTAAAGCAGACATGGCATTATTATGTGTCTGGATCATCATGCTGCATAGAGAACCAAAGGCCTGATATGCAGCTTACGTGGTTTTTGTTCTTGTTGTCATCTAGACCATTATATTGTTTTCAACATATAATTTACTCTACTGTTGTTATAAGTGATCTTCAAAATTAAACCTGCTAGCTACAACAAAGATAATGTGAAATACTCAAACTCATTAACCTCTAATAAGAAAAATAATAAACTTTTAACCTAGTAAATACAGATGTAAAAAAAGAGAGGGTATAATTCAGACTACAGTAGTAAAACTCATCAAGGAACAAAACATCCTAACAAGTCCTTAGCTGTCTCCCTGAACCTTTTCCCAATTAGATGTAGTCATGTTAATTGCTGTGAGGAGAATTTGGCAAATAGATGGTGCTCTCCAACAATAGGTTTATTCACTCCAACCCTTCCTTTTTAGGGTAATGATGAATTGGCCACTTGTTCCAGTGCTACTCAGAAATCAAAATGTAAACTTAGAGAAAGCAGAGTGTTGCTGGGGGGTGGGAAATTGTAGATGGGAACTGACCAGTGAGTCAACAGTACATCCATGCTTGTAATGTATTTCCATTAGAAGCAGCGCTCTACAAAGGTTGTTTTACTGCACAAGTGTCTATTTAGGGAAAATTCAACCAATGAAATCTGGAAAGGGCAAGGTCTGTGCTGGAAAACTGACTACAGACTTGACAGAGTGGCTGGTCTTCCTTTGAGGCACCGGATTGGCTCTGAGATGAATTTTGCTTTGTGTCTGAGAAGAAAATATGTCTGTGCATCAGTTCCTGCTGACTAAAAGGGAGGCTATGTGGCCTATCCTTAATCTGGCTTGCCTATTTAAAATGCAAATTCCTGAGAACAAAGAGTCTGATTACAAAGGGCACTGAAAATTGGGCGCCCAGCCCTGAGCAAGACTTTTGTGCACTCAACCACACCACAGCATCTACCAGAGCAGAGAGCAACACTCGCTCTTGTTTGCACACTGTTGTCCCACTCCCTACATTTTATCTGAAGAGACACAGGAACAAACCCTCTCAAGCTGTTCAGAAGCCAGCCCTATCTCTCCTTTGGATCTATTTCTACAGAAAACCTGCAAACCTGATGGGCATTACTTTGGAGTTACTGGACTCACTGAATTCTGCATAAAAAAGGCTGTTTCATTATTCTAGCAGATAATAATAGAGCAGCACCTAGCAGATTAATATTTAGTGTCAGAATTTAATACCATAACTGTTCAATAACGAAGTTTTATTTCTCTTCTATTCTTACACCATTATCAGGAAGTAATATTCTCTTCTAATTTGAAAGTGAGCTGCCATTTTTTTTTATAATGAATTGTTCATATCTTTATCTTCAAACTTATATACGACTGCCATTAGATTGCTTTTTAAAGAAAAGGATTGCTCTGGATGATTTGTTCACTGCCTTTCCTCTGGTTAGTATTAAATTATTTAACATCAGGCTAGTAGGATTCAAATCTAAACTTTCAAAGATTGGGTTGACACAGGAACTGAAAACCTGTATCAAGGCTTTTAAAATATTAATCAGCACCCAGGTCAATGAAATGGAATAAGGTGTGGGAATTGTTGCTTCAGCTAACATTAGCACATGTAGTAAGACATCACTTATGATGGCTCTCTCATGTCAAAACACATGGAAAGGGAAAACCTCTCTAATATGTTATTCAGGATGTGGCAGCTGATCTGCCTGTATCAATCCTGAGCACTGTAATGCAAGTAGGAGTTCTGATTTATTTTGAGGGGGAGGGTAATTTACAAGATGTTGTATGTAAAAAGCCACAGTCTCATTTTACTGTGTTCAAAAGTAACTGTTTTAATCAAAGACTGTTTATAACAAGGTTGATAGAGTTACTGAAACAGATTTTTTTCATATACATATAACCCTTTTATACTTCCAGCTTTAAAGACCATAAAAAAGGATACTAAAGATGAAAGAAATAAAAAGAATGACAGAGCTAACTCCTATGAGCCACAATCTATGTCAAAGCAGAACTAAAGTGATTGACAGCTTGCATTAGTAATGAATAGAGTGGGGAAAAGCTGCCAAGAATCCGTAACAAGGTCAAAGCCTTCCAATAAAGAATTACATTAGCCACAAATCCTAGGTGGAACTGTGTATATACATCTGCAATGTGACTTTAACCATGGCACTGTTTCTACTGTCCTATTCTGACTCTTTTGCAGGTTTTATTCCTGGGCTTCAGTAAGTTCTGACTCCATCACACCTGCGATAAAGAACAGGTGTAACATATCGAACTAAGACATTATAAAAAACAAACAGAAGAGGAGGAATTTTAATGCCACATCTCTGATGGTGCACATAAAAAACTTTCTGAACTATTGGTATGGTAATCACTCTCCTTCCAATATCACAGCACTGTTATACACACTTGATGTGGAAGAGAAGGGAAGATTTTGCATATTAAAAGCAATATTGTATCCACGATTCGGGCATGCATCACTCTCCTCACCTCAGAGTTTAGAAACAATTTTGTAAGCATGATATTATTCAGGGAATGCAATGTATGTAGGCTTTTTGATGTACAATATTTTAGTGAATAGATTCAAGTGTCAGAGAGCATTATTTGTACTCTGCTACTGTTTGCCTGGCATCTGGAAGAACAAGAATACTCTCTCTGACTGTGAGACTCCAAAGGGTCTCATTTCATGAAAACGGAATCACTTTATTATATAAGTATTGCCCCACTGAATCAAGCTAGATATGAGGATTGATACATAGAAACTTCCTTATTTTCTGCAAAGGAAACCCTGGAATACTGCATTTTTCAGTACACTTTATGAATCTTCTGTGGAAGTGTAGAAGCATATATTTGTCCCTCTGCTGTTCACAGTTTCAAGTTAACATAAAATGGTTTTGAATGAGTCAGTTATTTACACTTTGATTTTATTTACTGCAGCAGAAAGTCCAACTGTGGTCACGAAAAAAAAAACCATCCAAAGTGAACCTCTAAAAGCAAAGTGTTGTGTTTTTTCTCATTCACGTATGGCAGAAACTTGGGCACGTAACATTCTAAAAGAACTACCCCTCTCATTCTAACTCACTTCTGTTTCAGTTCTAACTGAAAACAGAATCCAGCTTGCAGAGCCCAGTGGGAAGAGAACTGTGGGCTATGGGACCAAATCACACTGGTGCAGATGGATCTACATGACACCTCCAACTCCTCAACATTTCCAGTCTCATCTGTTATCTGAGGAAAGCTAATTTTACTATGCTGAGCAACCAAGCAGTAAGAAAACATTAGGAAGTAGGAGGCTTTTTCTTTCCCCATGTAAAACAACCCCTCTGAGCTTGAGAAGGTGCCAAAAGGCATATCCCGATTTTCCAGATCTTTACAGCACACACGCAGTCATTTACACCTGTGCACTGAACAAGTGTCTCAACATGAGCTCATGAAACCATTGGAGGATTTCCTCTCCAGGGAAATCCCTTGGGAGCAGATCAGCAGCAAAACCAGCTTCAGACCAGAGCAAAGGCGAGGAATTGGGAACACAAACCAGAGGAGAAAAAAAGCCTGTTGCAGGATGTTAATGCTGTCCTTATTTAGAAAAGACCCAAGATTGCTCCAACTGTGGTTATTGTCAGGAGCACGATGAGTAAAACAAGCAATACAGAAAGGGACAGAGATAAAAACTGAGTACAATCAGAACAAATTGGGTAATATTCTACTAAATGAGCTTCAGCTGCTCCCAAACTGGTAGCAATCTCCATGCATTATGCACTGTAGAAAGCATGAAACAGCAGGATTGGTGCTATGGGCATGGGTGGCTCGTAGGCATGAACTCAAATGACTAAGGCACAAATAATCCACCTCTGGGGAGATGACTGCTGCACCTTAGTACAGAGAGACATCCCCGTGGTTATAGAACCAGCCCACTCTTCAGAATACTGGTTCAATTCCTGTGCCTCCCTGGGATTCAACAGGCAAAATAATTGAATTCCTGGCACTTTGCCCTGTTATTAATACACACAGTATTGTGAGACTCCAAGCATATTTACGTTCATCAGATTGAATTTGTAATAACAGGGACCACAGTACACAGGCACTCATGAAAACCACAAGTAGACACTTCGTTTCACTGCTACTGCCATAACAGTAAAAAGGAATCATCATTATTAATAATGGGCAATTATTCTGAAATAGTTTTTAAAGAAGTATTCCTAAAGGCACATGATGAATTTATGGCACACCACCAGAGCCTTTCATGGATATAAAGATGTACTTCAGCACACTTGACTTGTTTTTTGAACAAGGAGAAAGCTGTCTAGTAAAATATTAATAAAGCTGAATGCTGAAAAATAGGTGCCTTCCTTACAATTCATTGTAAAATGGGATAAAAGTCTCCATTTGGAGTGAAAATCTTAACCTTTTGTATATTTCTGTTTAATATTATCTCCTTTTAATGCTGATTTTAGCCAGTTACATAATATTTTGCTTTATAGACTTAAAAAAAGGTATCAAATCTACTTAGGATTAAATATCATCTTGAAGGATCTTATGTTAAGAACACAGCTAAATCTTTAAGCAGCATCCACCCTTAATTATGACATACGTAGGTATTAAGGAAAAAAAGGTGCTTCTCTGAGTGATAAATGGACCTGAAGATCCTTCACAACATTCACTATAAATCACAAAAGACCATTAATAAACAGTCAAAAAAAATGACAGTTGCTACAAGTATCTGCTCTCATACTTTGCCTAATACTATCACTGTCATGTTTAAACCTGACATCTTAAATCTTTGACATGAAAACCCTTTAAGTCAAAAGGCTCATCTATTTTAAACAGAATTTTCTATGCTTGTTATTTTGAATGACAGCAAAAGGAAACAGAGAATCTTTAATTCTGTAACCTTATCTGGCTGAAAATCTTTCCTTTCTGCCTTTTACATCAATCTCAAAATAAAAGGAAGATCCTAATAGCTTTTGCACTTACTTGCTGGGATCTTGTGGGCAAACAGAGCTCCATGTCTGCCAGAGGGAGCTGGTGGTACTCAGCACCACTTGACTCTGTGGGAGCCAAGTCAAAACACTGCAAACACAAGGATTGCACTGCCAGTGTGCAGGGTGAGAACAATTTTGGAGCCAGCTATCATTTAGACAGAAAAGAGTAACTGGGACTGCCAGAATTAACACTGGATGCCTTCCTGAAGTGTCACACTGCCTGCTTTCTTAACCCAGCCTGAGAAACTGGGATGCCTGGCAGAGGCACTTAACATCTGCCTGGGAGTGTGCAAACATTGTATTCCCCAAGAGGGCTTCAGGAAAAGAATGACCATAATCCTGAGCATAAAGTGGGTTTTGTCAAGGGAGTGCTGAAAAACATGACCTTTCAGTATGGACAAAATTATTTAGATCTCTAAGATCAGTTATATTATTTTTTCTTAAAAGCCTTCCACCTAAGATGCTTTCTTTCTGGACATTTATGTTCCTGAGTGACCGGAAATGGACTTTGCAGCATTACCACCATCCATTTTCCCCAGACTCACAAAGGGTTATCGTATCAGCAACATGATTTGTTGAAGGTCTGACAACAAGCAAAGGTCAGGAAAACCCAAATCCCTCATGGATACAGAGGTAAATAAGCAAAGTTCGATCTCTCTTGCACTTTTTATTGTTTTCCACTTGATAATCATTCCTTTAGTAAGGTGCAAATGTGTTCTTCACACATCTGCCTAGACAGCCTCAATCTCTTAATGTTCTAGTGTGGCATGGAGGTTACTGATTACATAAAACTCTTTTGCTCATTAATGACAAAAATCAGTGGTGAGATGTCACTCTACCAACAGGGAAGTGGAGAAGTAGAGACTTATTTTACACTGAAAAAATACCCTCTTGAATTTTCCCTGCAGTGTTTGGGATATTGCAGACAATAAAGCTACATTAATGAAGGACAGTGCTTCAGAGTCAGCCCCTACAGCAGATGGTAACACAAATGGTCCAAGGTTGAGCACAACCAATTGCTTCAACAGCAAGGTGTGAGGTGAACACCATCAGTGCCTGCATCCCTGAAAAAAATGCAGGGAGAGATACAGACACTCTGGTCCAAGGCCAAAAAGCTCACCCTGAATTTCAGATCTGTCCTAAGCCGAATCTCACCCAGTAATAACACTGCTTGGCTGATCCCTCTTTTTTTGCAGAGCAAAACCTACAAGGCCAGTCAGTAAATTCAGACACCTTCAAAATTCAAGAGCAGTTTAGCATCTATTCACTACTCTGTTTCCTCCTTTGCTTTTTAAGAGAAGCAACATCTCTAAATGTTTTCATAAGTGATTTGTGCAGACTGCTGAGAGAAAGCATAGTGTGGCAGCATGTTCCTCCCACCACAGTCAGGCTGGATTCCTGCACCAACACACTGTCAATGGGAGTTTGACATGGGCAAAGTTTTGAAGCTGAAAGCTCTACTTACAAGTTTTGAAGTGGAGAGGCTGTTATTTTTGAATCTGAATTCCTACAACATCGCTTAACGTCTAGGTTACAGATGGACTCAGGATCCCACACTTGGCTCCCAAGTGTAGATAACTCACACTGCATATCTGGGGTTTGGGTTCAAGCCCATCTTGAATGTAAGTTTAGAATGAAAGAAATCCATGCAAACAGCAGGCAAATTATAAGGCTCTGCCAGCTGTTTTCTTCCACTTACAAGGCTGTTTCTGAGAAAGCAAAGTATTTTTTTAAGTATAGGGTGGAATATGGGAGTGATGACAAGCTGGTATCCCTGAGTTCAATGTGAACCTGACATTCTCAAGTTTAGGGTGTCTCTTGTTCCTGACACATGCCTTCCTAGGCCTCTGAGGCTACATTCTTTATTAAGTTTGTTGAGAAATGGAACAGTATGCTCTCAATCCTTTTTTGGATCTCTCCTTGAGAAATATCTGTGTTCTATCTGTGCTTTAATGACAGCCCGCTGCTCATTTTCCAAGAAAATCCATGCCAAAAGTCCAGATAACACTTAACTCACAGGCTGGTATACACAGAGCTGGCCTTGCAGGTCATGTTCCCAACTGAGTAATGGACTCATTATATTATCCCTGGCAAGTCTTGCAGGTTGGAATTTTCAAACAAAAGCAAACAAAATCAACTTTTGTTTTGTGATTTGATTATTTTTTAATGCCACAGCTTATTCATTTTGGTTTATTAATTTGTTGGTCCAATGGTTTTTATGTGCTGCAATTCAGAATAGGTCTCTCTCTAGTATCATGTTTTATATAGATATGGGAAATGAAATGTAAGTCTGATACAATTACGGTTGTATGCCATGCAAGACAATACCGTAAACACGACGACAGCCTGGAAAGCTGCTTAGCAAAATGATCTTAATATACAAGGCAGTGTGAAAATGTAAAAAGAATCTATAATGACAACAAAGATTAGCCATTTGCTCTCTAACCTTATTTACAGAAGCAATCAGAGGTATTCAGGTCGAGTTAATGACCCTGTCTCCAATTAATTCAATTGTCTACAAACAACACTGATGCAGTGGTTGTCTCAGAGTCTGCCACATAGTCTCTGAGGGAACACATAAGACTCCATTAAAAGTGACAATAATAATGCATTTATTACTGTAACACTATTGTATTATAAATAAATTCCTGATGTTAAATTATGCTCCACGCTTTAACAGAAATTCAATTACTGAAATAATAAAAAAGATGGTGTATTTGCCAAGTGCATGGACTGTAATTTGGCTGCTTAGTTACCAGCAGTTGGCTGTTTTGCAATTTCTTGTGCATAGAGTATTTCTTTTGAATAAATGCCAGACTTTTTCATACAAATTTCATGAACAAGTTGCAAAATGAAATTTTGAGCTTTTGAATCCAATTATGAAAGACATAACTAAATCTATTATTGAAAAAATATTCTTGAAAGCCCTTCTTGCTGTTGTTCGGCTCTGTGTAGTAATTGAGGTAAGCACAGGTGCTGTTCATTATGGGCCATTGTGTACCATCTGAATTCTGGGAACTGAGGAATTCAGACAGTTTCAACTCTGTTTGTGTGAATAACAAACAGGCGTGATTCGGAGGTTGTTTGTACAAGCTTGCACATCGCTCTTCTGGGACTCCTAAGACACCTGCTTACCCTTTTGAAGCCAAAACAGTATCATTTTTATGTTCTGGCTATTCTTCCTACAGTGATTTTTTTGCAGAAGCAACATAACACCCACCCCTCTTCCTTCAGGCTGCTATCAATGGCGGAAGTCGGAACAAAAGAAAACAAAGGATGAAACCATTATGTAGTGGGGACAAGAAGCCTTAGAGAAGCTCTTTTTGGCTTGACGAGATTCAGGCAAGGAAAACCTTGTGAAAAAAGAACTGCTTCTCACACTTAGCATCACTCCCCCTCTCAACCAGTTTCCTGTGGTAGGCTGTTAAGCATAAAATATAATTAATTCTTTTCTCCTAACACCAATCTGTATTCTCTCTTTGGGGTTTGGCCATGTATTTATCTCGCTAATGCCTCTCCCACTGTCTTCAGGTGTTTTACAGGGAATACATGAAGAGATGCATGCACCTTGCAAATGAAAAACTGCTGACAGTCTTCTTGCTGTATCCCACAGGTGCCTGCAGCCATATGGCAGCGTGTATGTGGGTCTGGGCTCTTTGAGGATGACAAACTCTCACCTCTGCATATTTCAAAACGTGCTGTCTCAACTATATATTTCTGGTGACAGTGATTATTTACTTTGCACTTTTATTTGTTGATATATTGCTAGTACTTATCAGCAGAGATGTTATCAAAACATCTGGGGATGGAGTATGTTGAGAGCAGCCGCCAGGCAGCCCAAAGGAAGGAAACATGGAGGGGAAGTTCCTCCAGTCTCAGTGTCAAAGGCACTTTTTTTTTACCCCCCCTGTTACACTGATTGCAGTGCAACTAAAACTGCCTCAGTTCAAGTACTCCTGGGAATATATCGAGCTGTTAGGAGATGCTATCAGACTACACTTTGCAGAAGTCAGCAGGCACGAGAATCCCTTGAGCATGTCAAAGATTCAGCCATAATTCAACACCTGCAATATGATTTCTCAAAACTCACAGCAACCAAAGTTAGATGAGTTATTCTCTGAGTTAACCTCTGTCAAAAGCCATGTACAATTAAAACAGCAGATCTGAGTGCCACCTGAAAGTCAAGTTAAGACCTGGGAAGAGGAAATAATCCTGTACAACAAATGAAAAATTGAAGAAAGGCAACTACTTTCCTGAACTTCAGCAAAACCAGACCTTCAAGAAAGAAGGCTTGCGATTTCAGGGCGCTGCAGGGCTGCACATTAGAAAATGGGAACACTGTAGAGGACCATACTTACATAGACCCTACAGGCTTCTAAAGGGGGTTGAGCTGGCAGTGAGTGACAAAGCAGCATCCCATTCATAGTGTATGACTTAGTGATGAATGGCAGAATCCTCCTCCAGCCAGGGAACCAGAAGGAATCTGAGCAGAAGTAGGTAATTCCTTCCAGATGTGTGGTCAATTAGCCACACAGGGATAAAAGAAAAGGAGAAGGAAAACAAGAAAGAAAAGGAGAAATAAGAATAAAAGTAGAAAAAGAAAAAAGGAAAAGGGAAAAAAGAAAGAGGAAGAAGAGGACAATGAAGAAGAAGGTGAAGGAAGCTGAGAGCACTCGTCAGTCCAAATCCACTTTGGGAACTTGTGGTGAAGGCAGTATTGTCACAGCAGCTTACAGATGGAATCAAGTTCAACAGCAGAACAACATATGCAAGGATGAGAAACAAAAGGAGTTTTGTTGGGGAAGGTGGAGACCAAAATTATGCCAGCCTTCAAGCTCCAAGTCTAACATGGAGATGAGCTCCAAGAGCAACCACAAAGCTACGGAGTTTATATACAGGTACTGTTTTTCCCTGGGAGTGTGCCAGTTTTAATACACTGGGGTCAATTATTTTGGGTTTGGGCTGCAACTTGTAAGCAAGCAGCAAACTAAATTCCTGGAAAATGTATCAATTCTGTGGAGCATCAACTCTGAGAGAAATAGTTCAAATCTCTGGGACTACGTACAATCCTGATTTTTGTTGTATTTTGTTTGACTTGCATAAACACGCACTTAGTGCAGCCATCCCCACAGTCACTTGCACTTGTGTACTGCAACGGAAGAGACTCAGGAGAAAGATGTTCTCTGTGCATCTCACTCAGCTTAATAGCTGCTGGTCACACATTGGGGAGCTGCTCATCATCTGAGGAACAGCTATTTAAGTGGGATAGGCAACTTGCCACTGCCATTTCTTGTTTCTCAGTAAAGCTGGAAAACATGTGAGGGAAGATAGAATCTCTGCTTTGAGAGAAGGGGAGTGTGAGCACTGGCTTGGTGTGGGTATGGGGTACCTTCCCAACCTCCATGCCACACCTCAAACCCGTGAAGACACTGCTCCAGTGCACAACCCAGAATGCCATGTGTGGGGGGCATTAAACACAAAAAAGAGATTATTTGCAAGTGTGGCTTTAAGGAAGAGTTCACAAGAGAAAGGAAAATGAGAGCTTAAAGAAGCAACTGATGGAAGAGACAAAGTCTGAAACAGGACAAAAACTGTGAGGTCTTGAGAGGAGAGCTGAGGAGATACAAGAACATGAGTAGCCAAAGCTAGGGCAGGAGAAGTAGAGACTCTTGAACAATTTGTCCTTATTTTTTTTGATAGGAAGGAGTAGCCCAGAGTTTGTGGACTGAAGATAGCCTTACATTTTGCATAGCCCTTGACTACACGATTCTTTGTAGGTATTATAGTTAGGTAACACTATGGAAGGTATAAACATTTCGTCCAGCAAAAGCTATGGGAAGACTTAACTTGGCTCTCAGATTCCTGCTAGAGAGGCCTAACAAGTTACTCTATCACCCCTTACTTCTGCTGGAGACTCTCCCTGTTCTACAGAAATTTAATTCACTGAACATCTCAATGCAACCAGAGAAAGCAATGTCTGACCATCATCACCTTTATGTCAGCATAATTCTGTACAGTTCTTGGTAGAGCAGAGACCCCTTCGTGATGGAGAGGGTAAATTATTTAAATGTGAGATCTAAAATAAGGCTTGAGATGCAGAGAGATAATGGGAGAAGGGTGACACTAACAGCAGTACAGGCAGATTATAATTACTTAAGTGGCAATTTGGCTGGGACACCAGGATTAACACCCTTCACTCAAATTCTTATGAGAAAGCAATGAAATCTTAAATGGGAGGACCTTTACTTTATACCAAATCTGAAGCCGCAATCTTAGAGCCCAGTGGCCTCTAACACAATCTAAGGTCATTGTTTCAAAGGTGGCATGGGGACAGCAGCCACTTTCTCTACCAGCACCTGCAGAGCCCGAGGCACCCCAAGGGTGTGTCTTCCCCAGCCCTGCCAAAGCCAGCCTCAGAAAAAGGCTGGAGGAGAACAGCACAGGTGGGCATGGCTGGGGGCCAGCAGAGCATTTAGCTGTCATTATTCCTACAGCAGATTCCCATGTACTGCAAAGTAGGCCTAATGAGGGAATGTTAATTTATATCCACTCACCAAGGCATAATGGGGCTCACACACTGACCAACTGGGGGCCTACCAGGCTTTAAAACCTGGATACGCTGTGGGATCAGGAAAGTTATAGACATGATAACGTCTAATAAATCAAATAAAAATGGATAGCAGCCAAAGTAAGTTCCTGCATGTCAGATATTAAATATGACTAATGTTGTTTGACAGTGTTCCACAGAAGGTGCATTGGAGTCTCACTTCTTCCTTATCATTATCACAGAAAGAGAAAGGTAAAGCACTGCAGGAATATAAATAATTTGAAAAGCCTCATAGACAATATTCTACTGTGCGCCTCATTTGCACTTAAAAAAACCTGCCCTACAGACCTTATGTACTTTTAAGATTCATCTGAAAGATACATGAAGAAGTCTTCCAGTCAAAAATGTACATATTTAATAGAATTAGATCTCTAGGCAAGAAAATGTCAGAAGAAAAGGAGAAATATTAAAGTGAATGCAGGGTGCTCCTTTCTAGTGCTTTCCTGCTTTGATAAATATCTTCTGGGATGTCATTTACTAGAAAGTCATGATTTAACAAAAAGAAAAACTACAGTATAAAATATACTCTCTTTATTGCTGAAGTAAGTTGCTATTTTCATATTTTCCCTCTGTATTCAGCTTTTGTCAGCCAGAGGCCTTGATATTTGCTTTTATATCATCCCCATTGAAAATGCAGTGATTATTGCGAAATATTCAATTGCAGAGCTCTTCTGATTACATGGCAAGGGGAGATCACAGGAATCTGTACTGCCACAGCCCTTTCTCTGCCTCCCAGCCTCATGCAAGGGCAATCAAACTTAAAAAAAAAAAAAGAAAAAGTAAAAGACCCTGATTGTAGTGTTCAGTAATCACCCCAGGCCCAATGGGCTAGAAAGAAATCCTCTTTATTCTGTCACATCAGCTCCAGCTGCCTGAGCTGAGCAGCAGCTGAGCATCTGCAGAGCTCCTCACTCTCCACTGCTGGCAAAGCAGAATCACCTGAAAGCTCTGCCCCAAGCCCCAGCCTGCAGAGCCCCTGGCCTGATCCTGTCTCACAGCCAGGGGCACTCCCACCTATTATGACTGATTTGGAGGGTCTGCAGCTCCACTAGTGATGCAGAAGGTTGTACCACAGATCATCCCCCCAGCAGGACTTGGGAAGTGCAATCCTAATTAGCTCTTCTATGGGAAACATGGCAGAGCTCTTAGAAATTCTCCCCCAGGATAACCTGACAAAAACAAATTCTCATTAAAATCAGTGTTACTACACACAGGAAAATTTCAAACTCCCCTCCAAAGTAATGCATTTCTATTGGGAAAATTCAAGTAAAATATTTTGAGTTAATTTCATCTGCAATGAAATATTTTGTTTCATTAAAATGACTTTAAATGTTTTATGTAATCAGTTGAGCCCAGAGTGCAGTCCCTGCTGAGAGCCTTAAGTTGGCTGCATCCTTTCTGTGAGGGATGTCTTGTGCAGTGAAATCCAAAGCCAGTGGAACCTTTCAGTCAATTTAATAAAAGTGTGTTGCTTTCAAGTCTGTCAAAATATTTGATTTCGTTGAAGATATTTATGAGAAAGCACTTAATATAGCTGAAATCATCTGTTTCTTTTCTGTAAAAAGTTTTCAATTTTTCAGACTACACTAGAATTTTCCTCATTCTTATGGACGACCGACAGTTATGTTTTTTTCACACACTTTCACAAAAAGACCAAGAAGAATCTGCTAAGAGTTTCTAGGCTCTTCTGTATATCTAGATTTTGCAGTGATGTAACTATTCAAGTATTTTTCTTGTGCACAATGGCATGTCATGCAGGTTGTATATATTACTCATATATGAGAACACACTTATTCATATATGATGTCTTCAACAAAATGCCTTATTCCAAATACCTTTGCATTTCCCACAACAATTCACCAAATTCCAAGCAAATATTTTAGTACTTCTTGTTTTTGTAAGGATTTTTAGGATGCCTACATCTTGGCACACAGGCTGGAAAGTTCTGAATTGTCTAACCAATACTACAGAGATTATTGGGAAAGAAGACAAGCATGGAAAATTAGGATTCCTATTTCAAGTCTTGTTTTTAGTCCACTGGACTAGACTTTTCCTGTTTCTCCTACTTTGTAAATACAAAATGCTGCTGCAGTGAAATGCAACCAGGGATATCCAGGATACCATTTACATCTTGTTAAATGTCTGCCAATGTCTGTCAGTTCTCCCAAACATATACCTAGCACAGTGATACTTTGCCACAGATTTACTTCCCACAGCACAGGGGGAACTCACAAGATGTTCCCTCCTTTCTGGCCATGCTGACCTTTTGGGTAACAGATGTTGATTCCTGAAACATCCCTGTCACCTTCTTTATCAGCCTGTACTGCACTGCCCAGTATTGTTTGCTGCTCAGAGAAAAATGGTTTCAGGCTATTCACAACCCAGCCAGACACTTCTGCATCAGTTATACTCACTTCACATTTTAAAGACTTTTAAGTGTTCGGTGAAGAGTTGCCTTTTGCAAAATGAGAAGTGTGAAGGTCCTGCCATAGCTGCCTGGGATGTGTTCCATCACATTTGCTTGTTTCCACATAGAACTGAACTACAACTGCTTATTGTGGAGGAACTGATCCAGCTCACATTAACTTGACTGAGAGCTGGAGCTGATCCCAAACCATACTCAAAAAGTGCTGCTGCTCTGAACTGAAAAAAAAGTAAGGCAAAACCACCAAACTTCCACAACTTCATAGAAAAGCATCATACCCTTGTTCTTTCTTTCAGTTCAGCTTTACTGGAAGTATTCACAGCTTTATGAGAAGGTATCTCCAAATCCTTCTGGTGGCTGTAAAGTGGCTGAACTTTATCTCAAAACATGAGCAACAGATTCATGTCACTGACATAGGGCCTTAGGCCCATTCCTCATTGCCAACACTCTCTCTTGAAGTCAATGTTAGTACTAAGAAGTTTATTTTGACTGGAAGTCCTAACACTGAGTTAGAAAGAAACATTTTTTAAAATGTAACAGATATTTCCTTCACTAAACTTGAATTGTTTTAGATTACACCAGCTAGATTCCTGTGACTCCGGGCCCTGTTCAGAAAGACTAATGGTATAAGCTTAGCTATGCAAGGCAAACTTTTATTTACATTAAATAAGTAGGATTTAAAAACTCAAACCCTTTAATCGGAGAATTAGCTCACTTACCCCAAAGTTACAAACTCTCTGTCTTCTCTCTATGTCTTCTACCTCATGGCTTCAGCTGTTAGCCCTCTTATCATCTTTCTCTATTTTTAGAATGTTTTTGAGCAAAATTCTCTGCTGAGGCAACTCCAAAGAAATTAATAGAGATACACCAAAAACGGTTTTGATTCACGGGGCAAACCCTTCATGGGTGTAAAATGATGCTGACCTAAAGAGGTAAATGTATTAGATGAGCAATGACAGACCACCTATCAGTAGCAGCTGTGGTCCTTTGTGTCCAGCCTGTGGACAACTTTAAGTAGTCAGGAGAATTTGCTGCTGCTATTAAACATTGTGAATTTCTCTCACATGCTGGTTAGCCCAGGTGCAGCACTGTGCTCACCTTCTCCCTGATGTGGCCAACAGAGACCGAGTGTTTTGGCTCCCCACAAACCAGGGTAAAAGATTTTCTAGTGGCATCTAACAATTAAGATTTCCCTTTTTTCCAGCCTGCAACAAGGGACACTGCTAGAAGTGGTAGTGATGATGCACACCAGCCTTCTGCTCATTTACATTCACTTGGGGAAAGAGATAATTTGCCTTTGTCTTTCTGAGCCATGTTGAGAAATTTATTTCAGTGGCATCAGTCACATAAGATGATAAAAATGGTGCAAATCATGTAAAGGAAAAGAAGCTGCCTTAGCATGATTTGAGTGTATACGATGAATAAGGTTACTAATTAATTGGTGAAGTGCTATTTATAATTGTTCCTCTCTGATAAATGGATTAGAACAGATGTTTTAACGTCATTTTTTTCCCTCATTGCTTCAGACACAAAGATATGTATAAACTGAAATAAAGAAGTGGTGATGCAGAAAGCAGGCTTTGGGAGATAAAGGGAGAGTTGTGTAAGACAAAAAAATGCCACACTCACTTCCTGGAACAGAAGTCTCCCAAAGAGCCCAATAACTTTCTCAATATGTGCAGTAAATGATGACATGAATTAAATGCATTGTTCATAAACATAGATAAATAATGCCTAATCACTTCAAGCACTCATTTCGTGTTCTGCATCCCAGGACTTGAACTGCTGAGGAGTGAACAGCAGCAGCTCAGGAAATCAAAAGCACCACTCTGTTATCCTGATCCTGGGGCAGTGCATGTCCCACTGTGGAGCTGCTGGAGGCCTGCTCTGCCTCGTGCCTGGCGCCTGCGGAGCCCCAGCATGGCAGCGACTGGGAATCTGCATGGAGAAGAGACTCTGGCAATGCCACGCAGGGGCAAGCAGCAAAAACCTGTAGTGCTGCCACAACCAGGCAGCCACATGGCCTCCCAGGGCTGCTGAGCCAGGTGTCCTCGCTGTGGTGGCCATCCAGAAGGGAAGTGAAAAAGTGCATCCTCTGTGGTTTTATCCCCTTGTAGAGATGGGAGCTCTTCAGGACCAACATCCCTTAAAATACTGGGTCAGAATCTGATCCGTCACAACTGAATAATCCTTCATGATCTCCTGGATTTCGGCAAGATGCAATGGGGGCTGTGTCCCATTCCACAGCAGCAGGGTGGGGAGCATCCCTGGGCACGAGGCACACTCCCTGCCCTGGGCTGGCAGCAGTGAGGAACAGAGGAAGACTCCCAGTCTAGCAGCTCATTATCCTTGCACCTCCAGTGCCCACAGCTCAGCACTGAGATCTCCCAGCGACACAGCACGGGGCGTCACAAAAGGGTAAAGGCATTGGGCCTCTAATGGCCAGTGCATGGCCATCTGAAAAGAATCCTGCAATATCCATCCTTCTAATGGTATTAAAAGAGGCATCATTACTTTTCATTTGTACAAAGTAATGTGATTGAGTGCACCATAGCTAAAATTTAATTTCCTATATCTTTATTAAAGCAGTGCCACTCTTTAAAGAGAAAGGTTAGCAGAAGAATAAACAGTAACCATTTTTATTGTCTATGTTTTCTCAAAAAAAAGTAGAAAAGAAGAAGGTAGACTGGCTCCATATTAGCTTCTAATCAACCATGAATCATGAAGACTTTTTACAAAAATAGTAAAAGACTTGCCACTGCAATGTAATTAAGTTTTCAGCCTTTGTGGGGATTTGTTCAAGTCTGACCTGAACCACTCTAGATGGCCAGGTCATCTGTTAGCCCTTATGAAAGGACAAAGATTACGCATTAATTCAAAGGTGTGTACAAGACACTTGTAGAATTTAATGGATGTGACAAAATTATTAGTGGTTTTTTTTGTTGTTTTGTGACATACAACTCCCTCCAGAATGCTCTGCTTCTATTATCCTGCACTGAAACCCAATCACCTTTTAAGAAAGATGTAGTTTTGCAATACAAACATGTTTAAACAGGGTGGCATGCTGAGGGGGCATTTGCTCACAGAAACATTCCTTTTAATGCTTTCATTGGTGCCCTTATTGTGCATGAAGAGAAAGTATGAAAACTTCACTGAAGAAGTATTATGAGAATATAGGAAGGCAAGCCTCAAATGATGCTCAGATTATTACTGACAAATGCCACTGTGTGACATCACCTTGCTCAGTAGTAAATGAACTAAAGAAGTGCTAATTGCTTTGAAGTTAATGAAGACTATATTGCCTTTCAATAATTGGTGTTTGTTTAGCTACTATGATTATAGCTATCTCTTTCTCGTTGAGCAATGTAAGATGGCAGAAGTTCCACCTTTTACAAGTTTTAAATCCCTGTAGAATTGACAGAAAAAGCTGTAACCACAAATTGGTTTGCAATTTTCCTCTTTCTTCCCAGCAAGCTCTGTATGGTTATATTATGAACCTTGCTTCAAACAAACTGCTTCTGACTTTTATGATCCTTTTGTGATCTAAATGGCTATCTCATAAGATATTCCACTGCAGCTTCTTTTTCAATTGCTTTTACTGTGAAATGGCATTCTGGAGATTTCTGGGGACCATTTCACACTCTTATGGTATTGATTTGCTAAACCTGATGATAGGTTTATATTTAAGATGCAGTCTAGTATACGAACGAAGTGTAAAGCTTATGAAGAGGAGATTCAGGACTTTCACTAACCCCATTTTCTTGATGGGGGTTGTCTCTTTAAAGAAGGTTAGTGTCTTACCCTGAATTTCTGAAGGCAGGTTGCTATATGGACTGCTTTTCTAATTGTCTTGGAATGTTTCCATTCCACTGAATTATGGTCACAGAAAAAGTATGAGGAAGATGACTGCCAGTAACTTGTAAATCTTCCCAACATAAGGTCAGAGCAAATACACAAAAGCACATGGGAACCTAAATGGAAAAATGTATGTGAGATTGTTCCCCAGAGGCCCCACTTGTGAGGATGGCAGAGGATAGATTTACTCCTGGGGACAGTAAAAAACTGACAACAAAACTGACTTCTTTGGGCTTTGGTGTTGGAGATATGCACTTTTCCTTAAAAGTCTGATCATTGTAAAATGGTTACAAGCCAAGAAAAAACAGCCTTTGATGGAATTATAGCACAACGAGTCAGAAATGCCTTTATGCACAAAAGGACAATTTTTTATTGGGTCAAACCACAAGCCCATGGCTCTACCTTTACTTTGGCAAATGTTATGAATTTAAGACATGGACCCAGGTAACTCAGCTACAGCAAAATAAAACAATCAGGTGTTCACAAATGTAGTGAGGAATGGCCAGTGAGCAAGGGATTGTTCCAACAAGAGGTCCGGGACATTTTGTTTAGAAGATGAAGCAAAATAAATGTTATAAATATGAACATCAGTGTACATATATCCAAGACAATATGTCTGTTCCAGTTTTCCCCAAATGCAAGTGAACTCCTTCCTGCAGGATGGTGCAAGAGTAGGAGAATGAGGATCTGAGACAGCTCTGGAGTGGAGGCAGTATTTAGGTCTCTGTAGACCTGTATGTGGCAAATTAGGGAGAGGAACTGACAAATTCAAAGCACTGGAGTGTACAGGACAGAGAGAGTGGGGAATCCTTCACCCTGCAGCCAAGACACCTAGAGCAGTGATCAGAGATTATTTGAGTGTAGCACAATTATATGCAAAAAAAAAAAGAATTAAATGGTGCCTTTTAGAAATGAAGCTGGAGAACGTAAGCTGGAGTGTATGTGTGCAACAATTCTCTACACATATCATCAAATGCATGGTTTTATTATTGAAATGTGTGGATGTAATTTGATGTATGTGCCTGACTGATGATCTGATTGCATATGACTGCAGAGTGAAGTCTACATGAATTGCTTGTTGATATTAAACAAATGAAGAAATTCCTCTAGGAATATGTGGAATAAGTGAAGATAACACTAGTTAGAGCTGACCAGGGTCAGCTTTTGCTTAGACAACAACAATCTTGCCTGCTCATTTCTAAGTCTGGTCTAATGTCTGACTTCTTTCTCTCTGCTTCCCGCCACCATTTTTTTTATTTTTTGCTTCGTTTTTGCATCTCTGTCCCTCAGTGGCGTAGGATCTGCACTGATCTCTTAAATGTCATGTAGACTAGAAATCTGGGATTTTTCTCAATACAATTTTCATGATGAAATAGGTACACATAAAATTAAAGAATTGCCAAGTACTGCAAGTACATTGACAGTGGGCAGTATTTCACGAAATTCATACATGGTAGGTTAGAAAACAGAGCTGCAGAGCCTTTAATTGCTGGTGAGGGACTTTGAAGTGTATTGCAGGGAGTCATTTGTGTATTTCTGTGGCTTGCTAAATGTAAGTTTCTCATATGTGCAAAAAAGCTGAAAAGTTCATACCCTCCACAATCTTCAGACTTCCATAGAAGTCCTGTAAGATTTGCAGCCATTTTCAAGAGTTTAAAGAGTTGATCCATTTTGGTAAACTGTCTGTTATAGACCACATAAATCACCCAAATCATCATCAGTATTATATCTCTTTGTTATTATAGATATGGCAAGAAACATCTGCCAAGACTACAGCATAGCTACTGCCACAGTAACTACACAATAAACATGAACATTTTAAAAGGCCATGAATAGTTTGGATGGGAGAAGAGCTTGCTAAATTTGCAAATAACACCCATGTGAGAAGGTGTACAAGTATTTTCTAGGATGGGTTAGAATATGAAAAGATCCTGATGAAGTAGAGGTAAGATCTAAAGAAACCAGGTGAAATTCAGTGCGGATGAGCACAAGGTACTACAGTTTATCACAAAAAGTCAACAGCAAAAATACAGGATGGGGAATGACCATTGAGGTAGTTTTCTACAGAAAGATCAGATGGTTATAATGGATTATGCACTACACATCAGTCAACAGCATCAGGTGGTTGCAGAAAAGGCAACATCCATCCTCTTGGGATGAAAAAATAAAAAGTGTAGCTTCCAAAATCTGTGGTATAGCTCTCCTACCTGATAGCATAGTTATAGCTAAAGCTGAAGAATCTGTTTACCTGGAAAATAAAACTAAATTTTGCCTCCCTGCTTGTAAAACAGAACCAGGTTCTGTTTCTGAGGTGGTACATGAAATCTGCCTCTGTGCAAAGATGGGAATTACTGTCCAGAGCAGGAAGATACTTCCAGGTCTGTTCTATGGTATCCCCACAGATGCTGAGGAAGATTTCTGCTAAACCATAATTAGAAATTTTTCTTGTTGGCAGCTAATATTTAATTCTTCATGTTTCTCTCATTTGCCACACCTATATGCCCTAATGTCCTTAGGTCTGGCACACCTTTATCTAATACCCATACCTACCTGACTGACTGACTGCCCATCTGCTTGTCTACCTGGATTCACAGAGATCTATACAAACCAGGCCTATACAACTGGATACACTGGAAATAGCAGCATACAGCCTTTCTGTAACATAGCTAAAACTTTCACCTTACTTTTCATCTCAGACCTTTTCTCACCAGATTAAAATTCGTAGTGCAGCGAGATAATTTTTTTCTTAATTTTCCTAATTTGTTTTTTCCCTCAACAGTTTTTACTGCTTTTTCATACAAAGCACCTTGGGCTGTGTGTAGTCAAAGATGTCTTTGTCCTGTGCACATGTGAGTTGTGCACTACAGCACTGCTGAAGGCACATTTCAGAACAGGCATTAAGGTACTATATCCCCTGGGTCAGCTGAGAATAAACTCAAAGTAGAATTGGCAAGAATTATTCTGTGATTTCCTCTGTGACATATTTCAACATGGTCTTTAAAGACTCAACCAAACACTCCCAAAGCAAATTAAGCAGATGACATTATCCTTCCCTCTTGACTTCATGCCCTTAAACACTGAATGGAGACATTGCCAGGGTCAGATTCCCAGCTCCAGTGGAGATACAGTGACTGAAAATCAGTGCCTGTCAGCAGAATAAGAATAAACAGTCTATCAAGAAGGGAATCAGCATCCTGGCTTTGAGAATACCACTTTACAAAGAATCACACTGTCAGTAACAGTAGGAAGGCAGTTTGGACTACCAATCTGCAAAATTTGTTCAACCAAATTCACATGTAAGAGTCTCTTTCATCCTGATGCCTTTGTCTGGATGTGCTGGCTGTCCTTATTTTACGAAATCATACTCCAATTATGCTTCTTAAAATAACCAAAGATAGAGCATAAAAACTTTACCTTTCAGAACAAAAAACTTTATGCCAGTACACCAAGAGGAAACTGAACAACCCAAAATATACAATGTTAATTTTCTATGGCTATTCCAGATAAACATTAGCAATACACAGGCTACTTTTCAATGTTGGTATCAGTATCAAAAGACTGGAAAATCTTAAAACACTGAAAGACCATCTGTGCATGCTAGCAACTGCCAAATTTGCAACTGTGGTTTCTTCCCTGCTAATTCCATATTTTCCTGATAGATTAATGGGCACCATTTATCCAGAATAAATAAATGTGGAAGGCCCGCCTTCCCCCTTCACTGTACCTCATCATATTACTGATTTCCACCAGACCACTGAGCACATTAATGCAAGAAAGCCTCTGTCTGGATGCAGAAATTACCACATTTGGTAGAGAAGAAATGCTTGGCATTGCCAGTTTCTTTATGTTGAATTTAAAAAGAAATATATTCAGAGAACTCCAGACTAAAATCAACACAGATAAAGTGCAGTTGAAGGATTTTCCTTTCCATTCTCTGACTGAAATGTAACCTATGTGCAAGAAAGCACAGATATTTTACATATACAACTACTCCTGTTTCACCATGTGCATTTATCTTATTTCTTTTGAGAGGCATGTCAGACACATATATTTAGACTCCTATCTTACTAATTTATGCCAGCTAGTGTAAAATTATAGGGTAGAGAATAAAGTTGCCGAATCAAACCTTTATATGTGCTTTGAAGGAAAATTTTCTACTATATACAGTCAGACTTCCACAATCCACAATTTGCTAATCTCTCCACTTAGCAATTTGCATTCCTGCATGCACACACATGCATTCACAAACACACATCCTTCACACAAGAGAATGGTATTTCAATGAGCTCTCACATTATTCAGACTACACTGATTCCTATAAAATGTATTACTGTAGCTGTGCCTCCTTCCATCTAACAGCGTGTTTAATCTACAAAAAGTCTAACTACATATATCTAACACATTATCTGTCACTTGGATGATTTCATTGTGTGTTCATGGGGTGATAATTGCAAATTTGGAATGCAAATAGTATATAACCTTGTTAAACACATTTCTTTAAGAGGAAGAGATATGCCTTTGTTGTATGTCTGCTGTCCCCACTCACTGTAGCTCCAGGTTTTGCTAAGAGGTATAAGCTGATAAAGCCTGTTGGTGCATTTGCTGACATATCTTATCCTGAATGACATTATCATGACATATTATAGCTAAAAAAATATAAATTGCTAAGGACTGGGCATCCCATTGGCAAGACATGAGCTTGCCACATGCCAAGAGGAGCATGCACTCCATGGATTTGTAGGAGTAAGGCAGAGCATTGCTGCTGTGCAAGCTCTGACAGGGATGTCTGTTGAAGTTCTTTGCTACTTTCATAATAGTCTCTGTCGTCTCTCCTTCCTTTTTAAATACACATTAGTTTAAAAAAAAAGCCTGAAAATTCCTCCAAGTGAAGCACAAGTGAGAAGCCACAAAAACTCCCTAATCCTAAGAGACAGAAAAGGAAGGTAGAGCAGCACAGGTTCACCTTCAGCCCAAAGAAGTAGCAGATGAAACATTTTGGTTGTATTTTCTACTAAGCAGTATTCCACTACACCACTGTTTCTAATATGCTAAATTAGCAACACGAAGGTTAAATTAACTTAAAAGAAATTACTAAAATAATCAAGGGAAATATGTAATCTCCTTCTCTCCAAGATGTTTTTCTTGATCTTATTTATTTTTCTAAAGATAGATGCAGAAAGAGGCAGTCTTATTCTTTCCAAATAGCTTTTGAAAGCCTGGACTTCTCTGGAAACCTTTTTTTTGTTTTTATTCAATTGCTTGAAACACTCTGTGCTAAATTTACTTGCTATTTGCTTAATTTTTGCATATATAAAATGATCTTTTTTTGATGCAATTTCTCTATATTTACATCAGCGAGATGAGCAAAGTCAATCACATATATCCATAAATTAATGAGAATATGAAATAGAAACTTTAATTATTACTTAAGTAATAAACTCTGACATTAGTTAAGTGAAAACTTAATGGGGCTTAGTGGGACTTAAGGAGATGATGAAGTATTTTTGAAGTAGGGTTATTTGCTATAGACCATTTATGGCTTTTACAGTCCTGACTGGGTCTAAAGTGACAAGCACCAAGCTGTAACATTCAAGAAGTTGAAGAAATAATATATTCACAGCTTTAGAAACACTGACTGCACCTGCTTGTTCATGCACACAGTGGCAATGTCATAATTTTGAAGGGAACTGGTTATTCAGTTGAACAAATACATCAAGAACTAGGAAGAGGGAAAAAAATCCAACAACCCAGAAGGCAGTTTAAAAAAATTTAAAATCTGTCAAAAAAAATGGAAGTCCTCAGTTATAGCTTATCCAAGATTTTATGGAGGGAAAAAAGCTTGACTCCTTTGAGCCAATACTGTTTACAGTTGCTGCAATGAAAATTCTAATTTTGTGCTCTAATGAACACAAAACGATCCATAGTCAACCTTGGCAAAACTTATAATGACTGTGTAATTGAAGTGACTTTGTCACATTAAAAAAAATATTTCACAAAATTGTAGGAAACTGCCAAGAAATAAAACTCTGGGATGGGCAGTCTTGGGTATGTGACACAGGCAGCCATATCATCTTTGTAGCTTGGTACATGTCGGGATTATAAAGCTGTGAGGTATTTGTCTGCAGTTGCTCTTCTTACATAATATAAAGACTAATTGTGAATTACAGCAAGTGCTTAATGGTGAATGTATGACCCAGATTTTTCTTTTTCAAGACACTGCTTGTGCTGTTACACTCTGGCACAATCCACATGCACGGGACATGCTAAAGGGAAAGCTGCCCTTGATGCTCAGGTTGTGGGAGTGACACTGGTGGACCTTGAAAGAATTCCTCCATTTCGTAAATTTACAGAGAAAGTGCAACAAAGAGAGAACAGGCTTGGCCCATTAGGGAGGATACAGCTTCAAGCACTCAAATGGATAGAACATTCTCCAAGACATCAGATTTCTCCAGAAATATCCCTGGCAGGAAAGGTGAACACTTGTCTGGCAGGTTCATGCTCACCATGATGTATGTTCTGGGCTTTTTCACTCTTTGACTTTCTCCCCACCCTTCCCCATATCCTGACCTCCAGCAGGGTCTATGTCTACATCCTCCAGCAGGCAAAGCCCTTGGCTCCCTCCATCTGCCTGCAAGGACATCTCTCCACTGCCCAGGGACGGGCCAGAGCTGATGGAGAGAAGGTAAGGACCACGAAAATAGCACTTCTGTTAGTGTTAGTGATGCAGGTCCATATTTAACAGATGCCATGCTGAAACACAGAGGGACCAATTCATATTGGAAGTCCAAATTCTCCTCTAATCTAACTCCACTTACACAGAACTTGGCTTTAATTATCATCGTTTCAATTTTGAATTTGACTGACCAAATAATTTCTATTTACTTATCACGACAACAACTTCAGTTAGCACCTGGGTAAATCCTGTGAAGCACTCTAGCACTCTAAGACCTTCCCCAAATGCAATATTAAAGCCTTGTTTTTGAATTTTTCCAAATGATCTGGGGAGTGGGCACATAAATGTCTTTAGGAGAAATAAATAAAAAATCTCTCCCCATTTTCACTGTGGCAGGATTTTTTCCAGAGATCAGTATTTCAGAAGACTTTTTACAGCCCTCTTTCACTTGAAGGACAAATCTGATTCGACATGAAGTTCCATTACGAAGAAACTGTTACATGTGATGACACTGGTTATTGAAAATTGAAATGAAGTGAGAGGAAGCTAAGACCAACTTGTATGAAATTCTGCTGTCTTTGAATGACACAGGGAACTCAATATATCTAATCATCAAAGTGAAGCCCATTGGGAACCAAACTACAGCTGTATTGCAGGAGGCTGCTACTTGATTGCTAGACCCAAAAGTGCTAAGCCATATGCCACTTATTTCTGTGTCTAAATAGCTTACTGTGATTGATACTGAGAGTAGGTCTCCTCTTCACAGTGAAACAATCATGAAAACAACATGAATTAGGGTACAGTGGATACAGATTATTTTTTACAATCCTAATTTTCAACCCTGTCGCTTCCCTGAGCATAATGTAATTTATTCTTTAATAAATTCTAGTACATGCTCTCTATTTTCCCTGCAGAACACTAGGTTTTGCACAGACCTTAGTGTGCAAGCTGCATCCACTATTTTTCTCTCTTGCTGCTGTTGGTGTGTGGCCTGACGAGCCTGATTATAAGGGTTTGCTGTTGGCCTTGAGCGCACAAAAATTACCCTTCTTTCTGTAGAAAGACTTTTTTTTCCCCCACTGTCCTTGTG
Source organism: Erpornis zantholeuca (assembly GCA_013400515.1). NCBI lineage: Eukaryota > Metazoa > Chordata > Aves > Passeriformes > Timaliidae > Erpornis > Erpornis zantholeuca. The sequence goes on along the minus strand of VZTN01028840.1, from coordinate 404,681 downwards.
CCAATCTCCTTGATTTTTCTTCCTCACTAGTCTGTCTCTCTGAATCAGCCTTTTCCCAGCACTCCTGCAGCCTCCCCACACTCAAAGTCGCTCCAAGGTCAGCGGCGGGCCCCGGTCTGCAGCACTCCTCGTGTCCCCGCTCCGGGCTGCAGGCGAAACGCGCTCTGTTTACAATATGCTCACTTTCCACTTGACGAGGCCTGGGAGCTGCTGCACAGATCTGAACTCGGGTCCCAGGGCCGGAGAGCGCGGCGCTGTCACGACATGGCCCTTCCACAGTGGCAGGGCCAGCGGGCTGGCAGGGCTGCTGGAGGACATGCTGGAGGAGATGCTAGAGGAGATGCTAGAGGAGATCCTGGAGGGGCTGCTGGAGGAGATGCTGGAGGAGATGATGCTCCCTCAACTGCCCCAGCGCAGAACACAACCCAGAAATCAGCCCCGACATCACAAGCACCCCCGCTCCAGCTATGCTAATCTCTGCTTTCATCCATGATCTCTGCTAGTCACATAGCGTTACAGCAAAGTGCTCTGCACTTAAAGGAGTATCTGCAGCTTCCCTGCCACTATTCATAAAAATGTTTAATACTCTTGTTAGGAGGCGCAATTTGATTACCGAACTGTTATCCAACAAATCCTGAAAACAATTCAAAGTAAATTTCCCTAATATGTCTATTTTTCTATCCTGCCAGAAGGGTTGCTAATGAATTTGCTGCTTGAATGCACAGACAGATTGGGAACTATAACTGTGCTGGCCTGGGCAACATGGCACTGGCACCAAAAACCTATTTGTACCCATGCAAAGTTCTCTCTAGAGTATGTCTTTCATCCAGAGGTGATTTTCCAATAAAATCAGCCTCGATTATTGCAAGCGCAGGAGCAATCCCTGAGGGAGTATATCAGGCAATTCAATACTAGGAAATGTTGTACTAGGCAAAATTAACCTTGTAGCAGTGTTATTTCCTGAAACATTATCTAGCTTTGCCTTTCTTTCGTATTCATTGATCATAAATGACTGGAATTTTTTTCTGCTTCTTTCGCTTAGCACAAGATCATTATTTTTTGTAGTTGTATTTAAAAATTGCTTGAAAGACAACTGTTTTATTTGTCTTACTCACTGCCAAAGTAAAGGACCTTTTGCTGCATAGCAGCATGTTTTTTGGGGCATGTAAAAGGTGATAATATGGAGAAGCATGTTTACTCAGTCCTGTTTCCTTGATCATGGTAAACAGAGGAAACCTACTAAATATATTACCATGAGGCCACAAGCCAGAAAGAAAAGGAAACTTCTTCATTGTCCCCTCGCACACCAAGGAGAAGCAGGAGAAATGCCAGTGAAACTGATGGAGTCTCACAGTCCAAAGGACAGCAGACACAGACCCACAGATTTCAAAGATACAGCTAACAGCTTCAGTGAAATCCCACTGCATTGTAGCTTTATCCACTGCCTCTTACCAGGCTTTCCAAGGCAGGGATCTTCATCTGGAGAGTGTCTAGAACATGCTCAAATCTAACTAAACCATATAATATTATAGATACTCTAAGAGTAACAGTTTTGCTCTGGTTATTTCTCTTCCAGCAACACAAAAATGGTGTAACAGTGAAATTCAGGGGTAGGAGAGCTGAATGCTGTTGATTCCTACACTGGATTCAGCTAGCTGTACTGAAACCAGCAGCACAGGTTCTCCCAATTATATCAGGATCAGGACTTTCCTTCAGTTTGCCTAGTATTCGTTGATTGGTTGCAAGATTGAAAGAACATTTTTAAAGCATTAATACAAAAAGGATTACAGCTGGCTAGAAAATACTTGTTATTTGATGCAATGCCCAAAGCAAACACTTGGAATAATGGTTTGAATAAATTGCTAAGTAATTTAAAATTAAAAATAATATCCAGGAAGACAAATATAAAATCTAAAATGATCAAAACCACAGGATGAGTGAAGAGGAACAAATGGGTACTCCTTTGATCAACAGCAGATACATGCTAAAACTGGAAAAAAAAATATTACCTTAACTAATATTTTTTTCCCATCAAAAAGAGTAAAGCAAACTAAGGTTTGGTTTGGCTCTAACTTTCATTCTTTCAGAACTTTTAAAAATGGATCTAAATTTAATCCTAACAAGCTGCATCACAATGAAGGTGTAAAAATGTTTTGAAAAATAACAGAAGTGACCCAGTTAAAATAAAACCACTTTTTTTTCCCCCCAGCTGCAAGAGTCTTGACAAACTACAGAAATGCATGATTAGCCTTGATGGACTGGCATATACATGTCTCTGTAAATACAAAGATCCAAATATAAGGATTCTCCAGGTGTCTAAAGTTCTGTGATGGCCACCGGGCACCTCGGCAGCTGAGGGGCATCTCATGGCTGGATACAGCCAGCGGTGCTTGATGGTGTGCATTCAGGTTTGTAAGAGATGAGATGAATGAGCTCTCAGGGTCTGTCCATCTCATTGTCTTGTAAGCAAACACTGTGCCCTGCACAGGCCATGTGGTTATTTAACCATCTCCTATAAATTACGCAATCAAATCGGAAGCGTTTCAATATAAAAGTGCATTGCACCCACTTGAAAAGCATGTGCTCTCTCCAGGTATCTGTTGTGGTGCTAGCTGAAAACCTTAATAAAGCACTACCTGTTTTATATTTCAGGATTTAGCCAATGTGACTCATTTGTACAGTTTTAAGTCCAAACAAACTGCTAGTCAACTAAATTATAACTTATTACCACAGGCTACAGACTTTTAATACATTCTGTGGTTAGAACAGGACTGATTTACTGCTTTGGGCCCTGCCAGTAGTTATCATGCATCATTTCCCCAGAAATAAAAATAGCCCTACTGTGGTTATCCTCTGGACTGATAAAAATTTATCTAACAAGATGTGTCAGAGGAACAAATTCAAAAAATAAAGGTAAAATATTAAATAGACTTATTATTTTATGTCTAAAGTACTACATCTTCTAGCTGCTGTGATGACTTTGGAATAAAGGAAAAGGTACTGCAAAAAGGAAAAAAGATCTAAAGGAGCGATTGAGCTCTGACAAAACCACATGGGGATAGCTGAATTGTCAGAGATTTGCAAGAGTCAAAATTAACATAAAAATCAGTATTTAGGGATTAATGCAATATCATCAAAAAAAGATTTAATATGTGCGTTTCTTTGCAAACAGTTTAAAAGCAGGAGTTCTATAATCCATTTCCAACACTAACCTTTAACTTGTGAGAGTAAAGTAATCCTTTGCAACATTTCTAGAGTTCACATTCTGCTGAGGAAATGCAGTCCCTAAATAAAGCTCACTGGAGATCAGTAGCAGCCTGTGCCTCTCGGTTCCACAGCGACACCGCAGGTGCTGACCCTGCTGTGAGCGTGGTGGGTCTGTACTGACTCCACCACGGGGCCCAGCTGGCAGAGCCTGGGGCATGTGGGGGTTTTGTGAAATTTTGGAGGGGTTTTATTGCTGGTGCAATAAAGCAATCCCACTGACCAATCACTGCACCTGTGCAGATGCTTAAGTGGACAGACTAGGAGGATCAGGGGCTAAAGAACATTGTCAATAATTGCCTGTAAGCGGGCTTTTTCCTGGATTTCTGCTGGGGATTTGAGTGCTTTTGCATGCTAGACTTAAAGTATTAAAACATAAATATGAATGGATTTCTTTGAGAAATGAATATGGGCAGGCAGTTTAGGCACTATGTTATAATGGATTTTTAGAACTAATTGAATTGGTGCTGTCTGATTTAGAATTCGCCAGAAACAGTATGAGGAGAAATGTCAGGAAGGAAGGTTTAAAATCAGAGGCAAACAGGTGGCACGTGGAAATTGCTTGGGAGTTTTAGTGAGAATGAGTTACAGCAAGTTTGAGTTTTTTGTTTCTTTAAAAATGGTTTAAGTCCTTTAGCAAATGCCCTCTACGTACATATGGACAAATGTCCATAGGTACATATGGTCCACAGGTGCCTATGTATCCATGTATGTACATATATATACACAGAATGGTGGAATAGTTTGGGTTGGAAAGGACCTTTTAAAGGTCATCTGGTCCAATCCCTCTGCAATGATCTTCAACTAGATCAGGTTGCTCAGAGCCCTGCCCAACCTGACTTTTGATGCTTCCAGGGAAGAGGGATCCACCACCTCTCTGGGAAACCTGTGCCAGTGTTTCACAACCCTCATGTTAGGAACTTTTCCTTATATTGAATTCAAATTGACCCTCTTTCACATACATATATGTGGCCATCCTCCCATACAATGGGAGGCTTTTCAACCTTGTCATGGCATGCTTTTTTCATCCTTTTTAAACAAAGGCCAGGAGATACCCTGCAATAGAAAAGCTGCATGTGCACCAATAGCATGCTGCCCCTTCCCTACTTCTGTTGCGTACAAGTGCCTGATCTGGCTGGTCAAAAAAACAAAACAAAACAATTTTCAGAGCCAGCCCATTGGCCTGCATTTTTGCCAGTGGGAGCAGAGGATCTGTTTATGGTTACTGCTATTACAGCATACATTAACTGACCCTCAGAGCCTGACCTGCTCGCCCTCCTGCTTAGTGAGTCAATAAGAAAATCCTTTGCCTCTGCATGACTTGCTTAGACCTCAGATCTTCCATGCAGAATAAGGTCTAGCCAGAGAGGCAAAAACAAGGTGCCACTCCAGCTGGTAAAACAAAGATATTTTTAAAGTGCAGTCAGGAGAAACAGGCACTCCTATCCCATGTATAATCAAGGATGAAAAGGCCACGAAAAATACCACTGCGCTTTGCAAATGAGAGGTCAATTGAAATGTCAAGATATCAAATGTTAATGGATTGCATTTCCAATGATGGTTGGGACAGAAAACCATACCAAGTCAAGTCAGATGCCCTTCAGAGGAGAAGATGAATTTTATGGCAGGAAAAGACAATAAACACCAGAAATCTTGCTGGTTAACTAACTTGTGACTGATGGAAAACAAATATATTTTGAAAATATAAAAAGCAGTGGGATTTTAACACAAGCTATAATCTCAAAACATGTATCTGGAAGTCATTAAGACCACAGCAAATTTAAGCATATGCAGGTGTTTGGGGAAAATGCCATTACTTTCTACTGAAGATTTTAAAAGGTACTATAAAAGAAGGGAGTATAAAGGACACTCAAGGAAGGCAATGTTTTCTTCCCTGAAGCAAGAAGTCGCTTCCGATATTTTCACAGTTCTACAAAATTTCATGGACTACATGACTACACTCTTAATAGCATTCATTTTCCATTTAAAAATTCTAATATCTTTCTTACAAAATCCTTGTAATTTTACAGTGTTGGATGACATCAGGTTTTAGCCAAATCATTCTTTCACCTGCCCACATTTTCCCAAGGAATCCATCTGGCCATTTTCATAAAGGACTGTAATATAAGACATTTGTTTAGAGTGACATTATATCCAGTACTTAGTCAGAAGGACACTGTCATGCAAAGAACTCATCTCTTTGTATTGAAAACCTGAAAAGAATATATTTATCTTCCTAACACTGTTTCTTGCCCAACATAGCAGACACAGAGCCTTCCTTTCCAATTGCAGAGAGACTTGCCTTGTGCCTATATTAGCTCACTGGTGGGCTAATCCACATTATTAGTGGATCCGGAGCAGGAAGACTTCTTGGTCTATACAATAGAGGGATGTAATATCAGAAATAAGAACAGTGACTAATCATTTGCTCTTTTCTGAAAGAATAACTGCTTGAGTAGATTCCAGAGAAAATATGAGGAAAAGGGTTTAAAACAAACAAAAGACTGTTTTTCCCCACACAATGGTGCTCAATGTCTCAGATGTTGTGGGGACAGAAGGTATAAACTGATTTCAGAAAAGAATTTGCAAGGAGAGTAAGTCCATTGGTGCCTCCTAAACACAGGATGTTTCTGGAAGTGCAAAACGCTGTGTGCAGGAAGGTGGGAGGATACTCCCCATGGAGGACGCCTCCGTAATTGCTGTTCTTTGCCCCCCACCTTCTGCTGCTGGCAGAGAGAAAGCACTGGGCTGGTTCCCCTCCAGCCCATGATGATGCTGCCACGCCAAGTGCATCTGTACTTGAGAGGGAGACTACCCTGGATATGAGGGAATCCTGCAGCTCACCCCATTTATACAGGACAAGCCATGTGATCCAAGCCAACATGATTGTGATTCCTCTAGGCTTTGTGCTGATGTGGGCTTCCACTGTCTACACAAGTTTGGAAAAAATCTGGGTTTCAGAACAAAGCTATTGTGGGGTTTTAATGATATCACTGTTTTTCCCCTCTTGCATCAAATAATAGGGTATATAAAAGATGAATTCCTCTGGATATGCCCTAATTCAAAACAATCTCTCATGTAATAGCTCTTTAGAAATCATAAACCCTCCACAGACTGAAATTGTTTAAGTCATGTTACCTCTTTCAGACGCAGGGATAGGAACAGCTTGATAAGGACCAGCAAATAAATGAGCATGCAGGACTTTACATCCAGGAAATACCTCTTGTACTACAGATTCTCAATGTAACCATTAATAAAAACAAGGGGAAAAAGCAAGTGCTCCTTACATAACAAGGTCAGGAGAGCATAAATAAGTTAAATGTCATGGATTCAGCAGTTATGGGGCCCACCTTGGTGTCACACAGACAGAAAAGGGTCTTATGCTTTTAGGAAAGTTAACTACATTATTTCCTCAAAAAAAAAAAAAAAATCAGTTCTGCAGACACAGATTTCTTAGCTACTTTCTGTGTGCTTATTTATAGTAATATTATGTCAGATGATGCTACCAATACATAAAGATGAATTCTGAGAATGCCTTGTGCCAGTACTACAAGCAGCATGGAATTGAGACCGAGCCTTCTGAAGGAGCCAAGTACCACTGCCCCTGTTTGGGCCCTCAGGAAGTTCACACAAGATAGTCTGAGCACCAACACACACTTGGACATTAAGAAACCAGCTGCTTGGCTGCTTTACTGAACTGCAAAAAGAAAACTTCCTTGTTTTTCCCCCTTTCCTTGTATTTCCTCCTTGTTTAATGCTGGAGGGATTCAAGAGAACATAAAAGAACAGTAAACTTCCTGCCAAACATTACACCAGCAACATTAATGAACTGAGCAATGAAAAGTAAAGAGACCATTCCTACAGAAATCTTCATCATGCTCCTAAACTAATACATTAAATGGTGGCACTATTAGCCTCTGTCCAAGGACTTTATATAACCTACAGTCTTTAAAAGGGAGTAATTTCTTCTTCCAGTTTTGGAACACAAGAACTATGTTAGCATAATGTAAAAACAAGGAAATTTTTTATGCTAATGACAACTGCGAATATTTTATATATATATATTTATATACGTTAAAAAAAAAATATATATTATAACAGATGTCAAATGCAGTTACATTCAACTCCACTTATTAGTGCATGGCTTTTAGCCAAAAGCAGTTCACATTTTCAGAAGTGTACTATCACATATGTCTTAATAACAAAAATGTGTTTTTAAAAATGTATGTGATAAGTCACATATGGTAGAAGGAATCTGTACAGCTTTCAGCCCTTATGACAATGGAAGCTACTAACTTTATTTTGCATAGCTGAAGAACATTAAAATTCAAGTGAAATTCTTCTTGACATTTGAGAGCTACAAAAGCAGCAAGTAAAAGCTGGCCAAGCCTGAGCTGTACTTAGTGTGGCTCTGACACTTATATAAATGCAATCCATGGCTACTACTGCTATCTTACAGACACTGTTCTTTCTTTTGCCCTGGGAGCTTTAGGATACAATCATAACTGTATACGGGTACCTTAAATAGTTACATGTCACTGAACAAAACTAGGCAGATTTTTCAGCTGTTTTGTTATGCAGAGTGTAATTAATATGTATAATGGATTCCTAGGGTACTAATTGAAGCTGCCACCATGAACATAGTCAAAGAGAAGTTAAACATCCAGTTGGGGGAAACATGACAGGGTGAAATACACACATGTAGGTGGAAAGAGCGAGACTGTCCATCTGGCCTTCTTCCACCTCAAAATGTTTCACTTACTCAAGTCCTGTAAAAAATTACTTAACCTAAATCACCCTTTCCCCCCAACTCCCAAATCTTTCTGGTGGATTAATTTAGCATCAGTGTCACATTCATGCTGTTTATTAACTACGGTGCCTAATGTCTCTTTTATAAGTGGGACAACACAATTCAGTTGAGTCATTCTTGAGAATTTGACTCAAAATATATAAAAAGTGGATGAATGATAAATGATTATTTTGGAGCTATTCCCCAGGAATTTCATCACCTTGCAACTCCTGGATCCTGTATAATATGAGGTGAAAACACAGCTCATTTCACTCTCTATTAAACAACTACCAGCTAACAATGACTTTAATTCAGCTTGCACTGAATTTGAACTAGCCCTATAGGCAAGAAAGGTCCCTTGTCTTATTACAAGTTTCACATGCTATCAGGTCCCTGCTGGATCCTATTTCTAATTTTTATCAGACTGAATGAAACATAAAGAGAGAGTGATTTATGGTCATCTGACATATCGCCTAATCACTCCAAGGAGTTCATACACATTTTGTGTTCACTTTATAAGGTGTAAATGACTATACATGATGGAAGCCAAGTGAGAAATAGAACTGTACTCTTCTGTTATGTGTACCAGAACACAATGATAGGGGAGTCCTGTCAGTGGATGTTCTTACACACACAAACCCACTCCGGTCTGAAAGTCAGTGTGATCAGCAAACCACTATAAAAATAAGAACATTTCCTCTGTCTGTAACAGGAATATACAGTTACTGGGACGTAGTTAAACTGCTGTGATCACCTACTGAAGTTAAAATATGTGTTTTTATTGGTACATAAGAGCCCATTAGGACTGGAGTATTCATTATTTAAGCAGAATAACTGATACTGTTAGCTTTAACTGAAAATGCCTTTTCTCAAAGAGCCAGGACATCTATATAGCAACTTTCTTAATTCAATGATATATGGTTGAGTGTTGCCGCTAGTGCTCTAAGATTTAAGAACTTATCATATAATGCCCTTGAAAATGCTCTCTGGTAGCTTGCTCATCCTTCACAAAGCCCTGCTGCAAAGAGCAGAAACATGCATGTGTGTATGGTGTGAGAGAGGCACAGAGGGAGAAAGAGCTCTTAATCAACAGGATGGCAAAGCCTTGATACATAGGTGCAAAATATTCCCATGTGTCTAGAAATTATTTGGCACATTCCTCGTTATTTCCCCCCTGTCAGACCTTCTCAAGGATTGCAATTAAAAATCATAATCTTTTTTAGCATGTACAAACCTCCCCAAGGCTAGGAGCACTATGTATTGAGTATGATTGTGATTATTTGGCAGCTATTCATAGACAACACATTAATTTATGGAAACTGGATGAAACTTGAGGAGTGCAATCATTAGGGACACACGAGAAATCGAAAGCTTTCCTCAATGATACTGACCTTTTTATTGCTATGATTAGGGGCAACATGAATTCTATTATCTCCTTCATCACCCTTCTTGCTGTCTTTTTAGTCACAGTATACAACCATGTCGTTAAACTTGCATTTTCAAAGGGATATAAAAATAACTTACTTGACAGGAATGTTTCTCAATTTTGTCTTTTCAGCAGCCTGTAAACACAAGAGGGGTGGGGGAAACAAATCATTAAGCAAGAGCTACACCAAACCAAGCAAACATCAGCTCATGAGAGTTCTTCACCAGCAACATCCCAGAGCTGGGGCAAGGGCTGTAGGACCATTCAGATAGATAGTGCTGGGTCTGAAATCTGTGGTATCAGTGGGGTTTGTTCATTTTAATGGCCACAAGTGTTTAGGAACCACTCATTCAGGGCTGTTACTTCCATTTCCCTCTCTGAGATCTGTTGCCTTTGCCACAAGCTATCTGTCCCTATCTGGAGCAAGAACAACAACAGGAAAAAACAGAGGGAAGAACGGACTCAATTTCCAAAACTGTTTTTATTCACCAGCAACAGAAAAGGGCAAGAGATGACCAAATGTTCAGATCAATTTCCTCTTGTGAAACCTTTGAGAAAACACACTCCAAATCATCTAAATGAGTAAATCTTTGGGCCTCTCGGCCTGCACCACCTCAGACATGGAGCCTGGTTCCAGTTTATTGCTGAACCCATTGATCTGTGTACAGTCCATTTATCATTCATGAAAAGAGCCAGTGATCTTCACAGTATATTAGAAGAAACAACTCAGATCATCTGTCAACGGCCCTCTTATTTCTGTTTCCCTCTCCACGGGGATTTCATCTCCTTCGATTCTTCTTGAATTAAAATGTTGCTAAGCAACACAGCTGGGGGCACCGATGGCAGAGCCGCGCCAGTCTATCACACTGGTTAAGCTGCTCGAGATGTTAGTGGTGACTTTTTCCCTTTAATGCTTCTCTGGCATAATTATGTAATCTGAACCGACCTTGCATCCCACTCTGGTTTTGCTCAAAATAGGTAAATAATATTTTAAAGGAAGAGGGCTGGAAGTATCACAGGCAGAAAAAGCTAGTGTTGTATCATTTTGGAGAATTCCTCCTGGTGTTTGCAGAACAAGGCTGTAATAGATTTAAATGTGGAAAGCGGTCAGATGGTTGGTGAGATTACAAGCACAGAGAGCGGTGAAAGGCAGAATTAAGACAACTGATCCATAAACCCATTTTAGAAAGGAAAGTTTTAGTGCCTAATTACCTCCAGAGGTATTTTTACAAAGCCTGCCAACATTTAAGAGAAGGGTTTTGGTAAGAAACTTTAACCTCTGCTATACTTAGGGATGGAAATGGTTCCTACATAGGAAGTGCTAATAATAGTGGTTCAGAAAAATGCTCATATAAGCCTTTGACAAATTAAATCCTTTATGAAAACTGATGAATTTTTGAAACCTCTGGGATCTGCACAACTGGTTTCCAAATTTTGCCAGAATGAATTTTCCCTTGGGCTCTATGATGGAGCTAGTTTTGCAAAATACCTGCTGTTTTTGCCTCCCATCATAGCAAAGGTAATATCTGTGTTTTAATCTGTGGAAATCCCTAATAATGAGTTTAAAATTTGAGAGAAAGAATGTGAGCTTGTGAGAGCTTGGATGAGGCAACTGCAATCCTCTGGGCTGGCTCCCAGTGTGCAAAGAAAAATGTGTTTGTTTCATTTGGATTATATTTTCCATCTAAAGAATAAATCAACAAATGCATGATAGGAATCAATTATATTAATTGTACAGTAGGGTGCTAAATGAAACACTTAGAACTCAGGAAATGCTCAATTTCAGATTGCAGAAGTAATTGTGACAAACCCAAGCCTAATTATGCCTTCTCAAACAAGCCTATGATGAAATGGGATCCCTGCCTCAACACTGAGATACTGTGATTGTGTCTCTTTCCAATAGCTCTGTCCCAAATCTCCCTTTTTCAGGGGCCATATGCAAACGCAGAGTCAGAAGCATGCTATTAAGGAACTTTCTAAGTAATAAACTACACGTAACAACACACGAATGCTTAATTTAAAATGGACTGAAACGCCATCAAAAATGACATTTCAGTTTCCCAAGCTTCCCACTAAATGCCAAGTTTCAGTCCCATCCTGCAGGAAACTAAAATTATTTTTAAAGCTCATAAACATTCTTCCACAATGTCAGAATTTTTTTTGACTGTAGAGTGCTATTTTCCTTGACTCTTCTATATACCAAATAGCTGAGCTATAACAATTTGAAGTCCAAGCAGGTGAAGCTTGCATCTAAATCAAGGTTTTTTCCTGAATTATTTAAAAATCACTACATAAAAACAGATATCAAAATACAGATGAAGAAGAGGAAACAGCAGAGTGGAGAGTGTCTAGGATCACAATAATGATAATGCAGTTGATTCAATACAAAGTACAGCAGAATATATCCTGGAGAGCACGTGTGTGATGGCATGAGCTAAACTGTTTACATGAAAGATTAAAGAAGATGAAGATATTTCAGAGAGTGGGAACTGGCAATGTCAAAGTCACAGAATATTAAAGAGCAGGGTCTCTAAACTGCATGTTTGATTTTTGACCACTTAGCTACATTGATCGCTACTGTTTACCCTGAAAGAAATGTAGCAGCTTCAGGAAGAGAGAATTATATTTTGTTTTCTTGAATCGTGAACGTTCTAGCACATATCTTTCCATAGATTTTTACATGGAGAATTTCCACTTTTTTTTCCCTTTGTTAACAGAAAAAGGCACTTTCCTAACTCTTAAGAAAAGGCACATGCTGGAGGAAGAGTGTCCTTCACACATATGCTTGCTTATACAAAACTGAAAAACCTTTGCAAGTGCTCAGGTTAATCTTCATGCCAGCCCAGTTTAATGTTGGTCATTTCCTATTACAAAGGATTCACTTTGAGAGGGATCACGGTGATGTTAAACACAGCACACGATACGTCAGGGACTCTGTCTGAGAAAGAAATGCAGGATCTGTCCTTCCGCTTTTATTTGTCTTGTAGGTATTGCTCATTCATTTTTCAAAGTGTATTTGTTGTGATATTATGAGCATGCCCAGTGGCAGAAGATAAAGGAAGGCAAAATCAAAGTGACATTGAGTATCTCTACACATTAAGCTTTGATGCAGAAACATATTGTTTGAAAATATTTGGTGTGCAGCAGGTCTGTCAATTAGAGCTAATTATTTTTCTCTGATCAGGAAGAATGCAAACTTGTTTTAGGCAGCTTTCTTTGAAATGTACGTCTTTTATATAACTTCATTATAGGAAAATACTTCTTCCAAATTACATCTTTTCTCGGCTGCTTAGCTATTGACTCAAATTGTCTGTGTTGAGTAGTTCTCTCTGCTTTGATAATTAACTTTTGATCATTACTGAATTTAGCAGCTCTAGTCAGATGTGTTCGTAACCATCCTCCTCAACTATTTCAGTGTTCATCGCCTTTAATCTTTGAACAAAATGATCTCATTGAGCCTCCATCAGCCTCGCTACTCAGTTAATAATTCCCGTTTCTCATCTTCATGACTGAGTTTGATTTGTTTTAGATTTGATGCAAGCTTTTGATTATTAATTTAAGATATTTCAAAGACAAATATGTTTTAAGAGTTATTTTTTTTATGTTATATTCCTAGGCCTTTACAAGTAAGAAACTGGTTTTTAACTTCACAATGATTACTAAACTTCATGTATTAAAAGTATTACCTAGAAATAGATCAGGTGGGAGGTCCCTGAACCACCATATATGTGCCCTGAGCGACAGATGCTGCTGCCAAAGACTGAAATGAAATTGGACTGGTATAATGTAATATTCAATGGGTGTTAGGAGAATTACATCATGGGACCTTTGCTAATTTTGAGCTTGAAAACATGCATTAAAATAATTTGGGATGATTAGAAAATGAAAGTCAGAGTGAACCAGACAGTCATTCCACTTTAATTTGTAATTTTCTTCTGACTTTTTTTTTAACAATTATGGCCTCTCCATAATTGTGCTTTTGCTCCCTAAGACCTTATTTCAACAGCTGACTCAAGTGTTGAATAAGAAGGAAGAAGATGAGGAATATGTGAAAAGCAGTAAAACACAGAGGCTCATCCCTCAGAGAATTTTTGCCCAGAGATGTTTTACCAGGATTCTTGTAGCTGAGAATGACTCCTACTTCTACACCTACTTTTGGTGCTAGTTATTTTACCATTAGCTGAAGAGGCCCCTGCATGGTGCTGTACTTGTTCTGCAGTGTGGATTTACCCATGAACTTACTTTGTTAGAAGGTATTTAATTATGACACAAAAGATTAAACACAGGAATCAGCCCACACATCTTCTAGATTGTGCACAAGGACTGCAAAACATGAAAATGATGCTTTTCTTCATCACTATCAATTTCCTGACTGGCTTTTGGATTGAATGAACCAGGCAAAGTACTCCAGTCAGTACAACCTTCCTACATCACAAAGGAGAGGAGAAGGAACTGACAAGAGGATGGCTCAAAATTAACCAAGTAAAATAGCTGTCATCTGCAAAAGGCAAATTATATTTTTGGTGCAGTGTTACAGGGGAAGTGTCTGCTACCCAAAGTAAATTTCCACTGCATAACTGAAAATCCAGGATTTTCATCAAGAAGTATTTGATTTTAAGAAAGTGAGATTAGACAAATTTTTTTTTTCCAAGAACGCCCCCTCACCCTCTTGACTCAGAAGCACTGGTGAACCAGCTAAGAAGGCAATTGCTGAGCCTCAAAGCATCTCTTGGGGTGAGACAGAAGACACTTCATGCCATCAAACATGTTGGCAGAAGAAAGTAGGCCTTCATGCTCAAACTTTTCACCTTTTTCCAGGAGCTGCTGCAACTCTAACTCAGGTTTATCTCCCAGTTTCTAACCAGGTCTGTCTACTTGGGTGAACAGCCAAGTGACTCTACACAAATAAGTTTACAACACACCACACTCTTCTCCTGTGCTGTAGGTATAGAAGAGACTCCTCAGAGACTCAATTCAACAGTACAGTAAAGACAAAGATACTTTCCACATTAGTGGAAGTTACTTATATATAGTTTATATCTCTTCCTAGATTATAATTTGCTTTGGAAGTTATACTATGCTCTTATTTATGCAGAATGCCTTCTCTATGATCCTAAGTAACCAACTGAGAACCACGACTGTGCTGTGCTCCGATTTCTCTAATTACATAGTTGGTGCTAAATACGACTTCCTGTGGAGGGGGAGAATGTGGTGTGCAGCAAACAAACCATCCAGAATTGTGCTGGGAATCAGAAAGCCAAATCCCAAGGCCTGAAGGATCAGTATGTGTATGCATAAATATGTGTTCCTTAGTTTTTTTCTTCTTTACTTCATTGGTCACACTCTCCTCTACCTGTCCCCTAATGTCAACAGAGGAGATTGTATTTCTTTCTTGCTAATTGCCTTTGACATGAAGTTGGCAACCTTGTATTTGAGATTCTGTGTGTGATGCTCCCAGTCAGTCTCACCTCGAGGACAAAAAGCCCAATGTTACTGTATCTAGGACCAAAAGCAATGGAGAAGACACTGTCCCCTTCATGTCAATTTTAAAAATGATTTTATTTTCTTTCAGGATTCAAATATGTGGAATGGGTTAGCCAAAAACCATTTTTTGAAGTATCAAGTCACCAAGCATGTGGTATCTGCAAATCAGAATGGTTCATTGAGCCCTCACTGAGTATGAACCACAGAGAGCTCCCATCATTGCTGTGAGCAATGCAGTAACCTTCATGGCTTCACAGAGACATGCTCAGGAGTACTTGAAATACTGCAAATTTCATTTCAATCGTTGCAGTGAAGGTTGGGTAAAACAAAATAAAAAAAAAGAGTTTAAGTGACCAAATCTAAACCAGTCTGTCTTTGGTTTAGGAGTCACCTTCATCCTTGATGAAAGGGAACTGCTTTTAATTGAGCAACAATACAGATATATTTGGGCTTCTATATACATTTTCCCCCAAATCCCTGTTTTCAATCAGGCAAATGGAGGATATCACACTAAGAAATTGTGCAATAAAAATGTGGCCACTTCCAACTCTTGAAGAACTATTCTTTCTATATATATATTTTTTTTTTATTTTTAACACAGAAAAGAGCTACACACACACTGAGTGCACATTGCACTCTGAGGAGTTCTTGTCTACTTGTGTAGATGTATCTGAGCTGGTTTTAAATTAGCTGGTGTGGTTTCTATGAACATTGTTGCTTTTGCCACACAGGTTTCAGTTTATTCAGTGTCTTTGGTGAACTCTACAATACAAACTGTTACAGCTATCTGTCAGTGAGCAGCCGTACTGCAAAGGTAACTCAAATAACATGTTTGCTTATTTTAGGACTTCATTATTAATGTACCTTGATAAAAGAGGCTTGAAACAGTGTCTTCCTTCCCCATAAAAAATGCCCTTGATGGGAAGTTGCTATTTGTACTAATTCTGAGTCCTCAATCCAACAAAGGAGAAATTGTAACATGACATTACAAATTCTACTGATTCTGCTTTTGCAGTCCTATGAACTCTTGTAACTTACTTCAGCTGATTCTGCCTTGTCAGGGGTCTCCATGGGTCTCCTGAGATCCCTTCCAACCCTAACTATTCTGTGATCCTGTAAATCTGCAATTGTCAAGTTAATGTAAAAATGCTAAGCAGTGTCTCCCGAAACCTAGTAGATTTAAGTGTTCTGACAGCACCAATTGACTACAGCAGAGAACTCTGTCTAGAGCTAGTCCTGATTTTTCATAAGAATTGTTTTACTTAGAAAACAACTATACATCCCTGGTGACAGAAGTTCTGAAAACTGTACTGAATGGTCCATTTTTAAGAAAAAAATTCTACATTGAAATCGTGGTTTGAAACATCATTTCCTAGAAATTAATTTGTTATAAAATGATTACCAATGATCACGGCTTAGTGGATGATAATTTTATGGTGAAAATAATAAAGATCTATCTATAATGAGTATTTGCTATTGTCTTATTTACCGATGATTTTTCTAAAATGTGTGTTTGGTTCAATCCTCCAAAAGGATAATAAATAATAAAAAAAATCCATTCCTTGTTGTCTTTACTCCATAGCTGTACTTCATCATGTTAATCACATTATTAAAAAATAGAGGAGGCGGAAGAAACAGAAAAAGTCAAAAATCCTTTATAAGAGAAACAAACTAAACTTCCTTCAAGGAATAAGCAGCAAAAGGCTTGTTTCAAAGAATATCCTGTGACCCTACTTTCCAGCTGCACACAGTAACCACAACCTGTGTATTCTTCAGTTGCCCAGTTCTAGCAGGAGAACCATCTTTTGTATCCCTGAAACTTACCTGAAGAGTGCTGATAATTTGTGGTCTTATTATTTAAGGTCTCTCTCTCTCCCTGTACAAGGTATAGAGTGCAGTGCCCGATTGTTACTTTTGCAATGTTCACGTGCTTTGCCACAATGGACAGGCAGACACCTCAAGACACAGCTCCTTGTACCCCTGCTCATTTGCAGTTTATGCCCTTAGGTCTTCTTTTGTGATAAAGGCTTTTATCTCATTCCTTCGTGAATCCATCCTTAGTCTTCTCCCTTCTTTAAATAAACGAATAGTTCCCTAGGCTAGAAGCAAAAGGGCAGAGTCACAGAGTACCAGCAGTGGCAGTAAATTGATGTTGCTGCTGTTCATGCTGCCCATTTATTTCTGTGCAGGACTATAGACTTTGAGGATTTTAATTTATACTGAATGTTACATCTATACTGAATTTTAAATGTATTACAAACAGGCAGCAGACACAACAGAGGTAAACATACACAAAATAACTCTTTGCTGACCTTGGTCTGGTTTAATACATTGCTCAGATGACTTAGCCAATTATTGAACTGCACAGTTCCAAAAATTATACTTAATAGTATTGCCATGAAATTGGTAATTTTGAAAAGCAGGCACACTGTCCATGAGAGCACCCTGCTCAAATCAATTGCACTGTCACACTGTGGTCCTGACCTGTCCCTGTGTGCAGGCAGATCTGTTCTGAGAAGATTCATCCTGCCAGCACAGAACAGAGCACCTACAACCCCAGCAAACCTTGCAGTGGCAGATGAATTCATCCTAAGAAAAATTAAGGTGTTTAGTTTTCATTACTGTTCTCTTTCTGGAATACCTCCAGGGGAGATCAACTTTCACTTCTCTCCTTATTCTGGCTGACAGAGGCTAATTACTGGATTTATCATGCCCTTTTCAGCACCTACTTTATGCTTTTTCTGGCCACCTATAAGTCCTTCCTTCAGCCTTTTGCAGCCCTCCCTGTCTCAAACCCAGCACTATGCTCTATTGGTGTAAAAAACTCCCAGGAATTCAGATTCTGAAGATCATAGATTGCTTAGGCTTTTACAGAACAGTAATGCTGCAGATGGCCAGTGTAAGAAAACCAGACACTTTCTTCACCAAAATGCTTCATGAGACATTCATGATAAAAATCACACTCTCCTTCTGAGGAGAAAAGGGAGATAAATGCGCCCTATGTGGTCAGATTAGTGAGTGTTGAGCACTGAGATGGCCTGCAGGTATCACAGACTTCAGATTTATTTTACAGGACAGACTGGCCAAGTCTGGCTTTTCTCTTAGCAACAACAATGCTGGGGTTGATCAATTCTCTCACCTGCTGCTGCCTCTGCTTTGTTGCCAAAACACTACAGGGCTTTTACATAAGTAGCATACATAGCAAGAGGCTCTGAGGAAATATATTTTCCTCCATGCTTATAATAAAGACTCCCTTACAAAAAATTGTGTGCACAACCATGCACACACACAGAGTACATGGCCGATCCTGTGGACTGAAAGCCTCATGTCCCTTCTCTCTCCCAACCCAAAAAGGTTGGCAGATCTCCAGCATCAGGTTCTTATGGCTATACTGAGGAACAACCTCTATTTAACTGGTGACAGAGGCATCAGGGGTTCTAAAGCTTCTCTCTCACTTGAATGATGTCTTAGAGAGCTTGGCAGCTTCACTTCTGGTGGCAGAAGTGAACCCAAGAGCAGCCCCTGTTAAAGGAAGTGCTGGGGGATTATGGAGTGCCTGCTTACTTGTGGGAAAGAGAAGAGCAGGCTTCTTGAAGATGTATCATGTAAAACTTCTTTTCAGCTACGGCATTTCATTCCCACTTCATCAGGACTGCCTGCCTGCCAGCATTTCTTTTCCTCTATTGTTTTCTCTACTGTGGTGGAGGGTTTTTGACACTGAGCTGCCAGTGTCAACCCATGGAAACACTTGGAAAAGGTGAAGCAGTGGGAGGGACAGACTTCCTCCAGCTCCTGTGCTGGTCTGGGCAGCTGCTGCCCCAGAGCCCAGGCAAGAGCACAGTGGCAACCAGCAGGAGCAAAGTCCTTCTTGTTGATCTATACTCCTGTGCACTCTACAGCAACCATTTTTCCTCAGGGCTGTATTAATCCCCTTCCTCACAGATGGATGACCTCCACAACAATAACATGTGTGAAAAAAATTACATGTGATTCTGTGAATTTGAACAAGTTAAAAGCTTTTGTGTATTTTAGTGGTATGGTATGTTTTTTTGCAGAAAGCTTAGCCCAGATCTCAGGGTGGCTACTGAAAGCTTCTACTGATAATAAACAAATGATATGAACCTATGTAATTGCCATGTGAATTATAACCTTGGATATGTCAGTCATCAAATCTCTTAGTACCAAAGAAGCTGGACTATTAATTTAGAGAGTTGATAATATATTGTTGTTTCAACTAGTGTTGTGCACAATAAAATAATTCTAATAACAATTAAAATGGACTGAGGTAGCAAGAAGGGACATATATCCATGAAAGGATTTTTTATGGTTAGAGACTGACAAGGTTGGAGAATGACTGTATTATTCTAATAGCTTCTGTTTTCATTAATGGCTTAATGAAAGCATTTCCCTACAATTATAAAGCATGACTGCAGATCTTAAACACTGGAATATGTGTTCTTTATCAAACACACGCTGCTGTGGCTACAACTGATGCTTGCACCACTCTGGGATTTCAATGGAACCCAATGACAGATAAACTGTTTACATTAAAAGACTCTATCAAAGTTATTTTGCACCTAGTTTCATCCTAATCCATCTGATTTTTCTATAGCTTTGACAAGATGACCTCTCTCACTGTGTGTGCAGTATTGATGTCATTACTGAAGAGCTGTTCTTCAGCCTTTCTGCTGATAACAAAGTAAATGGAAATGTAGAGAAACCTTGGGGAGGTAAACAGCTTGTTCAGGATCTAGCTAAAAAATGGGAAAAAATACAACAGGAAAGGATATCTATTGTTACAAGGAAAATTATCACTGTTGCACTTTAAAAAGTGTTTACATGATATGATGAAGGCATATTATGCCTTAGAACTTCATAAACTTAAAAAAATTAACTTCAATAAGGGCTTTGAAAGCTCAGCATGTATTATAAGAATTCAAAGCTCAGCCTATGGCTGATTACCTTTTTAGACTCAGCTAAAAAGTCAAACATTTTGAATTTAATTACCTAATACGAACTAAACAGAAAAGAATTATGTTTATATAAAATACAAACAATAGAGCAGGGCCATGGATTACATGCATGTCTTGTGTTCTACAGTTTTCAGAGAAGTGGCAATCACTAACGGGAGAAGAAAAAAAAATCAAATAGAAAAGAAAAATCGTATTGATTTGTTCTGCCAAAACCACTATATACATGAAATACTGCAAATGGAGCAGGTCTGTAACTAGTATCAAAGTTTCTTTGGTTCAAAAACACACAGAACACTAGCAATGTGCTTTAAATTAAGTACACATTTAAAAGGTTAACAGGACTATTCCTTAGGCAGAAGAACAAAGAGGAGCTGGTTAAAGAAAATTGGGTACACTACAGCTACTTAAAGTACTGTATCCAGGCACAACTCATCTGGATGCCTTTGAGCTCAAAGCTAATTTGAATTATACAGAGGTGTTTCAGAGAACAGAAATACTAACCTGTGTTTTATCTAAGCTCTTTCAGCTGAACTGAGCTACTAATTAAAAATCTTCACTACTCCTCCTAATTTCTGATGTACTTTTTTAACAGAGTAATAAAGCCATCTAAAAAGCCGTGTCCTTCCTCAGAGAAGAGTGTAAACATTAGCATCTCTGAAATGCCTTTGTCATCTCCTGGTTTTACTAACAGCATGTCTATCATCTGCCTTGCTTGTACCTCTCATACCCAGCCTGAACATCTGGTGCCATACTGAACGTGATACTGATGCAAGTGCCAATGTTCCTCTCAGTGACAACACCACAAGAGTTCACAATCCAGGCAATGCTTACATGTAACAGTACCTCTCAAATAATACATTAAACAGATGTGTACCTGATATTATAAATATGTGACATAAAAATCTATTGGGTTGGTCAGTGTGCATATTAAAAACTGTTCAAGTAGGTCAAATTGTGGATAACTTAAAACTTTAAAGACAGCAATTTTAATAAAACTGTCAATACAATTTTCTTTGTAAAAACATTTGACACTGATTATGCTGCTTATATTGAAAGAGAAACACAAGGTCTATATCTTCAGATCTTTTATTGAACCGTGAGCGCAGCATCAATAACTGCTTCTCAGCTGTAAATGAAAATTGATTCCAGATCTAACCCATCGTTTTCTGTGTGTCTTTAATCCCAAATCACCCACAATGAGACATAAGAATCAGCATTTTGTCTATGGGACAAAGCATGTGTCACATGGCCAGCTCCACAGTGTCTGCACTGAGGGCACTGTGGTTGTGTTTACACGTGCAAGATGCAGGTGGTAAATGCAGCCTCATCTTGAGAGGGCCAAAAGTGGGAACAGGAGTTTGCAGGTGGGGTGGAGTCATTGTAACTTGCCTCATGCTCTGCTGCAATGACCAACGTGGTCCAAAGCTTTACAGATCTGAAATCTGAAGGGATCTGCAACGAATATCTCACTGGACCTCTTGCAGGTCACAGCCAAAGAAATTCACTCAACAATTTCTGCATCAAGCCCACAGCTGCCAGAAGGCTAAAAGGAAAAGAAACCCATAAAGTTTCCATGCAATTTGCAGCAGTTTGGGACTAGTAGGTTGAATTTGCAGTCAGTTCTCACTTGATGAAGCCTCTCAAGCCCTCTGGGGTGAAATTAAAGTGTACAGCCTCCTTCATCTTTTTCTTGGTGATGTGTTGCTAGGCCATCATTATATCTGCCTTAACCAAAATAGACATAACACTTCCATTAAGGAGGGTTCTCCAAATCATGTTTATAACTTTCAGGAGCAGTTTCCAGTTATTCAAAATTCTGTTTGAAAAGGAAATGCTGAAACTGGGTAGCACACTCAGTAACAGTCTTGCTGATGCTATCTATAGAATAAATACATTCCATTGACTTCAGCCTGGTAGTTCCTATCCTATCCAGAAATGAAGCTCAGCTTCTCAGTTACATGACTGACTAGAGCTATTGTGTGTAGTGCTCTTCCACAGCAGTGGGGAGAAAAGGAAGGAGATCTGCAACACCTGAAACAGTACGAGGCCACAGAGCCCTGAGTAAATGCAATCCATTTCATAAATAAGGGTGCTCGTTCAGAGGAGTAAGGGTTACAGAAGAGCTTTGTTTCTTGCAGCCAAGTTTCTAACAATCTTCCACCATGACAAATGGACTACTGGTAGTCTCAGAAGATGGGCTGATAGATCAAACTCTCTCCACATCCTAGAGACTTTCACTAAAAGTTGATATCCAAGTGCATTTATGGATCAGGGTCACTACTGTCCTGCCATGTAAAAATCGAAGAGTCTCTAGCAATTCCCAAAGGACAAATCCCGGGGCTCCCCACTGCCCAATGTTCTCAACAAATTTCAATTTCCTTGAAATTAGAGTAAAAATAAAGAAAACAAACTTGATTTTTACATACTGTGTTGGGGTTTTTTGAATAAAAATGAGTAAATGCCAACTCATGCTTCACACTGGCTGCAGGCTTATAGAAGAAAAAATTGTAACAACTACAAAGACAGTGATTCCATTTCCTTATAGAAATGTTGCATAAACTGCTAGAATGGTTTTGAGCTGTGAGTTTTAATCTTTCTCTCCCTGCCAGAATGAGCATGCGTACACCTAAATAACAATGGTCACTTGACTGCAAAATATTTTTGTTAAAAAAGCCCTTGAAGTTACTTTGTTGATGTTTATGTGTCTGACCAGTGGGCCAGATGAACCTTTCTTCCAATTTCCAATTCCCTCTCCTTAAAGAGATGTGGCATAGGCTGCTGAAGTGTAATGAGTGAGAGATGCAGCAGTCATGCTGCTCAGCATTGCAAGGCCTTAGCCTGCCAAAAATATAAAAGCAGACACAGTCATTCATTTAGGAAACCTAAAAAGCTGTGAGCTGTATAATTTTTTCTATAAACTATCTGTAATACAAATATAAGAGATGCAACCATGCATATATGGGGTACACAGGTAAGCTGAAGGTTGCCTTCAGGTGCAGGGCATTTAAGAAATGTTCTTGGTGTGCCTCTGTCCAGTGACTTTATTTGGAATCCCTAAGGATACTGGTCTGTTTATAGATGACACCAAGTTGGGTGGTCAGTGGTGGGCTTGGTAATGCTCAGTTAAGAGCTTGAGCTGATGATCATCTCTGAGATATTTTCTAACTGAAATGACTGTATGAAAAAAAGCCCAGAAATTTTCTATGTAGTACAAAATTTTGAGAAACTACATGAATGGTCCCTGCGATGCTCTCTGGTTTGTCTGCAGCCTATGCTGTGAGTGGTATTACCAGGAAGACACATGGAGCTTTGGAGCAGTCTGAGGCTTCCTCATGCAGGAAGGGCCCAGGCTGCACCCCTGGCCTGGGAGCAGTGTGACACTGCTCACACACATGAGGCATGTCCCACACTGACAGCAGTGATGGTCCAGAGCTGTCAGTACCCCTCTGTGCACTCTATTGTTTCCTGATCAGGATTAACATCAGACATGACATCTGCTCAAGTCAGTGAGGGCTTTTCATCTGATGTCAGCAAACACTGGTCCAGGCATTTCCTTCTTCAGTCACTAGTGATAAGGGATTTCATCCTAGCAGTATAAACTGCGTAAATTCAGAATTCTGTAAATTCTACTTAAGTCAGTAGCAAACTGTTACTGTAGGAAAACAACAGTAACTGCTACCTGACAATATATTTCCATTTAGGCATCTCAGGATCACAGTATCATTTTACAGGACCATTTGGGCAGATTTCCAAAGATCAGGAAACCTGGTGGTGTCATAAATCACCATGTTTGCACAACACTGCATTGCATGAGTACAGGATTTTGACCCTTTGCCTTCAGGAGAGAGTGCGAGTCTTCTCAGAGCTAAAAAATACTGACTTGTATGACTAAGGGGTCAACTTTCACCAGAAGGTAAATCTTTCCTGGCATGACCCTAAAGGATGGATTGGGTAGGCTGAAGGAGAACATTTAGGTGGTTTAAAAATAGATGAGAAAGAACTATTGGCCTATAATTAACATTTCGCAGACTGAACGGATGATCTTATGCTGAATTATAGCATTACCTTCCTCTCTCTTGCAGACATTTAAACATTTGAGCCTATTGCATACATGAAGTAAAATGGAGGATGAATTTAACACAAAGTTTCATTTTTTTGTCTGATAAGAATGTCGAGAATATGAATTTCACCAGCTTTCTTTCCCAGCATTATCCATACATATTTATAAATGGGAAGGATAGAGAATGATGTGAGCCAGTTTTCTGAAAATTATTCTTCATTAACATACCAAGTACATGGAGAAACTTTCAGTATTGATTTAGAGCTACATGCTGAGGGCTTTCCCTTTCAGAAATGGGAATTACTGGATTACTGTGGACTACCAACCCTTTACTCTCTAACTGGAACAAAGACTTACAGACCAAATTTTCTTGCGTGGGATTGTATAAATGGATTACAAAGTGTAAACCAACTCTGTAGCTGTGTTGGTGCTCTGGTGTGGGCATTTTACACACACTTCCAAAAAGCTCAGCAAGTCAGAAGACAGGTGGAAAGCAAGGGGAGGCTGTTCCAGAGTTAGCTTGGTAGAATGGAGGACAGCGATTCAGAGCACATTAGCTGTTCCTGGGTGATGTTCTGTGTGCTCTCTAATTCAAAGGTTAGTAAGTCATATTTTGGTTCAGTTTAATCCACTGAAATGCATTATTTTCCTCCAATGAGAAGGAAGCAAACAAGGTTAAAACCAATGGATTCTGCAGCACACCAAAATGCTTTTCATGCAAATATAGTAAATCAACACACAAACAGATCCAACCAATGAAATAACTATGTCAGATTAAATGTCTATGCACTTATATTAGATGCATTTACCTGTTCATTGTCATCTTCATCACTGCTGAGTTTTAGATCATCCTCAAGCATTCTGAATAAAAAGAGAAACGATACAGAATTACATTTAGTGAATTAACTTTATGTACAATGGGCTAAATCTACATCTCAGCAAAGTCAAAGGAAAAACTCTCTTTCAATTCAACAACAGCAAAATCAGACTTGAGGTAAGTAAACTTATGAATAATCCAAGTATGTATGTATTAGTGCTTCTTTGTGATGCTAGGGAAGAACAAATGATTTTCAGACTCATCCATCATGAAGCTGGGCAGTCAGCTGCTCTTTCATGTCAGCTTTTATTTCCACATTGTCTCACAGGGATTAGTCCATATACACCTACAAGTATTTCTAAATCAGAAGAGAAATTCAGCTCTGAGACTGCTACAAACTGAGAAAAAGTCATCCATGTTTCATTCTCAATCTGGGGCACCACCAGTTTCCTTTCTGGTACCAATCCTGACCTTATCAAACTGAGAATTCCAAGTGGAGAACAGCAAGAAGAGGAGGTGCTTGTTTGACATGTGATGGGACCTCACAGTTGTTAGTATCCAAAAGCACAGCAAACATTTTCCAATCTGGCAATCTGCCAGATCATAGCTCCATTTTTATTTGTTTATTTTTTAATACAGGGAAATCTCACAGGTCTGTGCCCTGCACTTGGTAAAAGCAGAAGGATGCTCCTAAGAGATGTGGCTGGCCCTATGCCTCTTCCCCTTCCTTTGGCAGAAGAAAGAGCTGAACTGCACATTACTATATTAACACCCATATGACTACTTTTTCTTTCAATCCAAGACTTGGGAATGGGAAAACTCATGGGGCAAGAAACCATGTTATTTCCTGCTACAGAGACAGAAAAGGTCTTGTCTTTGGGGGCCTGTCTAAGCAGAGAGATGAGCAGCCACCAAATACACTCCTATATAGCTTCTCATATATTCATGCTTTTATCTGAGCTGATAATCATCTGGGCACACTTCTACCTCACGCCCATCTTTTCACCTTGACAAATTGTCTTATCCCACGATGACGTATGAACAAACTGACACATCTCCCTCCAATCTGCTGTGACAGCCACTAAAATTGCAGATCTTCCTTTCTGCCAACCCCAGCTCCTTTACCCATGGCAGGAGGCTTGCAAATTGCAATTATTATTTCCCTTTTGCCTTGATGGAGACTGAAGTCTATGACTTTTTATTGTTAGCCTTTAAATAACTCTAGCAATCAATGGATGTACTGTTAGGAAGGGGGGTTTTTTTGTTTGAAGACTACCAGTAAATCATGGAAGCCTCCAGATACATGGAATTTTAAAGAGGGGACAATAATCCCAAATGTGGAAATATCAGAACATTTGAAGTCCTGATGGTGCCCTTAGAAAGAGAAAGTGAAGGAGATCTTTAAACTGGTTTGAGTCATCTGTCTTTCAGTGACCTCTGCTGCTGCCCAACCCAGTGGTTACAAAGTACATGGACACATAACTACCAGTCATTAGCATCCTGATAAATGGTGATGCCTCCCTATAATATGTGACCCATAAAAGTACAACTACAGCATGGATAAAAAAAAAAATCTTCTAAAAGTTAGGATTTGTGGTACGTTGACCTTGGTTGGATGCCAGGTGGCCACCAAAGCTGCTCTGTCTCTCCTCTCTTCATCTGGACAGGAGAGAGAAAATGTAATAGAAGGCTCATGGGTTGAGAAAAGGACAGGGAGAGATCACTCAGCAATTACTGTCACGGGCAAAACAGACTCGATTTGGGGAAATTAATTAGAAGTATTGTCAATGAAATCAGAGTAGGACAATGATAAATAAAACCAAATGATAAAACACCATTGCCCACCCTTTCCTTCTTCCTGAGCTGGACTTCACTGTCAGTTTTCTCTGCCTCCCCCCTCACAGTGGGCAGGGGAATGGGAAATGGGGGTTTCGGTCAGTTTATTACACATTGTCTTTGTAGGTTCTTCCTCCTCAAGGGGAGGGCTCCTCCCACACTTCCCCTCTTCTTCCAGCATGAGGTCCCTCCTGCAGGAGCCGGCCCCTCACCAACTTCTCCAGCTCAAGTCCTTCCCACAGGCTGCAGTTCTTGAGGAGCCGTTCCAGAGTAGGTCCCTTCTGTGGGTACACCCTCCAGGCACAGGCTGCTCAAGCGTGGGTCCCCCATGGGGTCACAAGTCCTGACAGCAAAGCTGCTCCAGCGTGGGCTCCTCTCTCTACAGGGACACAGATCCTGCCAGCACAGCCATCCCACGGGGTCACAGCCCCCTTTGAGCATCCCCCTGCTCTGCTGTGGGCTCCTCTCTGCTCCCCACAGACCCCCCTGTGCTGCAGGGGCACAGCTGCCTCTCCATGGGCAGCACCAGGGGCTGCCAGGGAATCTCTGCTCGGGCACCTGCAGCACCTCCTGCCCCTCCTGCACTGACCTGGGGGTCTGCAGAGCTGCTCCTCCCACATATTCTCTCTCCTCTCTTCCAGCTGCTGTTGCACAGCAGTTTTTTTTCCCTTTTTAAAATCTGTTATGCCAGAGGCACTGCCACTGTCACTGCTGGGCTCAGCATTGCCCAGTGGCTGTCCATCCTGGAGACTGGCATCCTGGATGCCTGTGTTGGAAATGGGGGAAGCTTCCAGCAGTTCCTCACAGAAGCCACCCCAGCAGCCCCCCTGCTACCAAAACCTTGCCATTCAAACCCAATACTCAATTTTTCTTAGAGGCCTGGACTTTGGTGATGAACAGAAACTTTAATGCTGTTTATCTAGCAGACACATTCATTTGTTTCCCCAGAGCCATTACTTGCTGTGCCATTCTCAATGTATCGCTGTGCCTTGATCTATCCACAGTCCCTGATTGTTATCTGCAAGTCTCATTACACCAGAAGGACAATACCCCCAGGAAACCGAGACCATTTTCATACAGGACTATATCATTCTGACTCTAAACTCTAATTCAATCCTACACTCCTACTTTTAAACCTACATTTCACTTTAATGTGTAAATTATCCACAGCTTTAAAGAATCGCTGCTAGATAATGCATTCTATTGTTATTTTTTTAATGCAGATTTAAGTGGACATAATGCAAAGTTCTTTTCATGAATGAAACCCAAAGGGTGGTATGTTTTCTTTTTCTTTCAGATATTGGGTGGTTTGGTTTTTGGTTGTTTTGGCTTTTTTTTTTTTTTTTTTTTTTTTTTTTTTTTTTTTTTTTTTTTTTTTTTTTTTT
>VZTN01028840.1:311948-375614 GCA_013400515.1 Erpornis zantholeuca | reverse complement strand
CCCTGCTCTGCTGTGGGCTCCTCTCTGCTCCCCACAGACCCCCCTGTGCTGCAGGGGCACAGCTGCCTCTCCATGGGCAGCACCAGGGGCTGCCAGGGAATCTCTGCTCGGGCACCTGCAGCACCTCCTGCCCCTCCTGCACTGACCTGGGGGTCTGCAGAGCTGCTCCTCCCACATATTCTCTCTCCTCTCTTCCAGCTGCTGTTGCACAGCAGTTTTTTTTCCCTTTTTAAAATCTGTTATGCCAGAGGCACTGCCACTGTCACTGCTGGGCTCAGCATTGCCCAGTGGCTGTCCATCCTGGAGACTGGCATCCTGGATGCCTGTGTTGGAAATGGGGGAAGCTTCCAGCAGTTCCTCACAGAAGCCACCCCAGCAGCCCCCCTGCTACCAAAACCTTGCCATTCAAACCCAATACTCAATTTTTCTTAGAGGCCTGGACTTTGGTGATGAACAGAAACTTTAATGCTGTTTATCTAGCAGACACATTCATTTGTTTCCCCAGAGCCATTACTTGCTGTGCCATTCTCAATGTATCGCTGTGCCTTGATCTATCCACAGTCCCTGATTGTTATCTGCAAGTCTCATTACACCAGAAGGACAATACCCCCAGGAAACCGAGACCATTTTCATACAGGACTATATCATTCTGACTCTAAACTCTAATTCAATCCTACACTCCTACTTTTAAACCTACATTTCACTTTAATGTGTAAATTATCCACAGCTTTAAAGAATCGCTGCTAGATAATGCATTCTATTGTTATTTTTTTAATGCAGATTTAAGTGGACATAATGCAAAGTTCTTTTCATGAATGAAACCCAAAGGGTGGTATGTTTTCTTTTTCTTTCAGATATTGGGTGGTTTGGTTTTTGGTTGTTTTGGCTTTTTTTTTTTTTTTTTTNTTTTTTTTTTTTGTTTGTTTGTTACATGTTAAATTCCATTTTGACATACTCTGGTAGAAATAAACCAAAAAGGACAAAAGAAATTCCATATTGGATAAATGGAAAGAACAAAGTAGAAAACATAAAAAAGATAAATGGATACACTTACTAAACTAACCCTACAGCCATCTGAAATGGCTGATTAATAACTGTCCTCATACAGCCCATACTGCAGATACTTTCTAACAAGTACAGTAAGCACAAGACATGTTTATTGAATATTGAAAAATATAAAATTGATATAAAACATGATTAGTAGGAAGGACAACTGTTAGAGTTGGTTTCAGAGAAACTAAATTTGCAGGATTTATGAATTCCCTTCAAGAGACTAATAGATGTTTAGACAACTAGAGAGAGGAAAAAAATTGGATTTTGGCATTTCTTTAGCAGTTCCAAGCTTATCACTTGGAGTGTATAATTCTTCTTAGCCCGTTCTGCTAAATGAAGAATATGCCATCCCATTCAGTTCCAAAACTCAAAGCTTAAACAACTAAACCAACCAGCTTCTAAAATGCATCATGCTCTTCTGGCAGATGGAATAATTAAAGAGAAACTGAGTACAGTATCAACCAGAAATATATGGTAGCCAGAGAAGTGAGGAAATAAATTAAAAATACATAGTATGTGCAAATGTAGAATGCTGAACATTTCATATAGCCTGCTCCCAGAAAATATTGGTTAGAAAAAGTAGTGTTTTACAGAACTCAGAGGACTAGATGGTGCTCCACAATTTTAAAATGTGCTTAATATTCTGAAGACATGGATCACAGTAGTTTGTACTGTTTAATGTTTCTATTAACTCTCATTTATAAGCAAGTACCATCTGATTGCACTCAAAGCCCAATAAGGACTTTTTAGATTGCCAGCAACTTTAATTCAAGGTGACTATTTCACTATCATATCTAGAAAGGCATTTCAGCTTCAAAGCCCTGAGACAGAAGAGCTCTGTATCTACAGCTCTCCAAAACACTGTCTAGATGGTGTGAACATGAAATTAGGCACTCTTGAGTGAGAGGTTCCTGGAAAAACCCATATGATCTATTCTGCTCTATGTAATTGCTCACCTCAGAAGCACCCAGACTGGAGATTACAGAGTATATTTGTTATTAAGATCAGGACAGCTATTAATAAAGGCCAAATTGGAGGCTATGTTAAAATTACAATGAATATACTGTCAATGAGGGCAAATCAAAGAGAAAACTGCTTGTATCAGAAAGCTATCTCCAGGGGTGTTATGAATTCATTTTATTTTCTATTCTTCTCTGACCCAGCTGACATTATTATTGAATATACATGTACTTGTTTGTCTTTTCATCCATAGCTAATACAAAACACCACTTTAGGGAAAGAATAGGATTAAGTAGGATTTTTTATTTCATTATTAGAGCAATGCCATTTACTCTAACAGTAGAAGTTGTGTCAGCACATTCATTATAATCTACAATTTTCAGAGGTTTATAATTTGGAATGTGAAATTATTGCAAAGCAGAAGTGTTGGGACAAAGCAACACATTTATCTGTGGTGTAAGTAGGGGCAGTCTCATTGACTGACTACAATACCCACTTCCTCCAGGGATGAATTTGTTCCCAAAGCAGATTGTTCCTACATTACAAATTTAGCTAGACAAATGGCTGAACAAGGGCTTTATTAGGATGAGTTCTCTAAAAGTTGCACCAGTAAGAGTAAGAACATGATCACTGAAGTGGGACTTGTAGCTCATCCTGACTTTTGAGTTCAGCTTGTGCACACCAGACCTGCTGGATTGGGATCCTGTCAACGAGCAAGTGATGATTTGATTAGGAGACATGAGATAATTCACTCCCTGAAAAAGCACTACCACAGTATCACTCATCCCAGTTATTTTTATAGAAGACTGGACTTCTTAAAGGAGGATTTTCATGACATCCTTTTTTTTTTTTTTTTTGGTTTAATGTATAACCTGTTTAAATTCTTTTAACAAATAAATAAGGTCCTGATTGCTGGTAGACTTCTGGGAATGCTATGCATTTCTTCCTGTTCTGTCTGTGGAAGGCTGGGATGGGAGTCTGCTGTGTCTATAGTAACATGTTTGGTGATTCAGCTTCCTTTAGGAGGAGGCATTTAAAAGGCAGCATGGATAGGATAAGGTTCTGCATGTCTCATTTGCTCTGGGATCAGTTCACCACTGCACTGGGGCTTGCTCCAATGTGAAAAAAGCCTTGTGGGAATGAAAAGGATGGAGGAAAGGGATGAGGGTGTTGCAAGCAGACAGCCAAGGGAATACTGGGCAATTCCCTGATCCTGAGCTGCCTAGAAAATTAACTCACTCATGTCAAACCACATCTGTACAAAATGCATATCCCATCTGAGTCACACCACAGCAAACACAAGTGTTGCTTCTGCAGGAAGGAGGACAGGCAGTGGTGCTAACCAGACATACAGCCATGCCATTCTTTTCTTGCCAGGTTTGTCTCTGGTAAAATGGGAATACATTTGTAAGATTTCTGTGCTACTAGTTATTTCATTCGATATTAAAGAGAGAGCTTAGACTGTTATAGCAAATTTCAAACTTGTAAAACTTAATAAGACTTAATCCAGAACAGGCAGGAATCTAATAAATGTCTTTGAGGTGAAAAAAAGCAGTACATTGCAGCCTGAGCTATAATGCCCTTGTCACTCCTGTTTGCAGCAATATTCCTGTGGAGGGAACATGGTCCATGCAAATAGTGACTAGCACTGAGATGCAACCTTTTCTACACCTGCACTTGCATGGAAATAAGGCCATCAGTTCAACACAATCTCTGCTGGTTTACCCCATGGACTTCATACCCAACTTGTTTTTCATTTTCCTCGTGCATTTCTCTGTAGTATGTAAGGCTTCTCTGAGAGTGGTAACTCAAAAGGTATCATGCAAATGACAAACTGTATAATGGAATTCAGATGTATTTCAAGAATGTGTTGCACACACTGGAGCACAATTTTATCATTTATCAAGGGGGAAGAAGGGGGCCTATGTGTCTGAAAACATCTAACAATAGATTTCCCCAGAGAAGTTCATAATACAGTGAACAAAAAACTGAGGAAATGAAAATAAACGGTAGAGTAATTCCAAAGGAAAAAAGAAGATCTTTTGTTTTAAAACATCCCATCAATAAATCCTGAAACCTTATATTCATTCTTTTGCTGAAATGTGCAAGTCATCCTTAATTATTTGCTCCGAGATACTGTAAGAGTTATGGTAAAAGAAAATCTCAGAAGATTAAATGGAATTTACAAGCACCATTGACCTTAATAGTCAGTACCATTTGTCCAGCAATTTTATACATACTTAAATAAAATTTATTAATTTTCCCTTCTCCTCATCCACCATTTTCTTTCATTAGATTTTTGTCAGTGATGGAGTCAGTCTTGCAAACTGTTACTCACAGAAGTAACCTCTGCTTATTAAAGCAGTTTCAGTGGCCTGAATAGGGCTAATTTGCTGAAGGTATAGATCAACTCCTCAGTCTATGGCCTGAAATCACCTCCCCTTAGAAAGGACTGAAGTCAAGTTTTGTGTCTTCATTGCTAAACAACCTGTGAGCAATAGAGGTGCCTGTTCTCTTCCCTGCCACAGGAAAGGCACTCATTATTCTGCTGACATGGTCAGCCTCCCTCTGGCCAGTGATGGAGAATGATGGCTTGCTAGGACACCCTCCACTGTGTGTTGTCACACGCAGCCTCAGTGTTCCTGGCACCATATCAGTAATTAGTGTAATTACAGCTGGTGAGAGAGAAGTAACCCCTGTGGTTTTCTATTAGGTACCTCACAATTAGAGAGTGCACTTCATTACTCATCTCTCCGTATCATCTCTTAATTTCAAAAGGATTAAGCAAAATTAATTCTTTCAGTAGAAGAATTTCTTTATCCAGCCATCCATTAATGTCTATGTATAAAAAGCTCTTCAAGGCAACTAAGATATTAAGTTGCTACTAAGTGCATTATAACTACTGCTCTGTTGACAGGCATCTTGTGTTTCATTAAAGCTGAGACAAGAACTTTGTGAGGAGGGAGAAACCTGCTGCCAAATTTTATGGCAATCTGTATGTTTAGCACAAATAATACTCCGGTATATCCAATAACTTCACAGCTCTATTGAGCTTCTATCCTGCTTGCAAACAATGCTTCCAACACACTGGGATCAGAATGGGGTCAAAATATTTTAAGTGTAATAAGAAGTGGCAAAAAAATAACAGAAAGCAGTAGCCTTTTGGTTCAAGCTGGTGAATTGATATTTTTGCCTTAAATAACACTAATACCACAGGGTTTGCCTTCTGCCTTAGAAAAGTGCCATCTCCTTCACCTTGTGTTTCCCTCACTGCACAGTGACTCTTCAGTACAACACACATCTCTATTTGCTAAGTTCAGAGTATGATGCATCATTGAAGCAAAAAGAAAGGGAAAAATAAGAGAAAAGGAGACAAGAACAAAGAAAAGTATGGGTCCTGGAAAAACAACAGGGAGGGACTCATTGTTTCTAAAAATGCTAGTATAAAATGGGCATTCTTAAAGTCTGTGAAGAATAAAAATGAGTACCCCACCTTTTTTTAGTGTGTTCAATTCTGACAGTGTGCACAAAGCTTTTACTATTTTCCCTTTGATAAACTGCAATGGCTGATAAAATTTTGGGTTCTGCTATTTATCAAGAGCAATATATAGTCCAAGAGCCATTTCTGTGATACGTACTCATTTCCAATACATTCCACATGAAAAACACCTGCTTACTCGAACCATATTTGATTAAAACTGTCTCCTAGCCAGAGCACCAGTATTTTCTCTGGCAAACAAGCCTTTAGTTGGCATATTTACACACAAAGGCTATAGGAACTTAGCACACAGTTAAACAATGATTGATAATTCTACCACAACTTGCACTTTAAAAAATCATACCAGAAAATGCAATAAAGAAATTTGTTCAACAAGGAATGAAATAACACAGGACTGGCTCATCTATCCAATGTACTACACTGCATATGGAAGAACATTAGTTTTATTCATTGATTATATTATTTTATCTTTCATTTTATTCCTTTTTTTTAATCTGGTAACAAAGTGAGTCCTTCAAGGAGCTGTTTGATGAGCTGTCAGTACCAACACGACATTCACAAATCTTTCTCTGTGCACTCTTTCCCCCTTACATAGACTAATCTTGTATCTGAAGAACAGAGCTCTTTTGTTTCTGCAGATTGGAAATGAGTTGTGTCTGGTAAATCTGAAGCTTCAATAACCTGTTCTGGAGTGGAAGCAGATTTTTTTGTTCATGAAAAATCTTTCTACTGATGTATTTTTGCATCTTTCTGCTGTTTAAACTACTTGCCTCTAATTTCCACCTGCTGTCTGCACAGTTCAGTGCCATGAAGAGAGACCACACTTCAGTGTTAGTGACAGGGATGACACTGAGTCCTGAAGGCTCCTTGCAGAGGCAGCACAGACTGAGATGAACTCTGCTCCTCTGGCAGTAGGACTGTGCAGAGCTGGGCAGGGGGTGATGAGGAGAAAAAAAACTCCTCCATGCCTGCTGTGGGGTAAAGCAACACAGCAGCTCATCAGGTGAGTGCAGGAATAGCAACAAAGACTCCCTGACAGTGACCTCAGGCTGAGAAGTGTTTAAATCCCTGGAGCCACTTAGTCCTCAAGAATGAATTGTTGGAAGGAGTGGTCCTGTGATCCTGTAAGTGTGTCGGGCTTCTTCATTTCTGTGCTGATGAACAACAACTTAATAAAACTGTAAATTCTTTACTTGTTCAAAGGGAAGACTCAAGATGTTTAATAAAGACTGGTAGAAGGAGAAGTGCAGAAATGCAGAAGTATATTGAAAAAGCCACACAATGCAGTTGTGACATGGCTTTCAGTGATATGTTATGGAGAATGGGACCTTTAGCTTCACAAACAGTCCTTGTGAATATGCAGGAAAGTGAAATTTGCCACATCAGATTTTTAAAGAACGCTGTAAAATCAGTGTCTGACTTACAGATTTTCAAGGATGTGCATTACCAAAGCAGAATTCCAAGCAGGAATCCAAGTCCTCTGTATTGGCCTTCTGATGGTGCAGAGTGAATAAAGAGCAGGAGTTGGCCATAGAGAAGATGAGCAAGTACCAGGGGCTTGTGTGTGCATGGGAGAACTGACCAGGCCTTTCAGGGCTGCAAAGGCACTACACCTCTACTGCTGGACCATGCCTGGTACCCAGGGATGATCATCAGCAAAAATCCCCACAGAAAGCAAAGATAAGGTGATCTTGGGGAAGGTGAGCTTCATTTTCACTGACTTAATTTGTGATCAGTTTCTAAAGACACTTTTGTACCTGCAAAATCCTACATCAAGAATCCACAGCTATCCCAGAGATCTGATACAGACTTTGCAAAGAGAAATGCATCCTCAGTAAGACTCTTCATTTCTATCCCTAAATGAACATCCTGTTGATCAGTCTAAAAATGTAAAAACAGATTAATCCAAGCAGTACTAAACCTAATGTAAATAGAGAGGATAAAACCAAGCAAGACTAAAACTAATATAAATAGATCGGATAAATGAAAAAAATACTCAAATGATTTCTGAATCTGGATGATTTATAAGGCACTACATATGCATGAGAGAAATCAAGTACCAAGCACAGTCCTGAAAACACTGACTCATGCAAATAATCCTTGTTCCTGCAAGCACTATTTTTCAGGCTCAGATCCAAACACAATGCCTGACACTGTTTGCTCTGATAATCACTCTAAGATAAACAGATATGAATAACTGCAAATACTTCCAAGCATTTCCTTTCACTTATAATGTAAAAAGAAAAATTAGAGGATAAAATGAAAATGTGTGTTTCCACTTCCAGATTTCATACATCATTAATTCTGTAAAAATATATCCATCTTCAAGCTGATAGTTCTCTTTGCTTGGCAAGCTTGAAGAATGCAATATGCTAGATAACCTGATTGAAAATTTGATCCTATTGTTTAACAAAATGAGAATTGTTTCATAAGGGGCTCCACCATGTCTGTGCACATTTTCCCCTAAGTAACAGTGTAAGACTTGTATTTCCCCAGACAGCTGAACATTTACGTTGATGTACTTGGCTACAGATCCAATCTTGCTCTGGCTATAATACAGGAGAATTTTCCTCAGCATTTTGAATTATGGCACTGAAATAATTTAACAGTGCCTTCTGTGCATGTTACACAAGTTTTCTGAAAGTTAGCTCTTGCTGAAAGTTTGCTTACCCTCTAAATTGTGCCACATGGTTAAACCATTCTTTGTCCTGAAAATTGAGGGTATTTTTTTCAGTATCACTGCAAATGGTGTAACTCTGGAGAAGCCAGCACTTCCCCACAGCCACGCACACCCTATGTACACACACCCTCCAATTTTTGTATTCCCCAGGAAGCCCAGGTTACTTCTGAGCTCTCTGCTAACTTGTGCTTGCATAGCCCTCAAAGTGTTGGAAGAATGAAGCTGTGAGGAACCAAGAAAGGAACATGCAGTGGTTGGTTTAAATATGGGATACTCACAGACATGATTTATGTCCAATTACAGAACCACAGAATGGCTGGAGTACCTCTGGAGATCATCTACTTCAACATCCCTGCTAAAGCAGGTTCACCCAGAGCAGGTTGCACAGGATCACATCCAGACAGGTTTTGAACATCTCCAGTGAGGGAGACTCCACAACCTCTCTGTGCAGTCTGTTCCAATGTTCAGTCATCCTCACACTGAAGAAGTTTCTCCTCTTATTCAGCTGGAACTTTCTGTGTTTCAGTTTGTACCCACTGTCCCTTGTCCTCTCTGCTTTAGTATCTCTCTCCCAAATTCTTCTTGAGACCACCCTGGCCTTCCTTTACCACAAAGCATTTGACAAACATTGTGGTTGATTCTCTGAGAAGCAGGTTAATATTATTTGCATACCAAATTACTTATGAGATGAAATACATGTTACCATTGAATAAAACCTCAAAATACAGTCCTCAGTGCTAAAAACATTCTAAAAAAGAAAATTTCAGACTACCAATTTTTTGCCCTTCTTTTTGATCATTTGTATCATGTCTGGCACTTGGTTTCTTTGTCCATGACTTCAGTACCTCAATGTTATTATCAGACAAATAAACAAGAAATTTAGTACATAAAATTCATAAATGGATACTCAGTGTTTTTCTTCAAAGGGCAAAACTTAGGGATGATGCAGACTAAACTTAATTTACCTGATGACATTATGACTTTTACAAAGACAACTAATAGAATAATAATATGTCAAAATTGTCCAAAATTGTCTGACTGGATCGGGTCCATGGTACATCCAGTTCTACATCTTGTTAGAAGAGGTTGTTCAATGGAACAATTTGTTAGTACTGAACTATTTTTCCTAATACAGCTGGAATGAGACACTGGTTCATTATGCTCATGAAGCACATATGACTCCCCAAATTCTTCATTACAATCTTTTTTCAGAGTTTCTTTGAACCCTGCCTCAGCTGTTGGCAGGAACTTGAGTCCTAACTGTAGGCTGTGTAAGAATCTATTTGTTTTTCCTGGCACTTTATCCTAAAATTTAAATTATGAGAGAATAAATGGGAATTTCATAGGTTCTAAGTGAGTCTAGGTGCTCTCAAATTTTGAAACTTTTTCTGTCAGAATAGTTATAAGGACATAACACACCTTTTTTCCTAAGACTATTCTTTTGTACTTTCTCATCTTACTCTACACATCTGCCATATCAAGTCTAAATCTTAGTGGCAATTACCTTCTGAGGAACAAGTGTGTACGTTCACCTCACGCCTGACTTGCAGGCTGCAAAGGCCTCCCCACGTTTGCTGAGTTTTGATGTTGGCTCCATTGAAAAAGGATGAGTCCCACTAAGAGGAAATTGCAGAATACACCTCGCACTTGGTGCATGAGCTGCTAATCTACAGACTAATCCAGTTGATACATATGGTTAGGCAGTTGGGTAACTATCAGGGCACACCACCACCTTTCATCTCCTAAGGTAATGCAGAAGTTATATCTCAAATCCAATTTAAATTGGTGCTCCCTTGAGCTCAAAGATAATTTCTCTCTAATCCTCTTCTGGTTGTCTATAGGGTAACCTTCAAAATCTCAGAAATGACACTGTAAAAAAATGATCAAGCTGTAATTTTTTAGCACAAAACCTAGCTATTTTTCCTGGTAGCACTATGTTCCAGCTGTTATCAGATTCAAGAATTTTTCAGCTGCCTTGAACTCTGCATTTATTTTACTTTTCCAGATTTTTGCCAATGAAAATACCTCAGCACTGCTTGAAGAGAAAATAATCTTGTCAGTTTTATTGTGCCATATCTGAGATGATGAAGGTCATGCTAACTACAAGTCTGCTCCAATTGCTACGGGGTTGGGTGAGGTGGGCTTTTTATTTTATTTTTGGTTTTCCCCTAGCTCCTACCACAAAGTAATAGGGATTTTCCCCTTTCATTCATCTTGCCTTTTGTTGTTTTTAATCGACCACCCATCAGTGCCGAATTGCCTTGTAACTGTCTGCTGAGCTTTCATTTGACAGAGATAGCTGCTATTGTTAGCAGGAGCCTTCACTTCAGCCCATTTAACTTTCCTCAGTTTGACAGCTTCACAATAGCCACCTTCCATCTAAAGAAAACTGTGATTTAGTAGAAAGGGAATGTGGGACAACAGCCTGATCTGTCACTCAGTCTCCAGTGAGTTCTCTTGGCATAAAGTTCCCCCACAAAGCTAGAGGATGAAATACTACATGAAAATAAGACGGTCATGAGACATGTACAGTTATATATTCTGGCAAAATCTAAACAGCAATCACACTTAAAAATACAGCCCTTTCCTGTCAGTAATATCCCATGCTGGGCAACAAAATAAATATTTTGACTAATTCTAGTTTTCCATTTTTTACTTACATTCCAGAGTAATACTTGACTTTCCCCCCACCTTTAATTCACCTAGTAATTGTTCTCAGATTGATCTACAACAGCTCCTAGTGGAAACAATATGTCACAAGTAAATGAAAGCTTTCATTGGACCAGTCATTGGTCCTACTTCATGTAAGTCTACATGAAAGATGCTGATGAATTAAGAACTTGGATGTCCTCCCTTACTGATGATTAAAAAAGATTATAACTGCCTTAGCACAGCCCCCAAATACTCCCCATCTCAGCTCCACACTCAGCTTTCCTTTCATATGTGCTATGGAAATACATTTGTAGCTGATTTTCAACTGTTGTGCATTTATGCCTAATGCCCTTTTGCATCTAAGCTTAAATCATGTGGCACAAATGAGAAGCTGTAGATGTCCCACTATTGGATTTCCAGGCACCTTTTTTTTTTTCTAGCCTGTTAAATAACATTATTTTCTTGTCCAAAATCTTGGTTCCCAGTTTGATAAATGCTCTCTTGCTAAAAAATGTGTTTAGAAAATTGAATTTGATTACCATAAAGAATAATTTATTTCAGTCTATCTATATGCCTTTCTTTAACTCTCATTTAACTTCATCAAAAGAGGCATGAGAAAACAGAGTTGTAGAGCTGCATTCTGCAAAAGGAGCCCACTAAACTGACTTCTACATTCAGCTGAGTTTAAGAATAATTTCCTGGTATTTAAAACAAGTAAGTTACTTTGGTAGTGGTGACTAACCATTGAGCAACACAGGAACTTTTGTTTTGCAGCAGCCATTCCAAACTGCATGAAGAAATTACCACAACTATATAGAAAGGTGTGTACAGAAATGGAGACAGAAAATCAGGTAACAGAAAAACTCCAGTAAAAAGAGATAATAGTTACTAGAGAAGCATCTACTGCCCAGAGCTCAGTTGTGAGAGAGTACCCATGAGGCTACAACTCGGAAGAACACCAGACTGCTCCACTGTTTCTAATTAGAGAGGACATCCTTCATTTTATAGCTCCTGTGGTCTAATTTGTAGAGGGCCATATCCCCTAAAGCTTTCTGTAAACCAAATTAAAACTCATTCCATCAAGGAGTTTTAGCAATATATGGTCTCTGATCACAATACATACTCATGGTCATGGAGCTGCTGCAGGCAGTCAGCTGGGGGGTGCTGTCTATCTTTTTTTTTTTTCTTTTTTTAAGGAAACAGCAAATTTCTTCTAGGAAAAAACATTTTTAATACCAGAGAATCTGGTTCTGTTTAAACAGCCATTCATGAGAAGGACCAGTACACACAGTCTCTCTCTACTGATTTTCCTGGTAATCTCTGACTTTTAATTAAAACATTTTTCTTCTTCCTTTTTTTACTCAAGACACCTCAAAGCTTCAGCTCAACAAACATTGCTAGCAAAATTTTTTTTCTCTAAATTAAAAAAAAATTAGCTTAGGGCTTTTTGGAAGCCTTAAGACTCCATGAATGCTTTTGAAGTCCCTTCTCAGCCCAGAAAACATTCATATCATGTGCTGCAGTAACACAAACACCCTACTGGTCTTTTACCCAGCTCTGGACAAGGAGATGAAATTCTGCCTCTATGCCACCACTATCAAGAGTGCCAATGAGAATTACAGCTCCTGGATTTGGACAAGTGTCCATCAGACTCCCAGGGAGAACTTCATTTCACAAAGACATTGAATAGCTCTGAGAGTGTGATTACTTTTGTTCCTGCAAATCTGCCTTGGATTTGAACTGGTAACCTGAAGGTGAAAGGATCCATCATCCGACTGTTAGGGCAGCCCATGCCAGCCAGAGTACCCTTTACACCAAGAATTTGGTATCAGTTGGTGGTTGAACTTCTTACACACACACAGCTCCCTGAAAACACGCCCCTCTTCTATCCCTGTGGGATCTGATATAAACACAAATTTATGTGCTTGTATCACTCAATACTGCAAACACCAAGTTAGATGATTGTTTCCTCCCACATGCAAAGGGACTGAGCTAAATTTCTTCAAGCAAGATTTCAAGAAACTATTTATCACAGCTGGTGTAATTACAGAATTACCTGTGAAAACCCACAAAGGCTGAGGGATCTAATGAATAGGTGGAAAACTACAGCATAATATCAAACAAAATGTCTACAGTCAAAATGTTCCACTTGGTAAAGGTCACATACTCCCTGCCTTGAGGAACAGCAGAGCACACTTTGAATGCAGGCAGGTGAGAGCTTTGCTGATATCATGTGAGGAGATTTTGCTAAACATTCCAACCTATTTTGACAACAGGTGGCCAGTATGGCAAAGTGGTTCACTGGGGTTCGCAGTAGCAGTTTGATATTAAGAACTGACCAGTAAGAAATTTGATAGGCTGGCCCAAAGTGCTGTGAGTTATTAACCTTGAGAAGCTTCTGGAAATGGGATGCCCTGGGCAGGCACCACTGCCAGGGAGAGCCCCCAAATCCCCAGGAGGGGGCTGCTGACTGCTCCACTCCGCCTGCTATACCCAGCTCCTTTCTCCCCACTCTCTGTACTTGTCTTTTTCATAAGCCTTTATCCACTCATTTCAAACAAAACAAATATATTCACTGTTGTTTAAAGGCTCATCTACATTTCCTGTGAGCTATTTTCATCAGCAGCACTCTATTAAAGTTATTTCAAAGTAAACTAGAGAGAGAGAGTGCAGAGACTGTGTAGCACTATATCATGTGTCTTCTCAAACCAGTTAAATCTCAGCAAGAAGTAAAAAAAAAAAGAGAGATCTATTTAAAACTAGATTAAGCTCAAGCTGCTAAAGCATAATAAATTGCTCTATTTTAACTGACTGAACTGTGCACACTTAGAATACAAGGGCATATTTCATTTGGGTTTAGGCAATTGTTCAGTCTACTTTTCTACCATTTCACCCATCACCAGATGAGAGAACTTGTCAGACAAAATTGTAGTTAATGATGTTTAATGGTGGCTAAGCCCGATAGACTTGTTTATTTCTTTTCTTCTTTTTTGTTGCTTTACCCTCACTGAAATAACAAAAATATTACATGAAAAACTTCTATATTATTTGCAGGAAAAGCTTCCATTACCAATGCTAGGTAACATAAAGCTTTATCTGATTTATACAGCAATCTATATAAATCTACTTTTATGTTTTATTTGATTCCAGCCATTAGGTTGTGCTAGGAAGTAATTCTAAAATATATATCATAGTGGCAATTCACTGTACTATACCAAATTAATCTACATAAATCTATACCTGTGTGCAGGGAACCAGCATGGTAACATCACCAGTATGGAGGAAGAATGGATGCCAGTAATTCTACTTGTAGGCTTTCTAGGAAGTTCAAGCTTTCTCTAACCACTGAGAAGAATACAAATGTCCCCCGTTGACAAAATTCCTCCATCTAAATTAACTGTACCATCATTAGTATAGCTCCTACAGTCTAAATTTCAGAATATGAGACTGCATATTAGGAGAGGTATTTCCTCTTTATGACTGATCTAAAGTCAGAGAGCTGGAGCACGAATGGGCTGTTTGGAACAGCATATCCTTTTAAAAACCTGTATTCCTAACTGATTTAAGTTCCTTACATAGCTGAAGCCAGTGTGCTCTGCACAGCTGAATGAATGAGGCCAGCTGGCAAAGTAGGAGCATATCAGCATTCTGACTGCTTTTCTTTTGTTTGAATATTACCTCAGTGGCCGCACACTAAACGATGTGAACTTGATGGGCTTGACTATGACCTCATCTAAGCTGAACAATATGAAGGTGGCACATCTGTAATCTCAGGATTGCTATTTTTCAATTTATTTTGCACCTGATTTGTATTAAGATGTGGTTCAAATTTTAAAATAAAAATAAAAAGGGTCCTTCTGCATTCCAAATCAATCAGCAAATGCTAGCATGCCAGAAGGCAGGCTTCATCTGCCTCTTCACACCACATTTGGTGGATCCCTGACTTATGAGAGCTTGATTTCTAAATGTTTATGCAGAAAGAAATGCTTTACACATCCGCTCCTTCTCAGATAGCCTACAGGGATTTCTGGCAATACTTTTTTTTTTTTTGCCTGCCTTCCAGGTTTTCTCCCTGTGGATACATAAAGACAGAGTGACAGCAGGAGTAGGCTCAACTCGCAGCAAGCAGCATCCGTGCTTATTATTGATATTGACTACATGAGATAAGCTGGACATCTGTCTTTACTTTTAGCAAGTTCTACAAGGATAAACATGAACATGAATGTGGGCTGCCCATGGACAGTGTACTGGTGCTCTTTTATACTCCCAACCCATGGCTGGGTTTCTGTCACTTTTGTCTGAGTTACATTTCAGCCTCAGGTCACAAGAGTTCAAAACATAGTCAATTAATCAAATGGCTTCTATGAACATAACACTGCAGTTCAATAACTGTTTCCTAT
Source organism: Erpornis zantholeuca (assembly GCA_013400515.1). Taxonomy (NCBI): domain Eukaryota; kingdom Metazoa; phylum Chordata; class Aves; order Passeriformes; family Timaliidae; genus Erpornis; species Erpornis zantholeuca. The sequence goes on along the minus strand of VZTN01028840.1, from coordinate 360,370 downwards.
TCAACATAACCAAGGAAATGAAAGCAGGAGGTTAATGTGAAGATAGCTAGGTTACATGTGGAGCTTTAAGCAGCAATCCTTGATTAGCCATTATCAGACATTTTATCAGAGCAGTTATTTTATGTGAGACAAAAGAACAAATCCAGAATGTTTATGGCCTGATCCTGCTCTCAGTAAAGTCAAGTCAAGCTCTTCTGCTGACTTATGCCTACTAGTTCAGGATCTTTGATCTTGGCAATAAAATTAACACAGCAACAGAAAACAACAGAGAGAGACAGAAAAACTTTCTCTTAGAATGTGTTTACACTGAGGAAGACAGAGGATTCAAGTCTGAGGTGAAATAACTACTCCCAAAGGAGGGGACCTGGATACGGAACACGGCAGGCAATATGCTGAAGTGATGGGGACGAGGGTGTTGCATCAGTGCAACAGTTTTACATGTGTTGTATCAGTTGTAAGAGGTGGGGTTCGCAAAGCTGCTGATTCCAGTGGGTGAGAGTGGAAGGCCCAAATTCCTCAGCCTTTTCTGCCCAGACATGACCTGTCAAATGGGGTGGGAAGCAGGGTGCTTAGCCTGCCAGCCACCCCTTTAGGAGGGCTTTTCTCTGTCTCAGCTTTAGAAAAGTGCTGGGATTCTGCTTCGTATCGCCCAACTCTTCTAAAAAGGGGCTGAAAAAACCCCTCTAAGCAGTGTGAGAATTCTTTTTGATGCGATAAAAACCGTAAATATGTGTTTCTAACCACTGAAGACAGCAAGCTTTGGAGGGCTTAAATGGAAAAAGCTAGTTTAGATTGAGCCAATTCTGGGTATTGCCACACATGTCAAATAGCACTTCACTTGACAAATGGTCCCAAAGAAATCTATGGAGCTATTCAGGGGGTATGGTGATGTTTGGTATGAGTAAGGAGATTAGAATCTGGCCCTTGCTTTATTTTCAGAGAGAATTCAAACATGTGTTTGTTCTAATTTTCCCCTTCCTTCTAGGATTGCTGGTATTCACTTGGCTCGGCTTTAGAGGCAGAGGGATGTGAAAAACAGCACCAGTAAAAAAAATTATAAACTCTCTAATATATGACCAAAATAGCTTTTTCCCCCATAAAATATGTGGCATAAATGAATTCCATAATGATGCTATGTGTTATAAAAGTTTTATTGGCACTCATTTGGGATTACCCACATAACTCAGTTGTGAGTTCACTACTCGTGGGTAATGCACTCATCCCAAATGCATGCTAAACACCAGCTTATATAAAAAGTCCTATTAGAGTTTAACAGAGATTAAACTAACAGATTTTTTTACAGAAGCCTCTTACAGCACAGAGGTCCACAGAAATTACAAAAATCTTAGTCTATAACAGGCAATGTTTTCATTAGGTTTATTCTAATCATCCTGTATTAAATTCTGTAAATTCTTAACCAATGACTTGCATATCCTCTCTGAATTTTTACGTTTTTCCCCTCTCTATGCACAACTTTGTGCAGTATCCCACACATGTGACTGCATCAAGAGAGAACACAGACCCTGGTGCAGGGTCAGTACAAACACAGAGTGTAGGAGTCCTTGCTTTAGCAGCTCTGCTCCCTAAACTGAAAAGGCAGAGTATGAATGGGAAAAAGCATTGTTCCTATTTACAGACCAAGAACAGACACATAATTTCCTAAAGGTCATACAGGAAGTCCCTGTTAAAGCTGGAATGAAATCAGATTCTCCTAAGCACCCATCTAATGCCTTAACAACAAATTCATCTTCCCCCAACATCTGTGTTTTTCTTCATCTACTGTATTCCACGCTCATTCCTCTACCATTTAAACATCTCTCTCTAGCACTGTGACAACATTAGCATCTGCTTTGACTTAAAGCAGCACACACCCCCCTGCACACCTGGACAAGCCAGCCTGTGAGGAGCATGGATAAGGCTGTCAGACAGTCCTGCATAAGAAAACAACAGCTCAGTTTGCACAATAACCATTACCAGGCACCCAAACTTGGTAACCTTAGCCTAGGGCAATTTTACAAAGAAAGCTGCAACAGAAACAGGAGCAGAGCTGATGCTGGCTGGGCACAGTTAAGCTGATTTTCCTGTTTTCTTTCCTCCTTTCCCCTGTTTTCTTCTTTGAACATCTTCTGACTCATGATGACGCTTGTGAGGACTCTACAGGCAACATTCAAACCTCCTGTGCTGCCAAGTTCAACCTGAAACACAACCACCACCCATAGGAGTTCCTCTGCACACTTCTGTGCCTCCAACCACACATTCTTCTTGGACAAAACTGGTGAGAATTTCTGTAACCAACCTAAGATTTTTTATTTTTTTTTCCCCTGAAAGAAATGGACAAAGGGGCACAAAGACACCCAAAATACCTAATTGTTTTCCCTAAGTAAATATTTCCTCAGGTAAATGTTCTGTGACAATTTATGTCCAAAAATAAAAATTTAGGCAATGTTTGATAGACAATATTTTTCTATTAACTCACATATGAGAGAACTCTAAAACTTGGTATGAATTAAGGTTAACCCATAAAAGAAGCATGCAACATGCCATTATAGCAAAAGACTATTAAAGAAATTAAAGAAAACGCCTTGGTAATTTACTAGGCATATTGAGTATTAATGTGAGTATTTCCAATGAAGGTAGAAACAGTCAAGGAGGAAAAATGTCTCTCCTTCTGATTTTTAGAATGATTTCCTATCTAAAGATACACATATCACTTGATTTTCAGTCACTCCAGAGCAAGTAACGTTCTCTAAAACCTGAAGAACGTACCTGCTATTAACAATCTCAGCAGTGCCTAATAAAAATCCACTTAAGCACAAACTGTACTTAATTTATATGATGAGTAGCTATAAGTTATCAAGCCCAGAATCCTGTGCAGAAATTAAATATTCAGTTTTTCTTTACTAATTCAAGCAGGATTTTTATCCCTCAATTGTGCAAGCTTGACAGTGGGGGGAAATGAGTCAAGTCAATCCTCCAGCAAGAAACCGTATCATGGAGGGTGCTGGGAGGAGGAGAGATGCAGACAAGTCAGAGAGGTAGAAAGTTTACAGACTTTCAGAGCATTCTCAGTTGTCAATACAAGAATAAACATGTCATCTCTTTTCACTAAACCCATTGGCAAAGCTATCAAATTGCTGAAAAAAGAAATTATTTTACTATTTTTAGCCTGGGCAAGCCCATTGCTGAAACAGATTAGAGCAGGAGTGGAAAGTGCCTGAATCAACATAACGGATCTGATGTGCCGGATCGACACCAAGTGAAAGGTGCAGGAAGGACAAACACACACATTCTGCTCTGGATACAATGAAAAAGAAATGTCAGAGGACTGGTCAGTCTGTGAAAGGGGATAGAAAGAAAGAAGGTAATAAAGCAATAATCTCAGGTGCTGCTCTGGAATTACCCAAAACCTGCAGTGTTTTACAGGGATTTCAAAGGGCACATTTAGAAAACTTCTTAGCAATTAGGAGAGCAGGGTCAATAGAGTTAAACTCTGTCAATAATCCCTCTGTAATACATACAAGGATCTTCCACCCCAGAGCCCAAGGGCTACCCCTGAACATAGAACTGAACTTTTCAAATTTAAAAAGAATCATTTCTTGTAGGCAGCCATTTGAGAAAATCTTACAGGAAAAGGCCTAAAAATGAAGCTGTTTTTTTAACACTTGGGACCGAAGCCCCCCCTGTTTCCTCCCTGGGACCCTCTACGAACCAAACTTTGCCAAGAGGAGTATTTAATGAGAAGTTTTCGAGTCATTAGCCCGACCATAACAGGGCCTGGCTGGGCTGCAGGGCCTGGGGAGGCTGGAGCTGGCCACACACGGAGTGACCAGGTTATCCAAACAGCCCCGGGGCCGTGGGAGCAGCACCCTCGGCAGGCCGGGGAAGGAGCAGGATTCACTCTCTCCCGTACCACGCCACCTTCACACCTCTGAGGCTGTAAGGCCATGTCCCCAGCACATGCCAAAAGGGTGTTTTTACCTGGTGCTGAGCACACGGTGCTGGAGCACAGGCAGCCCAGAGCCGTGTCCCACTCCCGGGGCCATCCTGGGGACGCAGCGGGCCTGCCCTGGGAAGCTCTAATGCATTGGGACTCTGATAATCTGTCCAGTTTATCCAGCAACACAGTAAGGCCACCACAGTTTATATTTGTAGCAGATTCAGCTTTTGGGAGCCACATAGGAAAATACCAACTGGATTTCAAAATACTGCTCTGCCCACGGCTCTCATCCTCACGGGCACCTCTGCATCACCCCAGCTGCAGAGGCTCAGCCCCAAGCTTTAGGGATAACTGGGCATATGGCTTTCAGGAGGAGAAGGGATACAAAAATTCATTGTAAGCTCATGTTTTACTTGATTATTTACATAAACCATGAGGCCAAAGTTAAAAAGCCCTCCACTTCTATAATTCGAAACATTGTGGTAGTACAGGACACTCTTAGTGCTGCATTTATACAGATAGTCACTGCCTGAGACTGTAGGCACTTGAATGGTGAAAATATCTAAGAGAAATAGTGGGAGGTGTGTGCTATGTAACATCAAAGAGCAAAATAAGTAATTTTTTTTAAAGAGAGCTACCTAAATCATGGATGTTTTTAAGAAGGCTATCTAGGCCCTAGAACTGGACCTTGCCCTTTTTTTGCAGATGACATTCCAACAGTCTTTAGTTGTTAAATAGCTCCATGGTGCTAATCTGCAATGGTATGTCACCAGAAAACAGAAAATGCCCACAAGCACTTGATCAATGTGATTCTTGAAAAGGACCTTCATGTCCTTCAGATGAATGACTTTGGTAAGTTCACTGAGATGACTTTTATTACTAGGTGTACTGGGATCCTGCTCCTCTGTTCATTTGTCCACTTTATCCATCAAAACAGTAAGGCCACCACAGTTTATATTTGTAGCAGATTCAGCTTTTGGGAGTAACATATGAAAATACCAACTTGATTTCAAAAGTTTCAGCTTTAACCATTTATTTCAGCCAGATTATACCACAAAGAAGCAATCTATCATCCCTTATACCAAACAGAGTTTTCCTGTTGCTTTATAAACAGCCTTCAGGAACTCAATCCTAAAGGCTCTTGCCACTGAAGTCCTTAACCTGGTCGGCCACGAGATCACATGCACATGAGGTTACAACCAAGAGCTGGCAACCCAGCACACTTGGGTCTACCCTCACCCCTCCTTTTTTCTGAGCAGGAAATTTTGTTTTAGAACAATTTGAAGATTTTCTTGACAAAACCCCACCAGGTCTCCTACAGGTGCATGCCTGTGAGTGCCAAAACACATTGGCACCATCTGGACTGAAGTGAATGCTCTTGGGAACTGCTGCAGTACCCTGAGGGCTGTCCCGGCACAGCAAATCCCAGCACACAGTAAATTAAGAAAATGTGTCTGTGTTTCTGCATGGGAAACATGATAAATCTGTGACATACCTACTGCACTCTGCTGACAAACTTTTTGGGACTTGGTGCTCACGAGCACTGAATAATGTGCAGTTGAAAACCCTGAATGCTTAATTCTGCAGCCCTGCTTCATTCTGCTTACTTATGTTGTTCAAAACCCAGTGATATCAACTGCAGTTTGAGTATCCAGATACTAAGTCTACACATGGGGTTTTTTCCTGAGTACAAGCTCTAAAGCTGTAAATTATTAATATTAATAATGGGAAAAGTCTGTTATGTATAAACAATGTAAGCAAACAGTAACAACCACTTAAATTTGTTAATCTGAGAATTTCTTTTCTCTGATTCTCTTTCATAAACAAAATATTTTTTTCATCAGGCAGTATTCATTATATTCATCCTTGGTGTAGTTACAAGGCAAAAAATGTGGATTATTGATGAAATACATCATAATGACTCTTTCCAAGCCATTATCATTTATCATTTAAATGTGTATTCAATGAGCTTTAATCTGCAAATTTTTCACGTTTGGGAGACATTATGATTTAACAGATTCATTGTGTTTGCTTCATTCTTTTTTTAATACAATGCATGGCACATGTTCTGCAGGCTACACATGGAGTAATTTTACCTATCAGAATGGACTTTGAAAAAACTTACTAGATAACAGCAGCTGATTATTAAGTCTCCAGAAACACAACAGTGCTGGAACACAGCATCGTTATACTAATAAACAAGTCCTGTAAAATCTTCATAATTCAGTATATTGCCCTGTCTTCTGAAAAGTCTCAGTCTCCCCCATTACTTCTAAGGACAGCACCTCAACTAATCACACCTGAGATTTCAACTGTATAAATTGTCTCTAATTTCCCAAACAGGTACTTTTTCCAGTGACTTAGATTAAGCAAATAAAATCAATGAATGCTCTCTCATTGGTATTAATCAGTCTGAGTTGTGTACCATATCTACTACCAGGGATCCAAGCAACATCAGTTCTTGTGCGTTTTTTTTTTAACTCACAAGAGTCAAGTTAATAATAAGAATGGTGGTAACACTTTGGCTACATCAAAAGAGCACAGAAAGTTCTATCCTTTGGAGAAGGAAGGTGATATTGGATTTTTAGGTCAGTGTTTGCATAGCTGGACAAGTTACAGAACTGCAAGAAATGTCAGCAATTGGCAATACATGAGCTCTTACTGGGTTTTGGCTACAGCAGATTAATTCCATATCCAGATTGTATATAATTCACTTAACACCCTTTCTTACTCAAGTTTTGCAATTTCCTGAACAAAATCCCTCCGAAAGTGACCTGCACTCTCTGAGCAAACTCCCCTTGTCACCAGGAGCACTGCTATTTGAAAGACATGAAGGGTAAACGCAGACAAGCTTATCCACCCACAATTCAGACCATCCCCTGGTTGTGATCTCCCATTCCTTCTTGACATCATCCCTGACCGCTGCGTGGTGGGAAGGCTCCTCAGCCAGGCATGAGGCAGGATGCCAACAAGGGCTCAGAACTATTCCTGTAGCACAGCTTCCCTCATGCCTTTTCTATTTACAGCAGGCTGCTCTGAGCCGGTTCAGGGTTCTGACACGGAGGCAAGCGATATGCACATGATTGACAGACGTGCCAAGATTAGTTGGAAACTGTGGCCTCCAAAACATCTGTAAGATGCTGTGCTCCTCCTGGGGAAGCAGCCGAAGCCCTGCTGCCCTGGAGCAGCTGGGAGCTCACCAAGGCACCAGCAGGCTGGGGAGCAAGGAGGCTCTGCCTACCCCAGGAGGGGAGCTCTGACCACCCTCAGGCCATGCCTGCAGGCAGCTGAAAGGAATGACAGTGCTGAAGGCTTTTCTCATTATTCCTCACAATACTGTAATTCCACAAAAAGCCAGTGGATAGCTGTGGCAGGACTGCTGCACTCCGACCATGTGAGGTGCATGGGGGCACTTTCATTCCACCCTCAAGCATGGTTTGCCCCATGCTCACACGTTAATGAATTATTCATAGATTTTCTGAGGACAGCTGACTTTTGCCTTAAACATAAGTATTTTCAAGCATTAAAACATATGCATCTAGAAATAAAAAAGGAATCATCCATTGGGCTTAACACAAAATAATCTGACATAAAAGGAAGTATTTTTTAACAGCACACATCGACTTTATGGCACTGGTCTCTTAACTTCATGCTTATGAGTTAAGGAAACAGCCCCTTGGTGGATTACTTTTCATAGTTTGCTCAGTAATGTGTTTACAAAGCCATTGTTGCAACTAGATGCTTATATATTTTGATATACAGTCTGCACTACAACAGTACATCTTCAGAGATTTCATGCTGATTTCAAAAACCTATTTAAATGGTTCTTTACCTTCCCTTCCAGCAACACACAAGTTTACTGCCAGATACTCCAGGGCTCCACAGTCCAGTCTGACAGTAATTAAGGCAGAATTAGTGGTGTTTTGCAGTTAATGGTAACAGTGGCAAGTGTAGAGCTGGATGGGCCAAATTCATCTCTGACAGCAACTCCTCTGAAATAACTAACTTACTCTAGGAATTAATTCGACACTTGAAATTTCAAATAATGGCCTCTATTTTTAACTGTCTGAAGCACATAACTCAGAGCCTGAGAAATGTTAAGTGGCTTTTATTTTCCTTTTTTAGAAGACTGCTCATCTACTCACATGCTTTCTACCATGTACCAAGTGTCAACGCCAAAAATTGGTGTTTTGTTAAGACAATACTGCATTATTTGTTAAGATAATACAATGCATTATTTCAATGCACTTGTTTAATGCTTATCTGCCTTGATAATGGACACTATTAGTGATAAACATTATCTCTAAACCATGCAATGAACAACACAAACCACATTATGCAAAATTTTGTGTTTGTAACCATCCACAACATTTCCTCTGATCCTATAATTCTATGCTACACGAACACATAAAAAACCAAATACTGGGGAAGTACAGTCTAAAGAAAACTATTTTTCTGTGCATGCCTTCTACTTGAACTCAGACTCCAAATGTGGTCTTGGGATTTTGCATTAAGTTTGGACACTAAGCTTTGGCAAAACTATCTCTTCCAAAATTTTACCCATAGCTGTTTAATTTTCACAAAGCTCTATATGGTACCTACAATCTAATCTGATTCTGCAGCAGTTTTCTAACTCTACAGAACATCTAATCCAATTCAACACCATTTGTCCATTAAGAAATATCCTTTTTCTCATATGTAAGATCTACATTTTTATTGGTTTTGGGCATGGTTTTATTTTTGTGAAGAAGCCAGCAATCTCTACCAGGACTCTAGAAAGATAGGCCTAGTTGCTGGTAGGAGGCAGAATTCCCCTGAGTGATGGGGGTCAGTTCTGGTCCTTTGTGACCTTGGGAAGGCGAGCAGGGCCCTCAGAGCATCCTCAGGACCCTGGGGAGTGTGAGGAAAGCCACAGGTTTACATAAGATTGTGTTGCACATTGATCTTCAAGATTATTTGGTTTTGGGATAAGGAAGATTCCTGGATAAAGCGAAAAAGAGAAGGAAATCCTTTAGGTGACCCTCAGCACCTTCTCCCTTCAGGCTACAACTACATTCTGCTCTCCATGGGGGAAAAAACAACTTAACCTCCTTTAGCAGTGAAGGACTTGCACTATTATCTTCCTCTGACTGTTGCATTGATTAGATTGGAAAATGAGTAACTTTTATCACACTTGATCTGAAATAGCACTATCTAGCTTATGTTTATCCCTTTCCATCTACAGAACAGATAATTGCATGGATCCTTGGAGTCAGACCAGACACTGTGATGTCTCTTTTGATCCCTGGTGTCAGGTTAAAGGAGAAGAAAATAGAAAGTTAACCTGTGCTTTAACACTGGCCACTGTCTGGCTCCTGCTGTCAGTCTGGTCTGGGGGATTCAGACCTTTCCAAGTGTATATGTGGCTCCCTTCTCACCATGCAGGTTCTCTTGATGCCACCCCAAATGTCAGAGTCTGCTGGATGCAGCAGCACGAGCTCTGAATTGCAACAGATTTTGCCTAAAAAAAAATCAAGTCACAATTTTTTTGGGTTTTGCTTGTTTGTTTGTTTTTTGCCTTTCATTTCTCTCTTCTTTTTTTTTTTTTTTTTGGTACAGGGAGAGGCAGATTATTTCAATTAAGAGCCTGTCGCTGACATTTGTAAGCAACCTTTTTTCAGTTCAGTGCAGCAGTTGCAGTTTTAAGTTTCTCCCTGCTTCTGTCAGGATCTAATTTTCAAGGCCCCGTTGCCATGGCAGCAAGTTGGAATTTTAATCCAGTACTAAAGGTCAAGACACGTCACCAGTTTCAGTTCCTCTTCAATCTCCCCATAAGGAGCCACAAAAAGAAGCTGAGATAAAGGTCTGACCTAACAAAAAATTCCAGTCTAGCACACAGCCAGACTTAAAGCTCTGTGATTTGTATAGACTTTCGAATTTGTCTGGAACTATTGAAATTCATGCTAAATCAAATATGGGCAGCACTGATTCCCATTCCTCTCTCTGCAAAAAAGCACATCTATGTCCTTAAAACACAGTTGAATGCATTTAAGTAAGCAGGCACACCCAAGAAGCAAATACTTAGTAGAGTCTAACAGGTAAATAGCTGTGAAAGCAATCCCCTCATTACTGCAGACATTTACTGCTTCTGCAGACTCAGATGAGCCTGACAGCTGCACTTACATCTTTCTTGACAATATGACGTAGATGAGTCAACATCTTTCTTTCAAAACCTGTAAAGATCTTTTTGTGAGGCATTTTGCCTAAACAAGACTTTCCAGTAAGGGACAATTTCATTAAAGCTAAACCACCTCCTCCTGTGTTTCCACAACATGGATATTAATTAAACAATTGGTTTGTACCTACTGGAGTAAGGCTATAGACGTCTCCCTCCTCCTCCTGGGCTACATCATTTTCCTGGAAAGCTGCATTTGCAGCATTAGGAAAGTCTCAAAACACATTTTTCTGAGATGTATGGACACAAGTGAAGGGAAGCAGCTCTTCCTCTGGGAATTTAAAGCAGTGATTAGCTCAGCAGTGGGGAATATTTTCCTTTTTCATCGTTTGGGAGGATGTATTTGTAAGGTACAGCTACTCTGAATCTGTGGCTCCAAGGGCTATCCAAGACGGAAGATAATGCGGTGAGCGTGGCCTAGCCCCGTGGGGTGTTGTGAGAACTTCACTTCATAAAAAATAAGCCCTCTGGCCAGAAAATTGATAGGCTTTGGAGCCCTGCTGAGCCCTCTGCCCAAAGGATAATGGTAGCAATATAAGTTCCTCTGGATAGAGAGTGTGAAGCTGAGAAAAACGTGGTGGATTATTGGGGCTGTCAGAGAGATTCAGAGGAAAGATGCAAAGGATTAAGTTGGGATATTAGGAAAAGTGGCTGTTAGTCTTACCTAGGGTATTTAGGACACAAATTGAGAGCTTCAAGCCCACTCTGGTATTACGAATGCCAAGTTTCCTGGCAAAATCAATTCTTCTCTCAAACTTATCACCCATTTCCGATTATGACTATTTTGCAGCATGGTGCAGATGAATCTGGGTGACAATTTTCTCTGTCTCAGGCTACTAAAGTCTACAAAGCCAGTAAACCATGACAGGAAGAATGAAAGGGACTGGAGCAAAGAGCATCAGGAAGAAAAAAGCCAGAGAGAAAAACAGCTTGGCTCTGGACCAGAAATTTACTGACAGGTCAGAGTTAAGACAAAGGAAGCACGGCGAGGTCCAAATTATGGCAGCCAGAAAGCCAAGCAAGAAGTTCGTTTGTGTGTATTTTATCAGCAAGTGTGCGGGTCACAAAACAAATGGGTGGGAGAGGGACTGAGTGTGGTGGCTTCCTCTGCTCCATCCTGATTTACGTTTTCAGATTTACTGAGTACATTTGTTTTTCAAAATGAATGTTTGAAGTTGCACTGAAGTTCGGAAGTGACTCCATCCCACAGAAATGTAAATGGGGAGGTCAGTTTGAGACTGGCCTTAAGCCATAAAGGCACAACATGTGCTGCTGCCTGTGAGAAAGCTCTTTAAATACAGGGAAACCTGTAGCAGATTTGTAGTCTAACCAGTTTCCAAAATGGGAAGTGATATGTAGCGGACAGGGAGATTCATCAGGAATCCAAACATGTTGCTGTGTGTAGTTTACCTCTCTCTATTAATGCTGACATTTCAGTGGTCGCAGTTCAGTGCCTGCTTGCACTTGGCAGTGACACAGTAGTGCATCCTGCTTGAGAACAAAGTATTTCAACTGCTACTCGTTAGTTAGGGCAAATAAATGTTGAATTTTTAATGGGGGGTTATACAGTATCAGAGGAAATTCAAATGGTTCACTGCTCACTTCAGTCACAATCAGCAGTGCTGGCAAGAATACAGTTGGTTTGCTTGTTTCAGGCAGCCTTAAAGGCATTAAGTCTCTGATAGGCAAGAAAAATTATTAAAAATTGATCAGTAAAATATCACAGGATTAATTTAGTTCCATTCCCACAATTTTTAAAACTGATTTATAAACATGTCAGGAGAAAGAGATCATGGAAAAAAATGTATTAGGAAATAACTTTATTTTGACAGGGAGGTTAAACTGTGTGTGAGCCAGCTGAATAATGAAAACAAATTAAAAGTCTAATTTAGAAATTATTTTGAATAATGGGCTTATCTTGAAAGATGCAGGGCTTTTAATTATGACACCGGATTTTCACATATTTCACATGAGCTGAAATATTTTGTAAGTTTGCTTCTATAGGCAACTGTCCATAGGAAACACTTGTATATTTTATCCCAAATTAATTTATACTTTGCTCAAAAGGCAAAGCCTGCAGGAGCGAGGAACAAAACAATACAGTCTTGTCTGACTATCATTGCTTCAAACCTGCCAACTCACGAGGCAAAAGGATTCAAAGAAAACTTCTAACTTACAAAACAAAACAGTAAATATGAAAGATGAGTGACATTTTCTCAAAAGAGACCATTCCATTTTCATCTGCTATTTGTCCCTTTAATACAGTGCACTAGAGCTCTCTAAAGATTAATGGAGTTCCAATTACATGCCACTGTTGTTTCACTTATCATAATTTGTACGTGGCAGTGCGAGGCCCTTGTAGTCATGACTTTCCCAGTTTACCCAGAGGGAATATCTTTGGAACTTCCTACTTCTAACAAACAGGCAGCACTCAGTGTAATGACTCAGGCTGGCCATGTGAAGGTAGGCTGTGACACAAAGCTGGCTGTCACCACTGCGGGATCAACTGGTGCTCTCACGCTTTATTATGGTCAGCTAAAAACTGTAATTAGTAATAGGAACATATCAGCTTCTCCTGTGTGTTACACCTGGGCTGCATTGTGACTGCATACTGATAGAGAGTTGATACATAAATAGAAACATGCTTCCTATGCCAGTTGGAGATGAATTTTACATTTTTGGTTCCTGGTACATTTTTGGAAATTATGCATGAACACTGAATGAATCCCTCTTTTTGCTGTTGTTTTTTTAACTGATTTCTTTCCAGGTTAAGAATTCATCAGTGCTTCTTGATTTGAATGTTCTGAATAGTTCTGAATAACAACATTACTTGTTGTCGCAATATCCAATACTTGGTGTAAAATCCTCTTGATGTCTGATTACTCTTCATAAGGACCTCATGCTGATTCATTTCAAACTGTGAATTACCTTTAATTCATAGCTTGCACATGCTGCCAAATTTTGTTTTCTATGTTCCCAGGTGGCTGTCCCTGACACAGTGGAGATCTTCCAAAAAGCCATTAGATACTTACAAAAAGTAGTTAGATGTCGAGAAGCACACTTCCATTTTCAAACACGCTTCCATAAAGTACTGTGATAATATTTGGGATTAGTAAAGTACTGGTATATATTTGAATTTTTTTAGAACTGTGAAGAGAAATCCTGGCCCAACTGAAACCAGTGCTGAACACACTTAGGAAAATCCTCACTGAAATATTGCAAAAAGATTTTCAGCTTTTAGTTTTGAGCTCACTGCATTTAGCTGCTCTCTAGTCCCCACAGAGGTTGTGTATCATTAAGTATGATGGATAACAAAAACTCCGTAAAGATAAAACAAGTTGGTTTTGTCTGATCCATAAAAATTTGCTGCTCTAAGTTTTTAATGGTTTCCGGTAGTTCACTGAGCCCATGAGAAGGGCCTTTTAATACTGTATTAATACAGTAAGTATAGGAAGTAATTTTATGACAGGGGAAGAATACCATTATGATTACATTCTTCTTTTTAGCTAGGCTTTTATGGAAACTACCCAAGACTACTCTGCAGTATGATTTCAAAACACAGGATGTGCTTGATTAAAGAGGTTCTGGGTAGTTTCCAACTGGACAAAGGCCAAATGCTAACAACCAAAACAGAACAAAATGACTGGATGTTTGAGGATGACATACTTGCAATGGCAATTATATAACAGAGACCCAAGTCATGAGCTAAGTCCATCCCCTCAAATTCATGGAAGCAGACAGAAAATCCTTTGCAGTGCAATTGGTTGTACCTTATCTGTTCCTGCTTACCATGCTTCATAATAAACTAATCAGGGCAGAGTGGCTGAAAACTGACTGCACAATACCCAGTGGAGATTTACAGTGAATTTGAAATTACAAAAAGGGAAGCCAAGTGCTGCAGTTTTACATAGCCTGATTTCAGCTGTAAAAATTCACCACAGCACACACATACACGCATGAACATCAGTGTTCAAAATTTAATTTTCAAGATTTTTGAGTGCAAATTAGGATCTCATGCACAGCATAGGTGCAGAATTTAGACATGATCCTAACTAGTCCATCTTCTATTTTATCTGTTGCAGAACACTGGGGATTTGGTTTCTTCAGCATGTGGATATAACAAAGTGTATTGAAATATCATAAAAAGGATGGAATTTGTATTTCAGAAAGCTTTACTTGAACAAGAAGCCATCCATCTTGCATCCCCCTACACTAACAGCAGTTGGTTAAACAATCTATCTTGTAGTATCTTGTGCTCATTTTCCCTCCAGAAACATGCACCTGAAAAGTTATCTCACAAAAATCATATATTCCTTAGATCTGATCTTCTATGACGCCGGTGTCCTTACACCAGAACTCTGTAATGGCATACAGACAGCTTGGCTGCTGGAGCAGGATACAGCATCATGAAGGTAAAGTATCTCTGTTCTGCAGTCACCCCTCAACTAGTCATGGTATAAGTCAATGATATGGTGAATGCAAGCACATTACTGCCAACTCCTATGGATTTCTAACAAAGCCAATGGAATCTACAGACTGTCAGTAGAACCAATGTAAATGGAAAAGATAATTTAAGTTTCACTTAAATTGCACGTGAACTTAAAAAGGTTGGGGAACAGCTAGAGACACATCCAGGTTAAAAGGACTCTAACACAGCATACAGATGAACAAAGTCAAATTCAGTCAGATTTGATCAAACTGAAATACAGACAAGAGATCCTATTGAAAAAATATGGAACTGGTGGGGGATACAGATTTGAAGTCAGTAAGATCACCTCTGTGGCCGAGAGCGTAGCAAGAGATGTTACTGGGGATAAACTGGACTGTCATTTCACTCACACACTCTAATATCCCCAAAACCAACCAATGTTAGAAAGACTAAATCCTTCTTAATACAACTGCAATCTGATAAACACTCTATATTAAAATACACAGTGACTGCAGGAGCTGTCTACCTATCAGGGTTTGTTTGGACTGCACTATCCAGCTCTACTTGATACCATTACGTCTCTCTGCCCCACTCCTGGTTTAATTTCATTATGTGCTCAAGTACTGCAATTCCCCGTGAAGGTGGTGGTAGCTGCACACACAGATCTAAAGAAACACATTGGCCTAGTAATACCAAGCCTCACAGTGGACTGCCTTCTAACCTCCCAAAGCCCTGTGGAAATTCTTAGAAGCTGCCTTAACAATTTTTCTGCAGTAAAAGAGAAAAAGTGATAGTAATGGGTTAGCTGATCTTCATTTGGAAGCTAAAAATAAAAGTAGCTTTATTGCAGCTCTGATCTCTCATGTGTAAAATCTATCACCTACCGTAAGAAGGCAGTTCATTGCAGCAGAAATCTGATTGATAGTACTGGAACTTTAGATCAAGCAGCAGAACAGAGAACAACTGGTTCATAAAATGTACTCAGTGTCTTCGGGTTTTATATCAGGCTTCCTATAGAGAGCTTTGGTCCCATTAAATGCACTATATACCACTGAGCTCTGAAGCACTGTTCTTTTGAAATTCAGCTTATAACTATAAACCATGATTGACAAGTCTATTACTGTTGGTTACAAACTATTGAAATATTGTATTTTATGGTATACTTACTAAAATATTTTTCACAGTGGAATCCAAATACACTTGCTTTAAGAGAAAAATAAGTTTAAGATGCAATAATATTTTTTCTTTTTTTAATTTTTTTTTTTTATTATGGAATGTACTTGATGTTAGATTTGGATCACTAAGGTGTTCTGAAACATGAATGCACCCATTTTGTTACCAAGAACTGTGGGTACAGTTGGCTGGAGTCTTTACAAAAAAACAAATGATTACTGGAAACCAAAGAGCAAAGGGCAAAAATCAATTTGTTACTAAGTTTAAAAAATAAATGTTATTCATGCAAATTAATCTAAATATCATTAGCATGCCTATCTGATTCTCACTTAATCTGAAAAAAAAAAACCAACCAAAACTATTTAATTTCAAAATTTAATCATTTGCTCAGACACAATTTTGTAAATATTTACTCAACCAATTGTACTTGAATGAGTACTTCTGTGACTGGAGTTTATGAGTAAAGAACTGGACCTTCAGAGCCTGCTGAGTACATCAATGGACTCAGCACCCACATCTGCTCTAGTCCTGTACCTCTCACAGTCACAGACACATCACTGAACTCCAACAAGTCATTTTGTGTACACAAACTCGTACTAAGAATCAGTATATTTAAATTCATTTTAAAAGCCTGTGTAGGTTATCTCCACACTGATTTTTCTTCCCCTATAGGGATTTTTAAAATTGCGTCTTTAGTAGATTAAGGGCAACCACTAGAATAATTCTGAACTAGTTTTAAATGAACATATTGTATTTACACAACTGTCAGTTAAGCTAGTGCAGTTCTGCATTCAGTACTTCAAAACACTTAACACTAAAAAACCCAGCAGCTCTGAACTGAAGTAAGACCCACACATTTTCATAAGTATAAAACAACAGCCTACTTTTCAAAGCTGCTATTTAGTTCCTGTTTGTAAATTACTTTGAGAACATGGGACAAAAGTAAAAAACACAGTGAGTCTCCCCTCACTGCTACACTACTGCAGCCTTAACCCAGAGAAGCACCAAAGAAAAATGGTTTAGCACCATGGAGAATTAGCTCTTTCACAATTTTCAACTGTCATATTTATAGATCATCTGTGATTTTCAGCTGTTTCAAAGTGTATGAAACTCAAGACCAGCTTTTCAACACCAGCTAGCAGAATCATTCCGTATGATGTGTTTTACTCTCCCTCACTGTATGAATGTTAAAATTCCTGCATCATCTGTTCATTGGGTTGCATTTTCTATTGTAAGAGGCTTAGTATCTGATGAGAGAAGCATAAAAGTGATTTAATTTTGGCAAGCTGTAGAACTAAAATCAGCATTATTTCTGCTTAATAAACTCATCTTTCACATATACCTCTGTTAGCTAATGCTTAAAAAGAAGAAACAGTAATAAGCACTGGAAACATAAAACTGGTTTATGACTAATTTTTAAGGAGTATAGAGAACACCTGAACACCAGGACAAGATGATGAGCAGAGCTAGGTTTTAAGTTACCTTTGGAGAAATAAGCTCATTCTTTATGATAAATTTAAAATGAGATTTAAAGCTGGAAATAATAATACTTACGACTTTTGTGGCACTGACTTAGTTGCAACTTTCCCTGCTGGATCACTCCACTCTGCAAACAAAGGAAACACATTTTCAAATGTCAAAAGATTACTGTAGAATTAAAATGCACCCAAAGCTGTCAGCCCATCTAATTATACTTGGTTTCACAACATGCCACAATGCATAACATGTAATAAAAGATGGAACTGATCTGCTTTAGCACCACAGAAATTAATTTTTTAGCCTTTGTTTTAATGATGTTAAGCAGACAAAAGAAAATACCCAACCCTGACTGTTAGGACTGGGATGATAAAGACCTACTTTGTACATTGTATCCTGAGGTCAGATGTTGGGAGTCCTACAAAGAAGAACACATAAAATGTCAGCGTTAGTTAAATAAGATGAAGAAGGTAAGATATATCTTGGCTTGCCAGATTAAGGGCACTGGCATTACACAAATAGGGAAGGAGATGGCACAGGGATGGGATCATGGGATTGTTAAGGCAGCACCAGTGACATTAGTTTAAAAAAGCATTAACTGTAGAGACAGAGCACCACTGAGGGACCCTTCAGAGCTCAGGAAAGAGCCTGTCCTCAGCTGCTGTAAATCTGCATCCCCCCTTTGCAGAGACACCGCACAGATTTACACCCACAGCAGCCCCAGCCTTCCCCAGGCTTGGCCGCGGATGCCTGTAGGAGCCATCCAGGATGTACAATTTGGAACACAGCATGAATGCAGCTATGCATTAAATTCAGTGCCATTGCCTTTCTTTTGTTTGATCTCACTGCCTGGAAATACAGTAATCTTTTATTGACAGTCGCTGGTTTTATTTGGACTGTGACACACAGGATTTGATAAACACACGGGAAGTAGATCTTCACCTGATGGAAACTGGTCCAAATCCAATGAAATCAATGGAAGAGCAACAACTTAAAACCAGCAAGGAATCTGGCTTGCAACACTGAGCATGCTAATGCTGGGATTCTTGCTGGCTCACAATAACTAAGCTGCTTCCTTAATGTCACTGTGTTTTCTGGCTTAGTTTTTCTCTAGGCTCTATAGTCCACAGTGATTGTCATCAGCTTTCCTTCCAAGCAGCGTTTCATCAGTTGAAATTAAGGTGTTATTTACAACCTCATCTTACAGCCAGGCACTACTTTGCTGGAAGTGTTAGCTCTGTAGGATGTTAAAGTCATTAAAGCCCTCACTGCACTTCCTCTTAGGGCATTATTAGTTCCTAATATTATATTGTGCTGTCAGTCAGTCCCTTGTGAAGTAAATAATGCCCTAAGAGTAAACATGGCACTTTAAATTTGAATGTCAAAGGGATAAATTGTTTTGATAAGTTCCACCTCTTTTATCACACTTTTTAAATATATGTTTCTCATGAGAATACCTTTATTTTAACAGCTAAATTGAAAACTTCTAACAGTGCCTGTCTCTGGTTTATATGGCTGCACAACCTAGCCACATTATGTCCTAGATGTATAGTTTGGCCAGCCATAATTGTTTTAAAGTGATGTTCTGAAGAGACACTTCTGCTGTATTTTTTAAAGTAAGACTAACAAACATGGAAACATGTATGTGCTTGCCTATAGCCTCCAATGCTAGGTAANAAAAAAAAAAAAAAAAAAAAAAATCTAATTTATATTTTGTATTGAAGTGATATGGTCAAGAATTTTAAGATCCACATTTAATGTGCCCAGAAATTAACTTTGATGTGGATCTTAAAATTTCAAAGCCAATTTAATACAAACAGAAATGCAAACGAAAAATTTAGCTTCTCTGAACCTGTGCTTATACTGCTGCCATGGGAGATAATGTCAGTCTGCAGGATGCAAACCAGTTTCTGTAGGACTCATCAGAAACAGAAGACTAAATTAAGAGATAGTATAAATTTAAAAAAAAACCCAGCTTCCCGCAGGCAAATACCTGTATTCACAGAGTTCACCTTAGAGGGCTCAACTGACTTTTACCCAATTTGCAAGGAGGATTATACTCTTGTAATTACCAGCCTACCATTTTTCTAAATGGAGAGGAGCTTTCTACAAGCACATGTAGTGACCTGACAAGGAGAAATGGCTGCAGACTGAGAGTAGGTTTAAATTAGATATTAAGAAAAAATTCTGTATTGTGAGGATGGTGAGGCACTGAACAGGTAGTCCAGAAAAGCTGTGGATGCCCCATCTGGAAGTGTTCATGTCCACGATGGATGGGGCTCTGAGCAACCTGGTCTACTGCAAGGTGTCCCTGCCATGGCCCAGAACTAGATGAAAGCAGATGATTTTTAAGGTCCCTTCCAACCCAGGCCATTTCCTGATTCAGTAACTTTTGATGCTTCACACTGCAGCAGGAAACTGCAGTGACAGTGGCAGTGCTAGACCAGTAACAATCAAATTCCATTAAAATAAGACATTCTAAGCACTGGCTTTGGTTTTGTTTAAGTCACAGATACTGCTAATTTCATTTCTTCCCAACTAAGTATGGCAGCTATATTTCGGACAGGGGAAGTCAGTAAGAGGAAAATCACATTCCAGCTTCTAAACCAGGATATGATTGCTTGAACTATAATGTCAAGCAATACCAGTTTTATAAGGTATTTTTCAAGATCCTGCCTTTAGAAAGAAACTTTTATGTAGCTCCATGACAGAATGGTATAAATTTCCCACCCTGGGGAAGTTCTCCTCTTCCTCAAACATCATCAGCTCAGAGTTGTTCAGATCCCAGCATGAGATACCTCTGACAGAACCTGTCCCAGGTACGAGCTTGATCTCTAGCAGTGCTACCAGAATCATAGCTAGAAGGCAGTAATGGAATTTGGGCTAAAGGCATCTTCAAATCATACAATTTAACAATTCAGTGTGTTTTGCATGAACTACAGGCATTCTCTGGGCAAGTGCTGAGTGTGTGCCTTTAACAAAGCCAATACTGAGGACCACATTGTGTGACTCTGTGCCTCCCTCTGGGCTGTGACACAGACAGATGCCATCATGCTCTTCACATGCAGGGATCTTTCCAGTCACCATAATTCGACTATGCAGCCAAAAGCTCACCATGCAATCTATCAGTAAGTGGGAAAAAAGTCCATTTCAAACCTTTTCATTGCACAAATAATAATGGAAGAAAACAAAACAAAATATATTTTACTTGACATAGAAAGACTCCTGTAACAACAGAGATAAAAGTTCACTTGGCTTCCACTGGGTCTTCTGCAGCTTTAAACAAGCAGTTCTACTAGTAGCAACAGTCTGATTGGGAATTTCCAACTAAAAATAGTATCAGAAATATTTTTAAGTGGGACCAATTATAAAAATAAACTCTCCAGCAAGGAGCACTCAACAGAACAGAATGCTAATCAGGTCACTGGTAACAGCCCACTTGTACCTTGCTTGGGATAGAAAACTTGGTCTGCTCAGCCTTGCCAGGAGTGTGAATAGCAGTAAGAGGAGGTGGCCAGGAATGAGTCATCTCCTAGGGGAGAAAGAAAAAGTTTAGAAAACAAATTCATGTACATAAAGAAGAAAGAGAGCTAAAAATGGTCACATCTGCTCCATTGAGCCTGGAGATGCAATTGCTCAAGGAAGCAACCCCACCACCTCACACCCTTTGGTTGCAGATGAACACCTTAACACCCCCACAGGCAGCACTTCCTCAGAAAGAGAGAGAGGACAGGTTTTACTCTTGAAAATTGTGACCATCCATGTCTTCATCAGGAGGCAACTGACTCCACCTCCATGGTCAGCCTGCCAAGCTCTGTGAGTAGAGCAGGGTTTTACCTGCAAAGCCCAGGCACGGAGGGAGCCCTCCTGACCAGCACTGGGTGCAGCCCTGTAGGGGAGTGCATGGTGGCAGGATTCAGCCCTATCCAAGACTGCTGAGTGGGAAAATAAACAAGAGGCAGGTCTAGAAAAATCTGGAATGGGCATGAATGCCTGATGTAGGAGAGAGCAGGGACAGTGTCCTGTGCTCCACAGCATCTTCTCATGGCACTGGCCACAGGCTCTTACTGTAGTAAGCAGTCACAGCCTCAGAGCATTGTTGATCCCAGTTTAAAATGAGGGACTGAGAAATCAAGTGACTTGTACAGAGTTACTCAAAAAGTCCATACTTAACCAGGAAATCCAAGTTTCCAGTGAATCCTGCCTACCAGACCACCTAATCAAGGCATCCATTTCCTGTATCAGTGTGCTTATTCATCATTTGTACACTCACATCACAATTATCTTCCAAGAAACAACCTGGGTGCCCACGGCTATCAAACACCAGCAGATGAGCAGCGCACACCTGCTCCTTCCCACTGCAGGCCTGACAGGAGCAGAGTGGGGCTTGAGCTCGGAGCAGGGGGAACATCCCGAAAACCAAGGAACTGCACAAGTGTTGGCTTAGGCAGAGCTTGTAAATGCCATTCTAATGAGTGTGTTTTATGGGAGACACTGCTTCTTTCTCGCTTATCTTTGTTTTTAATTTAAAAAATATCCAGAGAGGCAGTACTGTTCTATCTTTGTCTTGGTCATTTTTCTTTGACTAAAAAGCTCAGAAAGAATTCTTTCTTGAGACAAGGGAGGCAAAGAGCAGAAGAGCATCTAATCTCAGAAATCTTATGTGCAACAGCCTGACTGCAGTAAACTACACTTCCCAGCTGCTATTACACACGGGTCAAACCCAGGACTAGTCACAACAAAGTTTGTTAACAGGTCAGTTTCTGTAGGTTAGATGATAACCACTGCAAATGCTCCACAAACAAAAACATAACATAATACAATTAATTAAAGAAAATATAGGTGTTGTCAAAAGGGCAGTATGGTGGATGCATTTTGGCTAAAGACATGCCCTGGGTGGCGACAGCTGATTCTAATGTACAGTTCAATGAAGACAGAGCCAGCTAGTTTCAGATCCACAGCTGTCCCTCCCAAATTATGTGTCATACAGGAGGTTAGGAGAGAGAAAGGAAAGCTATGCACCACGGTCCTCAGTCACTGGGACAGACAGACATTTAAACCTCCTTGGGCAGAAGGGCCAGGGGCAGGGGAGGGTTTCTGCACTCCTGAAAGAACTTCTGGGTATCTGCTGCAGAGCCCAGGGCCTGCTTCCACTGCACAAAGCCCAAACGGTGGCAATGGGGAGGAAAGGAGCAACTGTTGCATGGCTCATCCCTCCTGGTGTGTGAGGCAGCAGCAGCTCAGTGCCATGACGAGAGGAGCACTGTTAAATGGCATTGATTGTCTGACCTCTACATAGGGAAGGCAGAAAAATATTTCAGCACCCCGTGAACTTTTCTGTGGGATAATACAATCCAAATCCTGCATGCCTCTGCCAATGCCTATGCCATAGAGATTGCTTTGTGGCAAATCTCTTCACAGAGAAATGATGAAACAGAGACTGTATCACATAATTAAAAGAGGGCCAGGCAGTCTGATTGAAGGAAGAAATGAAGAATATTCTAGAACTACAATTATAGACTTGACCTCAGTCTCTTCCTGCCCACACAGAAAATGCTGTACAGAGAGGACTCATGGGGAGGGGATACCAGCAAACATTTCAGAGTATTGCCTGTCAAAACACTTGTAGTATCCACTGCCTACCTACTTGGCAGGCTGAAATGTAAGCAGACCTAGTCATCTCCCTGTTAGGGGACACACGAACATAAAACAGTGGGAAAAAGAGCCTGCTATTATTTGAGGAAATTCAATTACAAGGTAAGAAATCCTGACTCCACTGAGGTTAGGACTATCCAATCTCTGTTTAGAGAGCGACCTCATGAGCACCAAAATGTCTTACAAAGGTACAACATAGCTACATTGAAGCATTTCACTTCAATTCTCACTGCAATGAAAATTATTGGACAGAAAATCCCAGATAGGATCACACACACATAACAGTACAAACATTTCAAGCTCAGTGTATTGACAAACACTGCATGTGGAAGGAGTGAGAAAGTTTATACCTACCTAAAGAAATACACATACATCTACCTACAGACAGGTACCAGAGCACTGCTGACCAAAGAACCTTGAACGGTGGTAGAGAAAGTTTTGAGTTTACTCATCTCATAAATGTCACTTCAGAATGTCTGGGCAGCAACCCCACACCGACCACCACACAGCTGCACGTTCCACTCACACAGAGCTGAGCTACAGAAGGACATGCAAAAATGGCACTGCACTGCTGTCAGTGAAGGGCCAAAATCCCAACCCATCCTGCAGGGATGTGACTCCTTAGCTCGCTGCTACTCTGTTCCTTAAGCACAGATAGGTTACTCTGGAGCATCAGAAGAAAATATGTAATTTGTTTAATCATCCACATGACTTCACCATTCTTTCTTATGCCCCAATTTCTTTTGTTGGTCCCTCATCTTTGAGTACGTGCTATGCTCTATTTTGTTTAGCTTGTGAAATCTGATTTATCTACCTTCCAATATGTTAAGACTGTGAAGAAGCCCTGTGTGTGTGTGTGTGTTGTGTATGTATCTATTAAGATGTGTCCGTAACCACCTTAGTTTGTAAATACCTGGTAAAATAGACAGGGAATTGAATTAATTTTTTTCTCAAGGAAAAGTTGAAACACTTTAATCAGTCCAAATTTGGAAGTATTTAGAAATTCCTGGAAGTAAAAATAATAAAAGTGAGCATATGAAACACTTTAAAGAGGAATTTAATGGCAACAAAGTAATCCCATGAAATTGAGTTAGGATTTATTTTCACATGGTTTGGACTTAAAATAATTCCAAAATCATGTTAACTGTTGGAGTGGGTAGATGACTGCTATAGAAGCATGCAGTTTTTTATAGACCTGGAGATTAAATGAGAAAGTAAACCTGCACCATTTCTTGGCTTAAAAGTCACTGTGGTCCTCTGATGTAGGAACATCAAGCATCCTCCTTTCTGAAAATTATTTAAACATTGTTTTAATTGACTCCATGTGTTTTATTTATTAGAACTAGACATGCTCGTCTCTTCAGCTAAGTCTGGGGTTTTTTTGGCTATAAAAGCCCTCAGGTAAGTAACTAAGAAGGACACATGCAGACGCGATCTAATGAATCACCCAAAACACAAATACCCCAAGCTAACTTTCTAAGGGATGCAGAGGTACAAGGCCAAATAATGATTTAAATGGAAGGAGAGGACTGGGGAAGGATTTAAACTTGCAAGTTTCTAAGGAAAAGGTCAGATCAAGAGAATTGAGTCCAGGGGATATGGGGCAGATGGTAAATAGCTTTACAAAACCAGTCCCTAAAATTAATAGCTGCCTTCAAGATTTATTTCCTGTCTCTGTATTTCATTTTTCCATCATTTCCTTCTTATTCAAAAGAAAGTGTGCCGTGTTTTTAAGTACAGATAAAAGCACTGAGCCAGGCTCTAAGAGGTCATTATGAAAAAAGGAGCAGGATTGTGTACTCTGCGTTCCTACGGAGGCAGCTTCCCTTCCTAGTGCACTCTAAACTGCTTAGCCTGATCTAATTTGAAGTCTCCCATGATACAGGGCTCATGCTACTTCCCTTGGGAGAACTGAAGGAAGACATGAGAACAGCCTTCAATTACAGAAAGAGCTGTTCCTAAAGGAGAGAATAATCTGTTCTCCAGTTTTATGGAGGATATGAACTTCAACTGCAGCCAGAAAAATTCCTGTTAGATGTAAGAAAAAGCTCTTTAATGGTAAGGATCCTGCAGGACTGAAACAGATTGCTCAGAGGGCTACACGGACCCCATCTGTGCAGGAACATGCCTAAGAACAGATAAGCACACATCAGTCAGGCATGGCTTAGGCAGAATTGATTCCTACATTGGGACAGGGATGTGTAGTAGATGATGAGATTTCTAAGACCCTTCCCAGCCCTTTTTCTTGTTCTATAGTTTTGATAGATGACAACTGGTTTGGCCAAGCCCTTCCCTTACTGCTTCTCTTGTGGATTCATCCACAAAAAGGCAGAAGAAGAAAGCAACAATCCCATTTTCGTTCTGTGGCCACAAAGGCAATCTCAGGACCGACACTGAGGGCAGCCAGTGGGGCTGGAGGAGGACCAGCCCCACACATATCACTAGCAATAAAGTCAATCTGAGGCCACTGCTGCTGAAGAGATCTTATCTGTGATATTCTGTCAAATGCCCCTCTCAGTCCTTTTAAATCTTAGCTAAATCTGTTGCTTTAAACTTCTTCCAATTTTCGGAGACACAGAATGCTGAAGTTGCATTCAGAAAAAGTTGATATGTGATGAATAGATGTTCTAAGGTTATTACAGACTTGATGCTACAGCTGGTGCTAAGCAACGTACAGCCTTGATGGAATAAAGATAGCCAAGTGATTTACCATTTATTAAAGACTCTATTAATGATTTATTAATGATTTATTAATGTTTTATTAACTATTTATCAATGCAACCTTAGTAAAAAGCCTGTCTTGTTTCACAGCATCTTTCTGGTTTCTGCATTTATACAAACGTGATCAAACTCTCTTTGCTAGGAAGTCAGTAATGCATATGGGGCAGACACACTTTCTGTGTGTGATGCATACTGAATTAAAAACCATCTCAGCCTCTTTCATCTTTGGGGGAAAGGCTGAGGAAAGAATGAATATATAGATATATATTTATACAGGAAAATGACAAGCAAATGACTAAAGCCTAAAGGAACACAAAGACAATAAACCTATGGGTTGTTTTGATTCATATTCCTTATGAAGGAATAGAAAATTTGCACAAGTAGTTGGGAATATCCTGACCAGTAATGGCATGCTTTATACCAGGTCAAAGGCTTCCTTAGGAAGGGATTTTGATAGATTGCTGGTATTGACATGAACATGACAGATAAATTCATTAACATACATTTGGTTATGATGTCTCAGCATTTAAAAAAAACACCTCATCATCAAAGGGATACCACACCTTTTTCCCTGTAAGAGGAAAAAAAATCCAAAAGACTTCAGTGATGGCCTCCAAGGGAAGCTATTTTTCCTGGTATGAATATTAAAGCCAAAAACCTTTTACTCATGCAACTGTTTTAGCAAATTTATTATGAGTGGCTAATGCCCAGCATATATTTTGAGGAACAATGTGGTGGCATCTATAATAATGTCTTTGTCATGCTAGAATTTATCTTGTTACTGTCCCAAAAACTGCTTGAAAGGCAATTGGAAATACAGTGCATAAACGCCTGAGTTTATTATTGAAAAGCTAAAGTTTACTCTACAAAAGGCAACCATTTTTCTGACCACAGCCTAAACCACAGTGCTCACCTGTGGGTTTTATCAGTAATGACTAATAAGTTCCCTTTTCCAGCTGGGGAATGGGATGCATTCCATATCATCCCATGGTAAATTAATATTTCTTTCCATTTTAACAAGAAGGGGACAGACAAAAATTATATTCCATGAAAAAGAATATAGAAATTGTTTTAGAAGCCAATTGTGGTTGACTATAAATTTTACAGCATATGTTTTCCTTTCCTAATTTGTTAACATTTGGAAATCCACAAAGAAATATGGATATTTTCTTTTTCTGTTGAGTTTCTCAGTACTCTATGACTCTTGTATACCTTAAACTTTTCAATATATTTTCCTCATACTGTAGCTTTTATAACTAATAACACTCATATTCCTTGCTTAGAGCATTTACAAGACAATAAAAGAAAAAAGTAAATCATGATTGATGCACTTACTGCTGCTCTAACCAATCTTGTGTATATGAAGAAAAACAATCCTCTGTTACACTGAGAAGGTATCTCAGCTCAAGAGGCTGTTTTAGGGGGAGAGTAATGAAGCCACACCACATGAACCCACCACTGGATTCAATTTCACAGGCCTGCTACAATCCCAAAGGAAACCATAGCCCATCTAACAGTGTGTGTACCCTGTCAAAGGATTCAGCTCCCTGCTGGCTCTGGCCCCAAATGGTCCCTGCTGTGCACACAGTAGTTCTCTCCTGAGGATCCTCTGTGAAACAGGCTGAATACTTTTCCCCAAGGTGGATCACGATAATTTTGTTCAAGGGCCATCTCAGAAAGATCATATGGGCAAAAACTGGTCTGAATGTCTTAGCTGACTAGGACAATCCTTCAGTTCAACACCAAGCAGGTTTTGTGCCCTTCAGCACCTCCTTGTATGTTCTGGGCATTTTTAGGAGCATGCAGCACAACCCTCTATGGACCCCCTACAGAAACACCTGAGTTTTTGACCATATAATCTTCCTGAGATGGACCCTGAAGAAAATTATCCTGATCCACCTTGGGGAAAAGTATTCAGCCTGTTTCACAGAGGATCCTCAGGAGAGAACTACTGTGTGCACAGCAGGGACCATTTGGGGCCAGAGCCAGCAGGGAGCTGAATCCTTTGACAGGGTACACACACTGTTAGATGGGCTATGGTTTCCTTTGGGATTGTAGCAGGCCTGTGAAATTGAATCCAGTGGTGGGTTCATGTGGTGTGGCTTCATTACTCTCCCCCTAAAACAGCCTCTTGAGCTGAGCTGCACAGAACCAGAGATCTGCAGCAGCTGTATTCCTACTCCTGCCAGGCTTAGGCTCCCTGCACGAGTAAAGTGCATGTAGGAGGACATGGGGAGTTCACACAATATAATTGGCAAAAAACATCACACACTGTAAAACAAAGCAGGACCTTACAGCAAGCACACAGGACAGCTTTTTCAACGAGTCTTATGTGATGAGAGAATTAAGTGTTCAGTGGCAAATGAAGGCTTGGAACTCCATGAAGTCAAAGGCAGATACACCCTGCATGTAAGACAACCTCTCTGAACCATCATGTCTTTGTCTTACACCATTGTCTGAGCTTCCAGTCAAAGTCCAGGAGATGAGCAGGAGCCAGAGCTGTCTTTGAGAAGAGCCACAAGCTTCCAAATGGTCCAAAAACAGGCATGTATTGACCAGGAATACCAACACTGACTGGAGTGGTAACTCTGCTTCCCAGCCAGGACAGGCAGGAGGAATCTTGTCAGCTGGAGGAATGTGGGGTTTGTTAAGGACAGGCCATAATGGCTGTGTGCAAGGAGAAGATGATCAAAGTTTAGCCAGGCACATGTGAGATGCTGAGCCACAGGAGGTATTTCTATTTCCATATAACTGTTCCTCTGCACAGACCTACTGAGGGGTCAGGGACATGAACTGTCAGAATGGGTCAGACTTGAGGTCCTGCTCCTCTGGGATGCTATGGACAGTGTTTGGTGTTGTGTCTTTCACAGAGCACTTCAGTGAAAAACCATGGTAATCATGAGGGTAAAATCCTGATCCTCCATACTTACAAATTCTCAGCTGTGCTGAGACCTTTTCTGTTTAACATGGCATCCAGAACTGGATATTCAGTTCACACCAGCTAACACCAATTTCAGAGCATTAGAAGTCAATGATATGCTCATAAATACTCAGGTACTTGCAGTCATGTGTACCAAAGCCAGTTCCAGGAACCGAGGCATCCTTCAGCTGTCACTACTGGTACATAAATGAATGGCTTTGCTGCCCAGCACACAGAACCAGAGCCCTGCTGTGGGCAGTATGGCCAATGCGATTCCTCCTGTCCTTGGCAGCTTCTCATCCCCACTGAGATGCACAGCCATATCCTATTGATTTTATTTATTCAAAATAATACTTGTTGGTAACCATCCCCAGGGATGGTACATCTCATTTTCATGAGGGCCCCACGAGGTAGGAAGTATGCACTGAACTGTTAAATACAACATAACATCCTGGCACTACAACAGTATAGTATAAACAAAAGCACAATAAGTCATAAAAAGCTAATTCCTTCAGAAGTTACTAATACCAACATATAATTTCATCTCTGCAATTTAAAAAACATTGGCAAAAAAACCATTCTCCAAGCAAATAAGCAACTGTGTTTTGAAACTATTCACTGCTGGCACTTGTTTAAGGGAATCTGGTAATTTGTTCCATCCATCCTGAGCTTCACAAGCAAGAAAGCATGTCTTGAATCGCCTGTTTTCTTCTCTGAAACTTAGGGTTCACACCAAGAGGAGAGCAGAACTATAATTTACAGTTACAAAACAAGACTACTCCTACCCTGAGGCACTCCACTGTGCACATTTATACAATACATTACATCATCTCCTTTACATTGCCACATGTAATCAATTCATGGGTTTTTTCATGCAAGTACAACGGGGAATTATATAGTAACAGGACAAGACCTTATCAATGGAATTTATTATAAAATGCATTAAATTTCTGGAGCAGCTTATGGCAACATAGTGAAAAAATAAAATCTCCAAATTCAATATCAGGCAAAATTAGATTGCTAAACTACAAAACCCCTTGTTCTGTAAGCTTAGCACAGAAACTGTGTAAGTTTTATATTGTGCAATAATTTT
Source organism: Erpornis zantholeuca (assembly GCA_013400515.1). Taxonomy (NCBI): domain Eukaryota; kingdom Metazoa; phylum Chordata; class Aves; order Passeriformes; family Timaliidae; genus Erpornis; species Erpornis zantholeuca. The sequence goes on along the minus strand of VZTN01028840.1, from coordinate 330,752 downwards.
TAGACCCAGTAACCAGCTTATAATTTACATCCAGACAATATGATGAAACTCAGTCCAAAAATCATCAGGAATTTGAAAGCATTAACTTGTGCCAAAAAAAACGGCTTTGGCCTTAAAACAGGAGCATTAATTATCTGAAGTAGCATATAGGGGAAATCAAGAAACCAGGTTAGGCAACTTATTTGAGTTTAAAGCCCAATTCTTTTGTTTAAGCCATGATTTGCTTTAATTAAGATTGGACTCCGAGTTGTTACTCATCAAATACAAAGAAATGAAGCTACCACACGCTGCTGTACAATACACATTGAAATCCTTTACAAAAGCTGTTTCTTTGCTTTCCAAACCAAGACTCTGCCAGATCTCTTATTCTGCTTGCCACACAAGCAGTGTTGCAGCAGGGTTTTCCTGCGTGGGTGTGCCAGGGGAGCATTTGTTTTTAATGTTGTTCTTACACAGTCTCATCAACACCTCCACTGTAATGCTGCTAAACCAGCGGTCTGAGGCTGAAGCAAAGACACAGTGAACTCCTAGAAAAGCTGAAACCTGCCCTTACAAAGCTTTTTTCACCTTTCCTTTTCCTTGTCTATGTGATGCTTTCCCTGCCATGTGTCTCAGCTGAGAACTTGCTTCTCCCTTCATTGTATGAAGGATTCACCTTCCCCTGTGAAGCATGGTTACCTTCCCAGTGCCTACTTCAGAGACTATGAATGCTCTGTGGGGCACAAACTGTCTCATTTTTTGTCTTATGCAATGCCTAGGGCAGTGGCAGAACTTCTGAATATTGGCTGGAAATTTGGAACAAAGATTGTGGGCTGAAAAATCCAATGGACGTGTCCAAAATGTATGGACAACACTAACAGCTTGATCAGGATTCTGCAAGCCCTGGATGTATAAAGAAACTCCAAACTTAAGCCTGATCATTGGTTCCTCTAATTTTGTCACCTCGCTTTCTTTAGGAAAGTTAAAAAGCTTAGCATGTTTGCCAAACAATATACTGTGGGTCCCCACCTGTAACAGAGAGGTAGTGTCCTTGTTGCCTCTCATGCTCAACCCTTTAATTCTATTCTCTTACAGAAAGACCTAACCAGCCACTTGAAACCCTCTCATGCAACCTGGCATTTATTATAGTAATTTTAGCCTTTAGAAAAGAACAAACATTTCAGTCTGAATTTCCTTTTCCTCACTTGTGCCTTGAAGCAGGTCTGTTCCTGCATCTGTGTGTCCTGTAAATCATGCCAACACTCCCCTTTGATCCACTCCTGCTAAGTTAACAGGTGTAGAAAAAATGGATGTATGTTATAGAAGACGTTTTGATACAACATACACTTTTTTGGCATGTCAGCCTTACCCAAATAAGCCAGCTTAAACAGTAAAGAAAACTGAAGCCAAAACATGCTGAGGTCTTTTTTGATCTCCTTTAAGGTATGGAGGCTTCAGAGTATTTCTGGTAGACAGATTCCCACCGTTGCATACATTCGATTCCTCATTTCCCAGCATGTTCTTTCTTACAAAGCTAGTTGGAGGCTGGAAACATTAAATACTCAGGACTACCACTAAGACATATGAGAGCTGAGGATGCCTGGTCCCACACAGAGCAGTCCTAGAGTCTGAAATCAGCATGTCCTGACTGTGCACCAGATTGATAGAGCCTCCTGTGTCTGCATTTTTTAAAAACCTCTGACAGCAAAGTACATTGAAACAAACTAACTCCTAAAAACAGGGCTGAAAAAGGGCAAAGTCCGTAACCTTCCTGTCTCAAAGCACTACGCTACTTCTTTTCCCACAGGAAAATCAATGAATAGGACACAAAAGCCACAGCACTGAAATGCTGTAAATTCAGTGCTCCAGCATTTAAAAATCGTATCTTTACATTACTAGATGATGACATGTATTGTCTTTTTTGCTTCTAGATGGCCCAAAAGGAATAGCAAACTGTTCATTAGCAACAGTTTATCAGGGATCGTGTGAGCAATTTGGAACAAACTTGGAGCAAGCCCAAGAAAAGACCACCCAGCAGACCCATGGCTGCCTAGTTAGCTCCAAGCAGTTCGAGCAAGTCACAGCCCCAGCTGGTGTCACTGACAATTACCAGTTACCAAGCAAAGATGAACTGGAGTAAACCTGCCAAAGGATGGTTTTGGGGTTTTTTTTAAGTACAAAGTGCAATGTATTATTATGTTCAAGCTACCAGAAGGAGTTGTTGATCTCACTTAGCTGGAGACATACAAAGGCTGGATGCAGTAACATGACATTCTTTTTGAAGGGTAACTTGTGTTATAAGTGAAAGATGCTAGAAAATGACAATGCTGCTGCAAAGTAGACAGAATGATACATTTAGTCAAATTCCCAGTCTAAGCCTTTTCAAAGAACACAAGCAGTTAGTGCAACATTCCTTAGGGCTCCTGTATCCTTTCAAACATGATAGCTTTCTTGTAGTTTACACTTATCATATTAAGTAAAATGGTAATGAGGAGATCATGACAACCTCTTTTAAAAGCAACAATGACTCAATTGCCAAGGAAAAAAAGGAGTGATAACTATTTTCATGGAAAGAAGCCTCCAGTGAACGCCTCACTGTTGAAGCAATGTTCTTTGTTTTTGTCTGAACTCAGGAATGACAAGGGGCTGCTCTTCAAAAAAATTCTGAGCATTAGTTTTCATTTGATTGGTACAACACTACTTTTTCAGATAAACCAGCAGTTCAGACCTCTTGTTGAAAAGATTAGGGACTCAAGAGGTTAGAAATTATAAAATACTGGAATAAGTGGGAAGGGATTAATTGGCTTGATTAAAAAAAAAATAAAATCACTACTGGGAATGGGGAATGTTCTCCTACAAACCAAACATGAAGTGTTTTTATCCTAAGGCTCAGAGCAGTATTTTTAAAGGTTACTGTCCCTTGGTGTACACAACATATTCTTCAGTAGGATATACTCATGGCAAAGAAATTAACGGACTACGAAGCCCAGAGGGGCTTTTAACATTCAGTGCTTGTGCAATAAATGCCATCAGAAGATCTCAAAGCATTCCTCACAAAAGATCAGTACCTGCCATTTTCCTACTTGGTTCTGCAGGTGAAATTTGGTCCACACTTTAAAGTCCTCAGTCAACCCACAGCAAACACAATGAGTACAACTCTGCCTATTTTTTTTCCCATAACCACCCATGCCAGCCTCCTAACACCCTTGTGGGTTCATGTGGCTCCTGTTTCACCCTGCAAAGTACTAACAGGTTTTTCCACCTCCTCCAAATAATATTTGCTTACACATTGCACAGAAATTTTGGAAGAGAGAAAACACTTAAACAAGATCTGTAAAGTGTTGGTAACAGGGTTCCTAATGACAGCCACACCAGAGCCCTGGCCCAGGAGCTCCAGAAGGCCACACACTAACACTTGCAGCAGGTAGAACACACAGGGTATGCAGAATGTTGAAAAAACAAATCTAGGCAATTGGATCAGGCCTTCAGATTCGTGTTTGGAGACACTTTTTCTCACTTGCCTCTGAACAATGGTCAACAAACACCTCAATGCCTTGAACTAATAAAATCATCTTCATTTCTAATGCTAGAACCTGACAATTTCTTCAGCTGACTTCTGCAGGGCTTGTGCCTGTATGACTGCTTTTAAACCAAAAAGAAATGTGAGAAATTCCTTGAGAATAAAAAAGTAAAAGAAAAAAGAAAATATAAAAACCATTGTGGTCAGATTTTCCAGCTATCCAAAGAAATTGTTACACCGCTGACAAATCAATGTGGCAGGATCTACTGGCTAATTAAACAAATGTGACAATTTTACTGTGACAATTTGAAGACAGTCAAAAGTGCCACCTATCCACAGTGTGCATTCTTCTCAAACATTTATTAAAACTCGTGTAGTGTAATAAGAAATTGAAAGGAACTTATATATTCAATAAAAACACAATTATTAGCATAATTTGAAATGTGCAGCTAAAATAGATTGGAAGTTCATAAGGTTTCTCAGAACATTAAATTCAATGATACACTTTCTTTAAAGAAATGTTAGAAATTCAGGTAAGCCACAGTATGTAGCATACTTTTAAATATCTGATTGAGCCTTGCTTTTGCCCAATTATCACACCAATAATTCCAGCTGAGGACATCAATGCATTTTTTGAACAACTAATTTAACTTTTAACAATGGCAGCATGCATGAGATTCTATTTCACCATTTCACAGAAGGAGACATAGTGGAGGCAAAGGGGCATCTCAAGGTTCTTCAGGAAGATTAAAGATATGATGTTTTACCCGGAGTCTATGTATTCGAGCATTTATCGAGAGGGTGTTCAAAGACATGAGAAAATGAACCATACCAGTATTTCACTGGCAGGTTTGAAGTGGTGTACTCAGAACACTCTGTCAGCTGGAACAATCTCCAGGGGTAAGAAGGAAGATGCCTTCAGAAACAGCTCTGCTGACTATGGTGCATGACAGACCAAGGGCACGCAGCAAACACATGAATTTCCCTCCCCAAAAGGCAGCTTCCAGAACTATCCTCACTGCAGAATGTGGAACAACTTGAGCTTAAGGCAGATGATGACCACATGGCTGCCTGCCCGTGGCAGGCTGCTTCCACAAACCTCACAGGGGCTGGCAAGTCTGACTGTGTGTCACCACATGACTCCTCCCAAGAAAAGGTCCACCTGCTTGTCCAAGGGGTCTCTCAGGAGGAAATAAAGTAAGTTTTGGTCCCTACATCAGGTGGTGTCTGTATTCTTACCATAAAAAGAAATTAGGAGTGGTTTAATGCACTCTTTAGACTGCAGTGCATTAAGAAAATGGCAACAAGCATTCCTGGTATCTGCTGTAACAGAACCCTTCCACACATCTCCTCTGAGCCCAACAATGAGATTCAAAGCTGAAACTTCAGGTTGACTCCAAGTGTCAACTTGTCCTGTTCTCTTTACTTTACTTTGAGGAGCACAGAGCAGCAAAGCATTAAAAGTTGCAACAGGCGGGTGTCAATAAAGCAAAAACTGAGCATGCCTCAAGTACCTGGCGTCTTTTTCTTCCATCACTTTAATTTCGCTAGTTCTTTCCTTACATATGTTTCTTTTAACCATCAATTATTTTTTGATTGTTGTGGCCAGTAACTTCAGAGGAAAATTTCAAAAAGGTAAGCTCTCAAAACTCTTTCTGAAGGTTTGTTTAGTTATACCTCCCAGTCCAGGCTTCCCTTGGACATTGCAAGTGTCCCAGCCTTTTCCTGGTCTGCTTCTCTTGACTAATCATGATTCATGGACCCCACGAGCCTCCTCAGCAGTGCTGACTTATGGGGAAGCTTTCTACCAGGATTTAAACCCCACAACACTTGCCTTCAGGGCTGCAAAAAAGAAGCTCTTAGAGAAAGAGCCACAGAAGATGTTAGAGACATTTCAAACCAGAATTGTTTCTAAAGCATGCATTCATTTCAGAAAGCCTAACTCAATTTTAATGTTTTCAATGTCTTCATTCTGTGCCTAAAGCCATTTGTTATGTAGAGTACACATTATTAATCTATTTAAGTGAAAGGTAACATTGCTAGCAGTTTAAACACTCAGTGCCCATATTTAACCATGTTTCACTTTGACGGGACAAGATGAAATAACAGAAATGATTAATCTGAGACCAGAGAAATATTCTACAACCTATATCTCAAAATAGGACTAGATTTTTTTTGCTTAATGCTCTGTCAGTAAGCTGTGTAAGTGGAGAGTGGGAGCTTCAGATGGCTCTTCCGCTTGGCCACACTGCAGACTGTGCAGTGGAATCAGCAGCAGCACTCCAGGACAGACACACAACAGCCTCTGAAGTCCTTAATCATGTTTTTATACAACATAAACTCATGCAGCCCACAAGGTCCTCAGGGGAGGATACCTGGTACAGCTAGAGCCAAACACTAAAACACTATAATAGTGTTTAAAATTTTCCATCCAGTTTCGCACTTGGGGCCTTTTTCTGTTCATGGGAGCATACAAAAGGTCAGAGTTGATCTGACATGTCAGATTCCTTGGGTCTGTTTTCTTTCGCACTTTCACTCCAAGATAAGGGAGTTACTCTTTATTTACAAGGATGAAAAGGGATGGGAATTCAGGTCCCATGGGTCTCCAAATCAGGAGTAGGAATCTTAGTTTTATGACATTCTCCACTCAACTACAAGACTCCACCAAATTGTTTTCCCACATTTTTTGTCTCTTTCACTTATTTCTGGAACTGCAAACTTAGTGGCATTTGAAAAAGTAGTATATAAAATAACCAATGCTTTTAAGTGCTGCAGAGAGCGCATCTGATCCTTCACAAGAGTTGCAAAACTTACTATCTTTTCCTCTAAGACAATGACTTTGCTTCAATTATTTTCTTGTTTGAACTAGCTTTAAAACAATTACTTTGTATAGTCTCATAAAAAATAATTATTTTTATCATAACAGAGTACTTAATCAGAGTGAAGATGCTGAGCATGTAACATTGCAATACATGGATTATTTCTGAGCTGACTGTCAATGAGGGAGAGAAACTAAAAGTGGTTGCTTTGGTGCAAAAGAGATGCTAAACAGCTTGGAAAACAAACTTCACTCCTTCAGTGGCAGTCACTCACTTATCATTTATCATGGCAGTAGTTTGTTTCTCTTCTGGAGCAGCAATACATGTCCAAACTCTTGTGATGTCAGATCACTTTACAGTAATTTTAGCAGCAATGGTAAACCTGGCAGTGATTGCAGAACTATATAATGCTACTGAAATCAGCAATATTTCAATTTGGCAGTACAAAAATATGTGTTAAACTGTTATGGTAACGGAGATAAGAAAACAGAATTGAATAGTGAGTTTGAAATAGGTACACAAAAATCTCTCTTGCTTTTCCTGAATACCTTTTGTAATCTTTTTTTATTGTTACAGTGTAGACAGGCTGCAATAGACCCACATAATGATCAGATTTTACATTTCAAAGTTCTTTGCTAAATAATTTATTTAATACTGCTATGAAAATAAGACCTTTATTTGATAAATGTGCCTGCAAGCTGGAATCAGACCTTGCTTGTCTGTCCTGACAAAGGTCTAATCTTTTGCTGCATTACATCTTGAAGAGGCATTTATCCCCGTAACAGGCAGGTGCAGAACACCAGCTTTGGAATACAGGAAACTCTGCACACCCACGCGCATTTGTCAGATCAGACAGTCAACCTTTCCTCCCCGTCACCTCCCGGCAGCACGCAGTCTGCCTTGCCTTCAGCTGGCAGCACAAAGCAGATTTATACCATCCATCTACATCACAAGTGCATCACTCCCCTCACATGTAACCTGTGCCATGCAACAGGGGCCCACAAAACAACCTCCTCAACTCGGCATCGACTCACGCCAGCTTCCCACTCTGCCTCGAGTTAGCTCTGAGCTTCAGACAGGAGGCACCCCCCAAGGTGATGCAGACAGCTTTGGCATAGGGCTCCTGAGGTGCTTTTCTCATGGGTGCCACCATAATGTTGTCAGTGTAAAGGTGAACGGCCAAAAATTTGGATAATCCACTTCTGCCATGGTCAGGTGCAGCACACGGGGGCCAAGGGTGTGCTTTAGGCTGGGAACACGTAAGACTGCCTTCTCCAGCTCCCAAAGAGCCTTTTGCACTCTAAGCTTATACCAGGCTGTCCTCAAATGACTCTAACTATTGATCTCACCCTTCCTGTGTGTATACTGGACAGTGCACAAAATGCTGGGAAAAGGCTTCCTTTCACCTTCCTGTAATTGTTGCTGAATTCTAATAGTGATAATGTTTGTGGTGATACTGAGACCAGAATTGAGCTGATCACCTACCAAACCAGGAAGGAGCTCTTCTCAAAGAAATACTCACATTTTCATTTTCTGAAGCAAGTCCACATCTAGAGAGCCATCAGAGCAAAGAACTGGTCTCTGCTTTTATGTATACCTAAAATAATGCAGAGGTAACTCCTTTTTATTTAATAACAGCAGCAGCAACATAAGTGGAGCTGCTGCCAATTTATACCAGTGTGGGAGGAAGAAGAATTCAATGAACTCAAATGAGATCAGAGGTCAGTGGAATTACCCCTTGATTTATATAGATGTGAGAGCAGAAACTGGTTCTGCCTCCATTGAGAAAATGCTGATAAAAGGCTTGAAAACGCAATGGCTTAGAAATTGCTGAGAAATTAATTGTTTTTATCCATCCAAATCTTTGTGTACATAAGCAAAGTCTGAAGGAAAAAAACAACTCTCAAAGCAGGCTATTACCCGTTCCTTGCACGCTTTCAAAGGCTGCATGCCAGAGCAGGGACAAAGGCCACAGATCCACATTTACACGTGGGTTAACTTTTCAATCCATTTTTTCATTTCAATAGAAATAATAAATCACCTTATCCAGGAGAAAGAAGCAGCTTGACACAAAACATACGGTGCTGGGCTATTTTTATAGCACACCTAAGACGTATAGGGATTCATTTATTTACTCAGCTATTTAAAAGTGGCTACTCTTACTCATTCTCTGGACAGCTAAATGCCAGGTTGCTAAGTTACTGTTACTTGACATCATCTCCTCCCCAATGTGCTCCCACATTTGACAGGTTCACATGATTTACTAGGCCAGTCAGCTCGTTATTCACTTGTCCAATGACGTCTGGATAATCATTTTAAATTCACATCATGTCCTCCCAGCAAGCCCCCACACTCCACATGAAAATATTTAAACTACCCGTCAGCTACTAAGTGCATTTCTAACCACACTGGACAGCGTACCTGTATTTTTCAAATTACAATTATTATAATTAGGTTTAGCATCATTCTTCAATGTTGGTTTGTATTTTAGAAGAGAAAACAATTACTGAGGGGCAAATAATGGGCTGTATCTGTTACAGTCTAATTTTGCTATGTGAACACCTCACTTCAGCTGTGGGTGAGACATATTAAATCTGTTAGTGCTTTCAATTGGCATGAGGAAGGTAATCCTACACATAATTTGCAGAGTCAAGGGCATTTTCACCTGCTGATCAATTTACATATTCTCCAATGTCATTAGACAGGAGCTAGTCATCAGAAGACAACCATAGAAATTACAGATTTTGCTCATTTAACTCCAGTAATTTTTACACTTATTACAATCCGAACTATATTTGGGATCTGTTTTGCTTCCAGACTAGAAAGCTTCTAATTAGCATCACAGCTGTCCACATAACATCAAATAGTGACTTGAAGCCTTCCTACAGTGAATATGCACATACGAGAATTCTATGCACATACAAGAATTCTTTTGTTCCTCTAAGCAGGGACGGATTTCCAGAGAGCAGAGCCTGCCCAGATGGTTACGACACAGCCACGAAAGCTGCATGCACAGACAGGGGCCTTGCCTCTGCTGGATTATGTCCAAGTGATTGCCTAAACACCCAGCCCAAACTTCCAATTTACGCTGCAAGTCCTCCAGAAAATTTAGTTAAATGAAATTTCCTTTCTCTCCTGTGCAATGTTGAGCGCTTATCAAGTCTTTAGCCAGAGATAAACCAACGCTGAGGAAGGTCCCTTCTGTGCTCTCCACAGACAGGAAAAGGATCACTGCTTGTTCACCCTCAGAGTCACCTACACACCCCCTCTGCCTGGGCCAGCATATGGTTCACATCACATGCAGTGACAGCAAGGCATGCTGATGTAAAGCACTGGTACAAGTGGCACAAGTAACAGCTTTGGAGACTGGTTTTAAATGTCAGCTCACCCACCCCATCTGCACTTTGGATCACAACATTTCAGTGAACTCATTTTTCAATGGATGCACATAGCAAGTGACAACTTAATTTAAATCCATATTAATAAAACGTGAATTACACACACATACTTTTAATTGCCTGTCTTCCATATTATCCACACTTTCAAAATCACTGCATTGGATTGAGAAAAAAAACCCAAACACATTTTGGAACAGAAGGAAGTGCTGACCACCAGGTATTTGCTTTTATCATTCAGTTTGGTATTAGCAACTTGTATTAAATGCAATCTGTGCTATCACTACTGTTTGGCCTTAGTTGTATAAGAGATGATGATTATTATTATTACTATTATTTATTATTATTTTTCACAACCATCTCAGCCATCCTGGTTAGAAAGGTAAAACCAACAGGAGACTGGTCTGCCATTAACCTTTGGCTGTAGTATTGGGAGCAGTCCTTAAAGCATTTGCACAAGATGACATAAGTAGCTAAGTGTTTCAGGAAATCTAAAAGACTGTGAAATTTTGTCTCTGAAGACTCAGGGGTCTGAATGGAGTCAAGACCTTTCCCCTCACTCAGCTGAAAATTTTAGAATATAAATTCAATTAAACCTTTTTTTTTTTCCAAAAGGGGAAAAAAAAAAAAAAAAAAAAAAGACAGATTAGGAATTACAACCCCCTACAATTACAGAAACCATTAATCAAGTTCAGTTTGAAAAAAGAGCAGTGTAAAATCAGAGGTCACAGATCTTTGCAGGAGTACCTCTTCCTTGTAAAGTCTAAAAAGAAACCCTTGAGAGTACTGTGTCTTTCTGAGGGATGGAACTGAATTAAATCACTTAATTCCCCAACTTAAAAAGCCAAGACAAATCAGAAACAAAAACAGAAAAAAAACGCAAACTTCAAGGGAGAGTGACAGGCAGAGCTGCCTTCCCCAGCCCTTTGGGGAGCACAGCTTGGCAGCAGACATGACCCAGAGCAAAAACTGCCAGGGGTTGCCCATGGTCTGGATGGGCAAAATGCATTAATTACAGCCCAGCTGTCTACCTTTGGGGCTCGACTGTCTTGGAATCCTTTGTGTCTACCTCTTTGACACCCCTGACAGGATGGAAATGTGAATAACCTGTTGTTTTACCGAGGGAAGCCTCTATGAGGGAGCTGAGACCCACACTCCCAAAAGCTCATCAGAGCCTATGTAAATAGCCCAGAAAGGCCAAAAAGTACCTGTCAGGGCTGGAAACTTAATCTAGGTTCTCAGAGTGCAAATTTCTGCTGAAACCATGGGTCATTCTTTCATGTGGAGCAGCCAGCCTGAATCTTCTGACACAGGGTTTCTGTGGGGAGGCCGAAGACTGGATTTTGACCACTGCTGGGCATCACACTCTCTGACTTATTTTCTCTCCATTGCCTGTCAAGTAGAATATGATACCCTTTGTGCAGCAGCAAACACATTTCCTGCTAGCTTGTTCTGCAGCATAAATTTGAGAAGAACAAAGTAAAACTCTGACAAAACCCAGGTACCTCTACTGCCAGGTGTGCTTCAGCACCGCACGTGCTTGGAATCCTGAGCCTCTGCCCCGAGGGCCTCCAGCTGGGGCTGGGGTCTGCTGGGTCTTTCTGGGCAGTCCCAGAGCAGCTCTGTGGTTGCTGTGCTCACACAGGCAGGGCTGTGCAGCCCAGTGCAGGCAGGTTATCAAAGGCTGCAGGCAGCCTGTGGGTACCCAGAACAAACCAATGCCACCCTGAGGGCACAGAGGCCCCGTGAAGCAGCACCAAACCACCCTCCTGCACATGGGAGGGAGCACCCTGGGGGATCCACGGCTGAGGTCCAGGTACCAAGACTGTATCTGCACCCCAGCATAGATGTCATGTGCTCAAGGTCCCTTCTGGCTATGACAGTGGCTATGGTGGACAGGTTAACTCCAGGCTGGGCATGGGGGGTGCCTCTGGGCACCTGCAGCCATAGTCCAGGAAGATCTGCTGGTTTGTATCTCTTCTTCACAGACACATTATATGTCCTTGTGAGAGAGATCCCCAGAGACATGGAAACCTGGTAAATCCCTGCTCTGTCCACCCCAAGAATGCCCCCAAGTTCAATGGCCCACTGGTGGCAGGAGCGGGGACTCTGCAGTTCATCCCCATCTGAAGGCAGCAGAAAGTCCTGCTCCAATCTCAACAAGTTTCAAAAGGAAGCCCAGCATACTGTGCTTGTTTGTTGACTCAAATTTCAGTCATGGGGTAGGAAATAGGGTCACTGCTCTTGATTAGAAAAAAGACATTTCTGTTTCCTGTGATTAATACGCACTCTTCCCACATTAAAACTGTCACCTGGATGATTGATCCCTGAAATTCACCACATCACATTTTCTTTTGATGTTGTTTACTGAAAACAACTGCTTTCTCCAGCCAACAAGTCATTCATTCCAAATATAGTAATGAACCTAATTGAAATATATAAAGGGGGCAAGAAGACATTGAAAATGTACCAAGTATTTTTCACAGCCTTTCAACATTTCCTTTGGTTTTGCTCCCTTAGTGTTCCATAAGTAATAAACCTCCGCTCACTTTGAAGGTTGAAAGTAAACGTTATTTATTTCCTTGCATTCATTGCTCCTGGGTGCTTATGCAGGATCTTCTCCATTACTGCATGAGCATGGCTGCCCACTGCCTCAACACACTTCTGCAGCAACACTGCCAACCCATAAGGACACCCAGAGCAGCCCAAGATAATGTGTGAACACAATCCAGGAGGAAGTTTTCCAAACTATTTAACTATAAATTGCAAGGAATAGTGAAAAGTTTATTTTATTTCATAAGCAAGAGTAAGCCTTTGCAAGCAAGTTGGCCTGACTGTTACACATGAGGTCTGGGTAAGACTGCAGCACCACCTCCCTGTTATAAGGACATGGCTGGCACAAATTCCCACTGAAATTTTATCCCTTCTACACCAAAAACCAGCAGGTTGGCTGGCAGTCCCAGGGAGGTAGCTCTGACAGATGGGAAACTCAACCCATGAGGACAAAAACCTAAATCTGAGAGAGGGAATTGAAGCTTGCAAAACTGCCCCCAGGCAAATCACACTGCCAACAGGGAGCCCCAAAGTTGGGGTGTCTGAGGAGAAGCCCATCTTACACCTGAAGTAAGGCATACAACTTGTGCACACTCTTTTTTTCTTATTACATGATCTTGTTGCAGTTAAGCCATTCTCAGTTTGGAGTTGCAATTTTCTGTATTTAATCACTGACCAAAGATCACAGAAAAAAAGATGTCTGTAAGTCTTTAACAAAACCATGAATGATGAGCAATTGTACTCTGAGGGAAGGAGGAAGACTTTCAGGTCAGTTTGTGAGTGAATTAAGGCAACTCCACCTCAGGGTAGGAGAGAAATGTGTCCTGGATAGACTCAGAGACTGAAAGCTTGAAAAGAACAGGAACATGTGTAAATCCTGACTCAAACAAGCAGGCAGATGCAGAGTATTAGGTGAACTGATCTTACTAAGGAGCACCCTGGGCCTACCCCTTTGTCTGTGTCTCTTAATACAGACCCACTGATATGTTATTATTTAACTACAGTGTTAAAGACAGCCCTATAAACCCTCTCCTTGGAAGATGAAAATAACAGCACTACAATTATACAGGAGATTAAAAAGCAAAGGGTATTACTTACCCGCAGTATTTCTTCCACACAGCTGGAGTCATTGGGAAGGGCAACCTAGGTTTAAAGAAAAAAAGAAATGTTTAGTCAGGTGCTGGATGCAAAGTTCAGTGACTACAACCACGCAGGTGAACAGCTAACAAGCAACTGCCTCTGTTTGAAGACTGCTGTATCCACGCTTGCTGCCTACCAAATTTTCCAGTTCAGATCAACATAAATCATCAGCAGGACCCATTTTGTCAAAAGTTGTGTTTTTCTTCCACGCTGCTTTGTGTTACTAACGACACTTTTGAAGCAATAAAGTACTCTGATTTCCTCACAGTTGAGAACTGGCAGTGGAATTGCCTGAAACTTCTGTAATTGAAGAAGATCCCACTGTTACTCCTATCGGCAGCCTTCAGAGAGAGGGCGAGGTTTGGTTTAACTTGCCACATGCTGCAGCGAAGGACAGAGGTGATAACAGTTTGGAGAAAGCTGTTATCATCAACTATCTTATCCTACAGCTTAATAGGCTAACAGCCCAGACAGCTCTTAAAACTTAAATATATACTGTAGTAAAGTACTGGTAGGACTGTAAGGGTGGTTGCTGATTTTGTTGTCCCTCACTCCATCAGGCTGTTGCAGGTTCAGCGTCCTCTGCAGCCTGCACAGCACACAGGTACCCACCTCGAGAGGCCTGACAGCTGCTCCTCCTCCCCTCAGAAAGATGCAATTTACCTCTGCACCCAACCACACCCACACACACACACACGGTGATGCTGCTAAGATATTCCAACTGAAAATAGTTGTTAAATGGTACTTACAGCATTTGCCACAATCTCTCATTCCAAGGATATGAAAGAGCACAAAACCTTTAAATACTGTAAACAATTACAGAAACAACAGGCAGATGTGACCTGTATATACAACCATTCTGTGGCACTTGTAGATAGCTATGGTGGCTTTTATCACAGGGAAAAGCAGGAGAGGAAGAGACAATATTCAGGAAGGTACCAAAGCACAGGTAAGTCCTTCATGCCATAAATATTCAGTGAGACTTTTCTGCCTGATTCTTCTACCTTACTGCCCTTAGTAACTAGCTTGGTGAAAGATACTCATGACTAAATTTAATCCCTGTCATCCTAATCTGCTCTAGAGCTTGACCAGAAGCAGTGACCATGGCCTTCCGCTTGCATTTCAGCCAGCACTAAGTTGCAAGAATAAATCCACACAGCTACAAAAGTCAAAGACCACATAGACCTCTTAGATCACCAAGCTCATGCTCTGCTCATGTAGCACATTTCCCCCATATCTTCTAGTACTATGGCTAGTCTGACCCAAAAACTCAAGGGAAATGGGTCTCCCATCCCTTCCCTTAATAAAATTTGGAGTGTTGTAAATTACTTGGTACTTTCTTTATAATGGTTAAAATTTTGTTTTCAATGTCACCTCAGCTTTTTTGTAGAGCTCTTCCCACTACTGGAACTAATTCATCACTTCCCTTCATATTTACACTATACACAGACATGCAGAATTATACTCCATTTTTCTCAAATGCTGTATTTTCAACTGTTACCTTCTTTCCTGATTAACAAGATTTTCCACCCCTTTGGCTTATTTCATTGCTGTTCTCTGAATTCCCAACAGTTCATCAGTATCTTGGTAAAGGATTACCCACGTGAATATGACAACACCACAGGGGTAGTGATTTTTATCTATTATAGATTATAATTTTCTACAATATCACTTTAAAACTGCCAAACAACTTAAAAAAGAGCCTTACCTTTTGTCCCCAGTATATACTCAGCTCAAGTTACCTAACAAGCCCGGCTCAGAACTGCCAGTGGGTGGTCAGCACGAACTGCAACAGGCATGCAGTCCATCCTTACACCACAGGACTTGGACTTCATGAGACTTCCTTCATCTCCCTACTTTTCACTTAAATCACTGTTTTCCCTCTCGATACCTTTCACTTTCTCTGCTAATCTGTGTTTTCCATTCCTCGTACCAGCTCCCCATTCAGTGAGGAATATGGTTAATCAAAAGGTTAGCAAGCAGGGGTATTACTGCACTGTGCAGTGGGACAGAACATGTGTCTCTAATACACGCCTCATTTTTTTCGTTGAAAAACTAATACGTTGGAATATGAGAAAACAAAACAAACAGTCCCCCAATAAGCTTACAGTGTACACATCAACCACAAAATTTCTCACCGCAGAAACAGGAGCAGCCCAAAATCCAGCTGAATGAGTCAGACTGGGAAGAGTGAGAGCAGCAGAGGTACAGAAGCTCTTTTTATTTAACACCCTTCTCTGCCACTACACATGCCAGCTGTAATGGTTAGCCAAGGTACCACGTGTATTTCTTTGTTTAGAGAAGTGATTACTGTGTCCCTGACTATTAATACAGGACAGAGCATGTTCTCAGTTGTCTCACAGTCCTCTCCCAATTCACAGCCCTGCTTAAGTTTGTGTTACTTCAGAACTAATGATGATAATAACAATAAACATACCATTTTATTTTAATAAAGCCCACTATATATTACACAATCGCAACCAGCTTCTGCTGGCAGCACTTGCTAATAACTTTAAATGTGCATGCATCAATTTAATTGTGTTAATGGCAAAGAAGATTTTAATGGCTTGACAGAACTTTTGTTCCCTTTGGCATTGCTTTGTTTTGAATCACTGGTATTAAAGTACTGCAAGATGTCAAAGTGCTGTGATTGTCATATAGGGAGATCCAAGTAGGAGCAAGCACAAAGAGGAAAACATTTAGATTGATGCAAACATTAAAAGAATAATTATTACAACATGGCTATCAGAGAGAAGATCAATGTAAGAGTCTTTCAGTGCATTACTATTAATGGATTTCTAAAGAAATGAGACCATTTTTCTAAATTCATGCTGGAGTTGCACATTCGAAGGGACTTGAAAGGCACAGATCTATTAGAAATTTAGTCTGTCATGGAAAAAAAAAAAAAAAAAGAAAAAACAACCCCTCAACCTTTCAAAGTGTGAATTAAAAATTGCGAGTTTAATTGTCCATAAACAGTCGCGTTCAGCTAACAAGTGCGAGCAGGCCCACATGGCACACCACGGCATCCAAGCAGAGATTCATCAGGGCAGAATGAAACAGAGCAGATACAATATTCATCACTTTCTCAAGTGCTAGCACTATAACAAATTGTTATTAGAGTCGCCATTAATAAACTGCTGCATTCCTCCTGTAGTTTAGTCAAGATTGGACATTCATCCCATACTACTCCTTTCCTAATCTAATAAAAATCAAGCATTTTAGGACCCATTATGTGATTCTCCATCCCCTCTCTACAGCTTTCATCACTAATCAGAGTCTAAAAAGGAGGGCACAGCTTGCACTTGTGCATGCTTTTGGTGCTTTTCTTCCTTTGTGAGCAGCATGGTCTAACTCAGCTGAAAGGACAGATTCCAGGAATTTGGCTTCTGTGGGTCTGAGTGGTTGCAACTCACATCATGAGCTCTTCCCTCGGCCAGCAGTGCATTCACAAACCCCAGGTTGAAGAACAGTGAATGCTACATAAGCTGCAGACAGACATCCTGAGGTAATAAAACTTCAATCAAAGCAAGAAAATTTCACAACAGCTACATGCTACACTGAACTCATCTTCCAATTTCCTTTTAATCTGGCAAAACTCTTTTGCATCAAAAAACTTCATGTTTACTTTTAAATATTGCTTGCTAAAAAAAAAAAAGAAAAAAGGAAAGGTCAGATGGTCAAAATATTCCACCTAATACAAGCCAGTATTCTACAGCTTTCTTCCTTTTTTGGTCTCACAGGAGAGAAGAGAGAGCTTAAATGATGTGGAACCAAAGGTTTAATGTATGGCTTGGGTGGCTCAATGCTGAACTTTAAAGGGAGGGAAGGAGGGCAGAAATCTAAGAGTGAGGGAATAGTAGCCTTTAATGTTATACAGATCAAATGACATTGGGTGAATGGTTACAATATCTGATGAGTCACGTTGGTCTAACCTTCCATTTATTCATTCCACAGTTCCTGGACTACTCCTACCTCCTGGACAATTTATAACCTGCATGAGATCAGATTTTGTTTTCGTGGCACAGAAGTATCATATAAAGACTCTTTTCCCTGTAATTTACATCCAACAGCAGACATTTCTCAGAAATGTTAGCAATACAATCTTCCAACAGACTTGTGAGAATAGTTCTGAAAATTCAAATGTAGTGCCATAAAGCAGAAATACACCGTGAATAATGTCTTTCCCAGAACTGACCAGCTACATTTTCATCTGGATAAACTGTTCATGAACAATCCCCCCGGTTTTATTGACATGCAATTGGCATTCAACAAGTAATCTCTTCTTCCTATCTTTGTTTTATTGAAAAGATAAGTGTAGCATGTAAAATGAATGTAGGAGCCCACTCATTTCTTGCACATGAGCACCTATGTGCTTATACATCAAGAGCTCAGCTTTCCTTGTCATCTCCTTTATCAAGGAATCCATTTTGACTCTGGGGAAATGAAGCTCATGCTACAGTTTACTCCTTCGAACACAAATTGATTTTTCACTTGCCAGCATGAAAAGATCCTGTGCATGAGCCTTGATTGATCATTTCCAGAGTGCACCACACAGTGATAAGAGGAAAACACTCAGAAAACCAGAAACAGCAAAATGAGGACAGCCAGCAGAAGCCTTGTCCTCTGAGTGCCTTCAGCTCCTGCCAGGCTTCCCATTAACAGAGGATGCTTGGTTTTTCTGATTGATACAAGTGGGAAATGGATGGGGCAGTACTAAGAATAGCTGAGTTTCCAGATACAACACACTGGACTAGATGATCTTTGAACATCCTCCCAACCTATATGAACCTATGGTTCAATTCTTGCAATATGCTCATTACAAATCTAAGCACATGCAATGCTTCCCCTGCACGTGGAGTACACAACCATGTCCTTCCTTCACCACCTCTCCTTTGACTGCCATCAGTATTTTCGTGCACTCAGGCTTCATTTCCCCACTTTAATCGCTCCCAACATTCCCCTCAGTTGCCACCTGACTGCATATTTCTCCTCCTGAGAAGGCTGTTCCACATTTACTTCAAGTAAAGTTCACACTGCTGCTCAGAGCCCACTGTTCAAAGCTCCTTGGATTGTTTCACAGCTCATGATTCTGTTTCCTGTCTCAATACTGTGTCCAAAAAGTGTCACTCATGTTAAAGACACCTGGAATAGATGCCAACTAATCTCACCAGCTGGGAGGCTCTTGGCTCTTCCTTACTTACTTTAGCATAAATGTGTAAGAATGGGAGCAGCAAAAGAGCAAGGCATGAATACTGCAACCTGTTGGCAGTTTTTTTTTCTGGTGTATTTGATATTTGTGGAGATAACACCAACATAATTTTGGGATGTATGTTTGCATTTTGGAGGAAACTGAATGAAGTCAAACATGGTGGTATTAAAAAAAAAACAACAAAAA
>VZTN01028840.1:290625-311880 GCA_013400515.1 Erpornis zantholeuca | reverse complement strand
AAAAAAACCCAACCAACCAAAAAAAACCAACACCAAAATTGCTCCCTTGGTATTCAAATACATACATGTGTTTTTCACAGGCTTATTCATTTTCAAGGGAGCCATTTGTGGCTCCTAAATAATGTATATCCACTGTTTTCTTTTAGTGCCTCCACCATCCTGGAACCAAAATACCACGAGAAGACTACATTTCCCATTATTTTAACCCCAGAAATATCTCCTGGGGCTTATTAAAATGTCTGTGGAAATATATACTTTTTACATATATAAAAAATTAAGAGAGAAAGGAAAACTATTGCCTAAAACAAAATACAGAAAGCTGCTCCTCTGTTCTCCTTTAATACAAATACTGCAGAAGCTGTATAAAATATGCATTTACTGGAGAGCCTGAAAACACGAAAGAGTTTTAAGGAGCAAGTTAATTCATTTGTTAAGCTAAGGCAGCCTGGCCTGCAGTCAGAGCTGCTCTTCCAGTGGTGGCTAGAGAAGTTTATGCCTTTTCCCCCAAGTAAAGCACCTTAGCTAGGAAAAACAACTTACTAGTGTGGTCCAAAACATGACTGAATCAGACTCACACTGATTTTAGTGACCTTCCCAAAAAGTCTCTAGTTCAGAAGCCGAAGCTGCCCACAATGGGGACCTTTACTTCCATACAAAAGCCAATGACTCTCGTATGCTGCAGTCGCACCAGGAGGGGTGACTAACCCCACACTGAAAGGGATTCAGTTTCATCTCCCTACAAAGAACTCAGCTTACAACGACCTTTTTCACCAGTCTGAGCAAGCCCAACTACAAGGACAATGTTTTTTCACTGGCATTTAGTTCTCCTACGGCAACTTTTAAACCAGACTGACCTGGATGTGACAATTACACTTTTCTTCTTCCCAGTATATGTTGTATTTAGTCCATTTTTGTCTTTTTTCATTTCTTTAGTGTTTTCTTTTAACAATACCATTTCAGTGTTGATCAGCATGAAACAGTCTCCAAGAAAGCACAATATGCTGATGTTCAATTTAAACTCAATGGTTCACCATTATTTTCATGCAGTAAATTGCCAAACTCTATTAGAGATAGAAGACTGATAAAATGATCTCCCACTTCAAGGTCTCCTGGGAGTTTCTTAATGTAGGTAAGGCTGCACATTTTACTTATGGAATATTCTGAATGTAGTGTTTTAGAAACTCACCATAATGATAACACCAGAGTATCTGATAATGTCAGTATTAAGCCAGGCCCCAACAAAACTGGCTTTTGCATTACTTAATTTATGACCAAAACACTGAATTGCATAAAGGCTGTTACAATCATTTAATACTGACAAAGACCACGGAAATTTGGAATGTGAAACTTATTTTCTGTCCTTCCTCTCTTTCTATTTCTCCTTCTCTAATAACTTCAAGTACTTATTTACTTACATAAGATAGATACATTTTCTTATGTGCCTTGGCATTTTCACCTTATTCGGGAAGACGTTACCTCATACATTTCCACTAAAGTGATGATAAAAGGCGCCTGAACCTAAAATGCCACCCTGCACTTGTCCACTTGAAACATCAAAGCCTGACTAACAGAGTGTACAACTCTCTGCTGCAGTGAGATATGTGGTGTGGCAGAAATAATGATCAAGTGTCTGTTTCTTGTCCTCCTTTTTCCAGTGTGAATTTAACTTCTCCTAAGACAAAGAAGCAGTACAAAAGGCATGAAGGGAGGCTTGGCTTACAAGTCCACTTGCCCTCAGTTCGGGGGATGTAAATTTGACACTATTTATTCTCAGCGTAACCCTTTGAGTAGAACCTCTTGAAAATCATGCAAAATCCCTTTACTATACAGACACAGCTGTCTAAATTTAATATAAGTTGGAATTGGATCTCCTTTAAATCTATTTCCCATTAGTGGAATGTGGTGTCTGTTGCCAGTATGTGCCAGCACAAGAGCAGCATCAGGCAGGAGGTGTGTAAATTTCTGCTGAAAGAGTAGCAAAGTCACCAGGTCAGACTGTGGCCTTGGAGACAGGACCAAAACTCCCCTGATGTCAGTGAAGTTGCACCAGTGTAACCTGAAGCATTATTTGACCCGTGTATTCAGACTGTAACATTTCTTTGGAGGTTTTAAAGAGGAACCTTCTTGTTTGTGTATTTACATCTGACAGTACCCCTCCTTTGGCTTCAGTGAGTGGCTGTATTGGTTACCTGTTTCACTTCTGCTTTTTAAAGCAGGTATGAATGTCCTCACAGAAAAATGTACTCCTGGGTATAATTTGTACGGCAGTTTGCACAGCTGCAAGGCCAGTGCTGGGACTCAAACTAATTGCTCAGAGCTTGTTTGCAAATTATTTGTTTTCATACATCCTTCCACCACAGTCACAGCGTGCAAGTCATGACCTCAGACTGTCTTCAAAACAGAGGGCCAGAATTCAAAGGGCAAGGACCTGTTCCTGCTCTGGGGGGAAACAAATGTATTTTGAAATATCTTAGGCTTTATACACCAACTCTACCTATTAGCATAACTAGTCTACACAGATACATTTTTAACACAAACTTCAATCAAATTAAATTCTTATAGGAAATAAAAGATATTTTCCTTTTGTTCATAGAAACAAAGTAGTACAAATAATGAATATGTTTTTATTGTGACTGCATCCAAACTCAGACTACATTAAGAGCCAGGTCTTACACTCATTAAATCGTGAGACACGCAATTATCCCAACTGCCACTGAATGTCATGGTTATCTACAAAAGGGGAGTGAAAATAACACTTTTTGGACAGTACAGAACTTAGAACAAGGAAATTCTGATTTTGAATGGGATCTTTATGGCCTCTCTTTTAGTTACATTTCTAATTGAAATGCTTTGATCTATTAATGCCAAGGGACGCTGCTAAATGTATTCAATGCAGAAGTTGCGTTCGTTTCCTGAGCTCCCCAAATCTCTTAGATCTGTGTGCACTTATGCTGTGTGCAGTTAAACTGCTCACTAAAATGAAAAGATATCTAAGAATAACTCACTTCCATTAGATTTATAAATCACATTAATTAATTCTACATCTCCAGTGGTGTAGAGACCAAACTCTAATGCGAGATCTAATTAAAGAAAAGGGAAAAAAAATTGCAATTGAAACACAGAAGTAACTGTTTAGCCTCAAATTAATGAGGCGCTATGCTAAGCAAGAATGTCCATAAATCCCTAATGAGGATTTTAAACACATTAAAACTTCCTAATACAAAGTGTTTGCCTTCCTTTTATCCAATAACAAATAAGCCAATAATTTTCTGCCTCTAAATGACACTATTAACTGTCATGGCATGTTTTATTTGACAAACCCTCCATTCAAATACAGTAAAACCAATTAATTTGCCTGCTGTGAAATGTGTTTCTTGATAGCTTTTATGCGATTTTTCTTCTCAAAGAAATGTAAATAGGAAGTCAATGTAGGTGCCTGATTTTGCTTAAAAATACGAGGCAATAACTATAGATTTTCTAGTCAGTTTGCATTTCAAATGAATTGAAAGATAACCTCCATTTTCAGGTCATCAATCACATAATGGTCTCCTGATAAGTAAACAGTTACAGAGTAATAGTTTTATTACTAGGGAAACGGCCCCATATTTGAGCTGCAATAGTTGCAAAATTACCACTTTGTTCCTCTATAAATAATGGTTTGCAGTGGGGGCACGTGGCCTCTGCCACCCCTGGCACCCACCACGGCAACACCGACAGCCCTCGGGGTCCACACCGCAGTTCAACCACACGCCTTGGAAGGGAGAAGATGGTGATGTATTACATTTTTTTTTTGGCCAGAAAAATCTATAGAACAAATAAAAGATAATTCTGTGGTTTCAATGGTCCCCTGAGCCCCACTTAGCAGATCTCAGCAGAGCAAAGCAAGACTGCGTTATGACTGCCCCACATTAAGCAGTACCTGAAACCCTAAAGCTCTTGTAAGGTTTTGCAGCTGGGAGAATCAGCCTGCTAAAAAGTACATGTTCCATGTCAGAAATAGACTTTTGTCTGTGCCCACTACATGAACTGAAGGCAAAGCAGAGGCTAATGCCCTGCTTTATGGGGCCTAACTGAATGCCAATTAATCTTTACAACATATGGACAGTCCCACCAGCTCTTGCCCTGCATCATAATCACATGGAGACTGTGGTTTCTTTGCCTTAAGATGGAAACCCAACTGGAAAAAATCCCACGACACCCCACATACACACACACATACAAGGAACAAGGAATTAAATAAAACAAAGATTTATCAGTGCTGAACAGGGTACAACCACTCATTTATTTAATCATCTGTAATGGATTACCAAGCAGAACAGAATAATTTATGGTGCATGCCATGATGGCTGATTTTCAATTTGCACTGTCCTGTATGTGTGTTTCTTATTGAAACAAGCAAAGCAAATCTGAGACTTTACTTGTGGAGCAGTGCCAAGGCTGCCTGACACGTGAGGAGGGCTGGGGAGAAGTGGGGCTGGGATGGATCAAAGGCAGCAAAGATGCTCTGGAGCTCTGTTAGCCACTGTCCCCATCACTGACACACACAGCCCCAAGCCCCAGCTTGCTCCTTTTTCCCAACAGAAATTCCTGTTACTATTGGCACAAATTTTTGCATAGTGACCTTTCTGCAGGGATGTCTGGAGAAGCAATTTATTTTTATACATTATCATCATATAAAATTTTATAAGTATGTATTCGAATAAGAGAAAAATGCACTCTGCAAATATCTGCATTTTGCTCCTTAACCACAATCCTATTTAATAAGCTTAGGAATTGAATTGCAGCAGCTTCAAAAAGTAAATTGAAGAGACCTCTTGCCCTGCCTCAACAGTGGGAAAAACATGGTCTTTCTATACACTCTCAGCTAATAAAAATTCCTAAATTAAACTTTAAAAGTATTTAAGTGAACTATCCTTGACACCGTCAAATATCAGGAAATCAATTTTAAGTCTACTGAAATCAAGGTTTTGAGCTTAAGGTACCACACATTGTAACTCGCATTTTGCTCACTATGTGATCCAGTGTTCCTGAAGGGTGAACTAAGCTCCAGCTCTCCCAAATGCACCTGTCTACATCTAATTTTGATGACAAAATGTAAATAAAAATATTTATATTTTTGAAAATGACTTCATATGATATCCCACATCAACAACTTTTACATCTACTTCTTAATCGAGACATTGAATTGGGCTAAGACCACCTGACATTATTTCACTTCTGACCTTTTCAACTGTCAAAGCAGACAGATTTTTATCCTACAAGATTCGAGCCAAAGCCTCAAAGGTGCAGTGCCAGAGCATTAATCCATTTCACTAGACAGTCATTGAAATTATAATTGAAAGTTCAACTTACTTTAGCATTTTGTGCTGAAATACTTCTGGCAGCCCAGGGCAGAAAGTCGAAATCTGGTTTCCAATGGAGACCATTTCCAATGGTTTTAAAATGTTGGCAGTGAAATTCCTTATTGTCAAAGAGATCAGCAGATGCCGGCTTCCATTAATTTACTTTCTGTGACTGCTGCTCACTTCAGGAAGCCTTTCTTTACCTAAGGATGCTGACCTGCTGCTGAATCCCATCAGAAATGGACTAGAAAAGACACTGATTTATTAGGAGACTGGGGACATGCCAAAAAAAAACCCCTACAGCAGCCAGGGCAGATCCCATCCCTCCATTTATTCTGACCAATGCTATAAGCAGAAAAGCAAATCTGCACAGAAGACATGACACAGATCTGTAAAAGGTCCAAATTTTAATTCAGGTCTAAATAACCTGACCTATGTGCACCATGCTATAAAGAGTAACTCCAGAACCAGTAGGATCAGTCCACAGCTTTTCCTTTTCACCAAAAGTTGTCAAAAAGACAAAAGGAATCTGAAATTTTGCATCTGAAAATAACATCACCATTTTAAGTAGTCAGTGGGCTGTAAATCCTTTGTTCTGGTATTCTGGAGCTGCCCAGAGGTCTCTGGCCAGGAAGTTCCATATAAAGAGCAGTTTATTATTCTTAGCCTGATCTCAAAAGCTATCTAAACAAGTATTTCAGTTAACTTAGAAGACATGTTTCATTAAGTCTAAACATTTTTTCTTCGTCATTTTTCAACTTGGGATTGACTACTAATTCTTGGCATCTTATCCAGAGGCTAAAAAGCTTCCTATTTGGGAGCAGGAAGGGGGAAAAGGGAACATGAGTCCTAATATCTGTTATGCAGTAATAGGTAATTTTATCAATGCTTTCAAGAGTACTGTTGGATTTGCTCTATAAATTCTACTGTCTTTATCTGCACAAGGTCCCTTAAATTCTGAGCGCCAGGATATGAACCCGTTAATTCAAAGCACTGAGAAATAATTCTGCAGCAATCCATGAGCAGTGGGAAGAAAACAGCCCTGCAGACCGCATTTACTGGGGGTGTGCTGGGTCTCCTTGAGGCTCAGCGATCTCATGGCTCAGCTCTCAAAGTCACACCATTAAGGCAATGAGAAAACAGACCAGGGCAATGCAAATCTCACAGAGGGCATCAGGGACAAATCCCAGAATTGCACAATACCTTTGGGACATCAGCAGTGACATTAGCAAGCCTTCTGTACCCTTGGTGAGGGTGACTTGGCACTTTCTGCTTTAGCACCTTTAATTACTTTGCTGCTGCCAGCCTATCTGAGGTGTCTCCTACTCTGCTCATGCACGTGGCTCTTTGTGCATGTAACTGAGTGTTTATTTCTCCTTCCCCTTCCTCCTCCTTAGATCTCAATGGCAAAGATCACCCACAGCCCTTTGGAACGCTGCTAGGGTTATTTCACACAGACAATGTGATGCTCCTGCAGCACTCTGTGCCCGGGTCCTGGATGTCATGCAAGTAGCAATTGCTCTCTGGATGCCTGTCTGGGCTCTTACCTATTTTCCTGCACTGCACTCAATCCACAAACTGTCAATGACCCAATGCACAACTCCCATGCCTGCAACAGGATCAGGACATGGGTGCTTTAACCTGTGCTTTTAATAAAAACAGTTAATTTCAAACAGTTTTATTTCACAAAAATATTCTGACAAAACTTATTACAGTAAAAGATAAAAGAAGTTTGAAGCCACGAAAATTCAGGAGTTTTCATTTTCCTAGATGTGTACTGCAGCTTTGGGCAAGTTAATTAACTCTGCATTTCTATGTTTAGGCATCTGTAGAAACAAAAGAAGCAACAGATAACTTGCCATCACCTAGGTATAGCAGGAAACAGTGGTTTGGAGATCCTCAGCAGGACGGTGTCATATAGGAGTGACATATATACACAAAGCTGTATATGACTGGAGATTCCTGACTGCTGTAAATGTCAATCCTCAATAAATGGTTTGACCTTTTTTATCTATTATTTCCATTTTATAACTGAAATCAGGTCTGACACACTGAGCATTTCAGGGGAATAAATGCAGCTTGGGGATGACTTTGCAGTCTCGTGTCTCACATCACACCCTTGAAATGCATCATCTCCCCAGAAATACAATGCTGTCTTGGTACTTAAGCCCCAAGGACCTCCAGCATCTGTTTGCTGGCTGACCTAACAAGCCAATGAGCCCTTTATCAGCAGGTCTCTGTAAGCCAACGAGGCTTCTTTTAGTGGAACTGCTTAAAGTACACAGCAGCTTGATCTTAGAGAAGTTATTCTTTAGGCATTTAATTGAGATATTCCATGGGCAGAGTCACCTTCTGGGTGAACCTGCTTCTGCAGTGACTACAGAGAGAGGCCAGGGTCACCACTGTGCTTAATTGGGGAGTCTCAGCTAAAGACCATTCCAGTTAGGTGAATGAAATATGGATCACAAACCCCACAACTGTGCAGCATGCTCATGTGCCAGGCTGAACTGGGAGTGCAGAAATGGAAACAGATGGGGAATTTATTCCCCATCAGAGAGTAACTTGGACATCTGAATGCAAGATTGACACTCGTGTTAAGCCAGACAATGAGCAATTTGTTGCCTAATGATAATTTTGAATTGGAGGGAGGAAGGGAAATTGCTTTGATTTGGACTTAAAACAGTATTTTAAAACCCTTATAGAAAGATGAAAGTTTGAAATTATTTGATGATTAAAAAAAAACAAGATGGAGGGGATTCCTACTGATTTCAACCTGTTAAACCATTTTCATGAAGGAAACCAAGCAAAATAATGGCAGGAGCTCCAGAAAGAAACAACACAGAATTTGTTTTAGTAAATAAAAACGCCAATTAGGAAAATGCCTAAATGTCTGCTCCAGATTGCCACAATTTCCTAGAATTTTTAAAACCCAATAAAAGAAAACAATATTAAAAGAACTGGCAGCACTGCTAAATTTGATCTTTCACTGTAGAAACTGTGTCCCCCAAGTTGCAGAGCTGCAAGGCTCAATTTCAGGCTTTCCTCACCAACAACTTTGCCAGTGGGATAACAGAAAATCCAGTTTCCCTTCCACATCCAACTCAGTTTATTAAAATCACAGCATTGTTGCAGGGCTAAATGTGTGGGTGGTGTTTTGACACAAATGCTTCTGTTTGTGTGCAACCAGTAAAGCTCAACAAAATGAAATGGAAGAAACTCTCAGAAATGATCGAATTGCTGGATTTTTCTCATTGGCTTTTCCGGAGAACAGCCCTGCTTTAACTGGCTGAAGAGAAAAAGCTGTTGTATCTGAAATGGCCAGAAGAGAGAAAAAGCTGCTAGAATGATGTCTTCCTAGGTGAGGATAGTCCAAGACTTAATTCCATGTGTCAGCTCAAGATAACACACAGTCATATGCACATGATCTCATCAGCCCTTCAGGAGAGGATTTTACTTGATGTTTGGTAATATTATTTTAGAGACTTTCTTAATATACTTGCAGAACAGACAAACAAGGAAAAAATGCCATATAAACCTCCATCTAGATACCACTTAAAGGGATATGCAATCATTATAATCAGAGTAACTGCAGAATTATTAATTATGAGAGGAAACAAGGAAAAGACAATCAACCAGTAGGAATTCCGTGTGTTGGCAGAAGCACTCACTGTCTGTCATCGCTGTTCACATCACTTCCAAGCCTCTCTGCACCCCCATGTTTATACATTGGCACCACTGGGGCCAGCAGAGTACCCAACATGTACCAGCTCTGTGTGTTGTTCAACAAAAGAGGGTGAACAACCTTCCTGCTGCCAGCCACCCCTGCCCTGCCACCACGAGCTGCTCGGAGGGCTCGTGCCTGTCCACCCTCCGGCAGCCAGGCAGGTCAGACGTGTGATGGTTCCTGGTGTAGAGCTGGGCTATGTTTTTGCAAAAAGGCATTGCAGAGCTTTGTACCGACTTGAAGGGAATTCAGGGTCAGTTACTAGATCACTTCACATTTCTTGAGACACTGTAGGCATTTCCAGTGCTCCTGCCCTGAATGTCTCTCTGCAGGGACCTCAGGCAGGGGTTCCCCAGCAGCCTCAGGGCAAACCTGACCTGATTTCTGTTGCCTTCCCCAGCTCCATACCAGGGTTCACTGCTGCAGCAGCACAACCTGAGCTGCCTCACACGAGTTGCCCTTTGGCTCCCACTAGAGCAACCTGTCAGCCCTA
This sequence comes from Erpornis zantholeuca, assembly GCA_013400515.1. NCBI lineage: Eukaryota > Metazoa > Chordata > Aves > Passeriformes > Timaliidae > Erpornis > Erpornis zantholeuca. The sequence goes on along the minus strand of VZTN01028840.1, from coordinate 302,321 downwards.
AAATGCATGAGCTGGCCACACCAGCAAAACGGGTCATGCTGTTTTGGAAAGTTTTCTTTTAGAACAACAATAGCGAAAAACTTAGGATTCTCTGTTGTAACTTGACAGCTAGAAGGGAGGTAATAAAATCATGCTGGCAGAAGCTCCCTTCTCAGAGATGGCCTGGCCTGGCTGCCAGTCCCTGCTGAGCCATGTGCGGGTCCCTGTCCCCAACATCCACAAGGAGTGGCTCCCCCTGCAAACTGCCACCCCTGCCCAGAGCCTGCTCCTGCTCCCTGCCCAGGGCCCCCAAACACAGCCCAAAGCCACCCTCAGCCTGCCCTCAGCGGGGTCAGAAAAACTAACAATCAGAGCTTTCTTTTCAGCCATGAAAGCATAAACTCTGCAACGCTTGACAGCAGCTTGCGCTTCCAGCTAAGCCATCAGCCTTTCCAAGCCTTAGGGAGGGACAGAGATACTTGTGGGATTTTATATATAAAGTCATACGTTTGTGTAAATACTCAGATGATTTCCATATACGCCCACTAGCCACACAATGCAATAATAAATTATTTCAATAAATGGCATTACTCTAAGAAAGCAAGAAGGATAAATATAATTGCACAAGGTTTAAACAGGATGTAAATCAGCATTAAAAAAACCAAAAAACCCCAAGTTAACATGAAGCTGTTTACTCCTAGAGAATCTCCACTGCTCTAACATTTCAGCAATAGCCTCCAGTCGTGAGCGTGCTGCAGGAAGTAACAGAGAGCGGTTCAGCAGATGAAACAAAGAGGACCTAATTACCATGCGAAGCACAACATCCTTCAGATGTGATGAGAAACGTGACTGCATGAAAAACTGGTCCTGGGGAAATTTCAAAATATGACCACCCAAGCATAAAGAAGAGAGTGGTGAAAACCAGAAAAACTGCAACATGAGGGTATAGTATTTCTATACAAAGAATATTAGTTTAAAAACATTTACATACAGATATTGTGCATATACACACATCCACATGCACACAGACCAATACAAGGAACTGTGTGATTGTGGATGAAAGCTATAAACATATAAAGGCTTTCTAACCACATGCTACATATTAATCAAAAAATCACATAAATTCTTTGTATGTTGATCCATGGAGATTCTTGAAAGAAAAGCAAACAAACAGCCAAATGCATGAAAAACAACCCAAGCAGCCTGACAATCCAGCACTATCCTTCCATTTTCATCATACTTGATCATTTAATATTCATTTTTTTCCTACAATTCTACAGCGTGAATGTAAATAATTTATGAATATTGTCCATAAATTATTTTGGGAGAGTTATTGTGTATGTGTTTTTGGGTTTGTTTTCCTAAAGAAGAGGAACATGGATGGTAAGAACTGACACGATAGCACAAGGTAATGATGCTCAGTTACAGGTAGAGGAGTCGTGTCATTTGAACAGAAGTTCAAGGAGGTATTTAAAGCTGCAACAGAGGAAAGGCTGGCTTGTGCTGTGGCTGGGCCCAGCACAGGGGCCACGCTGTGGGCTCTGCAGGTCAGCTCTGCCAGCCACACAGAGCTCACGTGGGTTTGGCACCAGCGCAACGGGGGAGACCAAGACCCCCAACACCAGCATGATGTGAGGCTGTGCTGGGGAATGGTCATTATTCCCTCCAAGGTGGAAATACAGTGCACCATTTCTGATTTTGACATACCAAAAGCATGCCCCTTTGGACAGGAAATTGCTAAAAAAATTACTATCTCCTGAAAGTCCTTTTGCTAGAGAGCCAGAGCAAGGCAGATGTTAACTTGCTCATTTAGTGCCCCAGCCCAGGGGTGTGTATGAAGCTGATGGTGCATCTTGAAAGGCTGTTCAAAGTGTGCAAAAGCTCAGAAATAGAGTTTGCAAATTCCTTGGCACGATCAATACTGCTCTCCAGCTCCAGATTCCCTTTATCGATGACAGACTCTCTTGTTGCAGTGATTAGAGATTCTACATCTTTTAATCACAAAGAACATGACAACTACACCCTATCTATAGCTTTGTGATTTACAGCAATTGATGCACTATCATAATTGCATTAGTGCAATGACAGCTTTTGGGTGTTACCCAAGCAGCTGAATTTAAATATGGTTGTGCTTGTGACAAACTGACAAGGAAAATCTGATGTTTGAATCCAGCACTGATTTTAATCCATCCAGCTTCTCTTGCTTCCCTCTGCCTGTTAGTGGCAGGGATGAACCATTCTTTTCCCACCTCACTAATTCTAACCATAAAAAAAGGGAAAGCTGACACATGGAGTAAACAGAGAAGGTTGTCTTGTGTTTGTGTTAACAGATATATAAGTTTCAGGAGCAACACCTTACTCTTCTAATAAAGTATCGACTCCTTTTGCTATGAGTGAGCAGATTTCAGCTTAGACATGGACAGGCCTTATTTTGCACCTTTTTAGACAATTCCTCAGTTTATATCTGAACACTGATGCTTCTTTTTAATTTCAGAGGATTTGTTTGTTTTATTTTTAGCCTGATTCCCGACAGAAGAGACAGCCATGGACTGCAGTCATGGAAGTCTGAAATAATGCATGTGTTTGTGCTCTCACACAAAAAGGGTGTTCAACTCACCCCTGCTGTCCAACATGAAGGTCAAAAGATACGGAAACTCTTCGGAGTTTGAAAAGAAGGCAGTGGGGGAGAGGAGAAGGACCCTACTGCTGTCCCATTTCAGGAAAAGCTAATAAAGCTCACCCTTTGTAACATATCAGAGGATCCACATGAGAGAGAGACATTACAAGACAGGCTTCATTAGCTCCTCTGCTCACAGAGTGACTTCTTTTTACAAGAGAACAGAAGATTTCAGTCTCCTAAGCTGAAAGAAAGCACAGGCTGGCAGGGAAGAATGAGACTAGATGAAAAGCAGGTTCTTCTTATCGCTTTCTAAATATTTTCATACAAAGTATTGGCTTGCATCCCCCCTGCAGCGTCCCACCTAACAGCACTCAAAACTATGAGCATGTGCCAGAAGCTGGTGCCTGCTACTTGCAGGCAGTAGGAACGATTCAGGGCAATCTGCAGCTTTCCCCAAGGACTGCCCCAGTGCCTGAGTGGCCATGCCAGGTGTCACAGGCTTCTCAGGAGACCTCAGCTTGCTGCTCTACCAGATGCTTCCCATGCAGTCCAGGAGACTGCACTCCCTGTCTGACCCTCAGCTTCTCCCCAAAGGCCGGAACAATGGCACAGGACCTCTGGGAACACCACATCACATCTGACAGGGGAAAGCCATTTCAGGATTCCCTACAACAGCACCCTGGTTGCAAGCACATAGCTACCCATGGAGCTGGCTTGTGAGAGCTTTGGCTTTACAGCAAGAGCCCAAAAGCTTTAAGTCTAATATGAGATTGAGGACACTCTCGGTGGCCTACATGACTGTAGCAGAAGTGTCCCAGCACAACCCTGTCTCACCTCCCAGTGTCTCCGTTTATGCAGTTAAGGGCTGGCAAGCGCAGCCCTGGCACCAGCTCCAGCACACTCAGCTCTCGTCAGAGCAACGGGCAGGGCTGGCATCGCTTCTCTGCTCGCTCTGGACACAAAAGACAAAGCCCAGAGTGACCAGCCCAGTCACCAGACCCACAGCAGGGTAGAGGGGGAGGACACAGGGAGACTAATTTCCCTTACATTGACATGAAGTCTCAAAACTAACCCACAATGTTTTATTAAACTGTTAATTTAACGTCCAACATCCTGGTAATGTTTCTGAATATTCTGAATGATTTGGGATTATCAGGACCTCCAGATTTCAGGCAAGAGTCTATGAAGCAGAGATCCTCAACCAGTCTATCCAGACACCATGTTCTCCTCAGCCACTGCCTTCTAGGAAAGTCTGCTGAGCAGGAGCAGGTACCTGGGATCAGCTTCATGAGTCTGGCTGTAGATTTGGCTTTGCTGCTGGAGCTGATAATTTTCTCCTGATGACAGAGCACAGGAATGGGACTGAACTGAGTCTATAGTTTGGGAATGTTTAAATAGTTGGAAGGAGGATGCTCCACCCCCGTGTGTGTAGAATGATTATTGTTCTAGATCAAAAGTCAATATACAAACACACGTCTTTTTAAAAATCCACTCTTTTCCTTAAAGCTCTGAAAACACATCCAGGCTATTAAGTCTCATTTCTGGGATAAAATCTGTCTGTCATGGCTGCATGCATGGCAGGACCATGGCAGTGCTGGAAAAGAATAATTTTGTGTGTAGCTGTACCAGCCTTGTGCCTGCTCCCTCTGCACTGCCTGAGCTGCCACCTCGTTGCTGCCCAGGTACCCATTGAGAGGTACAGGGCTGTAACTGTGCTGTGACCCAGCTGCACTGCTGGACTTGCCCAGTCCACTGTCCTGAGGCTCTCCTGACAAGAAAGTATCAACTGAGCTACTATGCAGAATTTTAAGAAACTTGTTTTAGACAGCTGCTGGATATTCTGCTGGATATCCAGTCTGGATATTCTGCTTCTGGATACAGCTCCCTAGAATAAACAACTGTTGTAATCACAGTAAAATAAATACTTTCTTGCAGTTGAATAATGTTGGTTCTAATTACAGTATCATTGATGTATTTTCCTATTAGAGGAAGATTTCCACTTATTCTTTTCTGTATTTATTTACCCAAAACATAATACTCAATATGATGTTTGCAATTGGGCTGCTGCTGATCTTTTTTCCTGCGAGTTTTACAGCTGGTTGTTAGGCAAAGTTAATCCCACATCCTTCCCAAAATCAAACAGGTAACAGCTTAGCCCAAAAAGGGCTTTTTCTATGTCTTCTGGGGATTAAATCCCTTACAAGAGCTCTAACATCAGAATGGGGGTCTTTCTCAAGGAATTAAAAAGCCTTCTGGATCAGACCTAACAAGCATTTAACTGTTCTTCATGTTCAGTTGGCTGTGTTAGGAAACTCAGGGTGGTATTTTGGTATAACTGACTCTTTTTTGCCAAGGAGATACCCTATGGATTGGCACTTAGTAGGAAGATAAAATTGCTATGAATATTGTTCCTTCAAGTTTTTTTTTTTTTCATTGATGTTGCAGGGGAAAACTGCAACCACTTAAACATGGGACAGGGAAGGAGTTGAATGAGCCACAGCTTTATTTCTGAGTGTATGCTGTGGGTTAGCTGCAAAATCCTAATAACACGTGACTCAGCTGCAGTAATACTGGTAGAGGTAAAAAAACAGCTGATATCCCTGTTGTTCCTTCCTAGTGGTGCTCTGCATCTAAGCTCCTGCTGACTACTCCTTCTCACCCATTCCCATGTGTTTGGTGGTCTGGATGCTCTCCAAGGATGCGGCGCACCAGAGTTTATAACCTGAAACCTTTACAAATGCAGGTTTGTAAATGTAAAGGCTCTGTCAGGAGTGGGTTATACAAGAAAACAGACCAAGTGTTTCTACTTATTCAGGCAGTCTATCATAAAACTGAAGTCAATGAGAACAGGATGATGACAATAAAACTGGAAAGTGCAGTTTAACAACATAACTCCTTCAGCAATGACGACACCACCATACCATAACCTCAGCAAACTGAAGAAACAGATCAGGGAACCATTGTGCTACACAGGCCATCCTAGAAGCAGGCTCAAGACATGTTTATATAAGACTCAGAGTCCCTGGGTAAGAAAAAAGAATTGGAAGGAGGTAATTTATTGATCTCCATGGCTTTGAGAGCACACTCTCTGTGCTGGACTGACATTAATTTATTCAGAGAAAGCCTAATGCCTTTCCCTCCTGATCCACCTCTTTTTGGAGCCATTGCTACCAGCAGCACCAAGATGTGAAGGGGCTTCCTGATGCACTGGAAGTAAAACACCTCCAAAGACTGTAGAAGTTTGTCTTGGGCTTGGACTTAATTCCTAGCAGCGTTGGGACAGAGGGAGAGAATGGAGGCACAGGAATGCGACAATCACTGCTCCATAGAGCGGAGACAGCAACACATCCAGGGACCTGAGAGGAGTGAGAGTTTTCTGGAGGTTGAACAGGAAACTGGGAACTGAATCCAGTGTCTGAGACTTCCACTGGCAAAATTGTCAGTGGCTTCAAACACCATTGACTCGTAACAGCTGCGACAATTTACAGGAGCGGAGGACCTGCCCCCAGGAGTCCTGCCCGTGCCCTCTGCTCTTACTGCTGGAGATCGATGACTCCTACAGGTCAGATTTTTTGTTTTGTTTTGTCAGGCTTAGATTGCTTCTTTGTACACTGCTGAGATCAAATCAATTACTTTCCACTCCAACCATCTGACCAAAGTAATTCTAATGGAGCAGAAAGCAGAAACTCAGATAAAAGAAGGGACAACATATTTTTCACTGTTATCTTTGTGCTGAGCATGATAAAGAAGGAATGAAGGCTGAAATAAAGATCATTCTTAATAATTCCCCCTCACGTAAGAGTAATGATCTTAATTCCCACCCTTTGTCTTTGTTGTGGAGATTGGGGACATGAGTTTAGATGGAAGATGAACCCTGTAAGTCTTCAAACAATGAACACTTGTAACAGAAATCCTGTTTCCCTGATAATAATATCCAGGAAAACTATTATTTTGGAACATGATTGCATTTTTCAGCTACCTTAATACCATTTTTACTGTTCAGCTGCATGAAAAATTACCTAACCTGTTGGAATGGATTTCTTGACCCACACATAGCTACATTAAAGGATGTAATTTAATGCAATCTAACTAAATTAGCACCAATTAGACAGGCTAAATTAAAGGGCATGTCACTAATAAATTTTATGCTAAACATATTACTGATAATAAGCTCACTAAAAATTGCATAATGAAATAAAATATTCTTTTTAACACTCCTCAGTCTAAATATGAATATATAAAAAGTCAGGAAATAATGAAATACAGTATGCTAATTCCCAGTTGCCTTTCAGGATAACATCACAGCAATATTAAAATGCATCAATTACAGTGGTGTTTAAAAACAATAGGTCAAATCTTAGAGGGAAGCAGAAAGCCAGGCCAAATTCCATGCAATAAGTAGGATCCTGATCCTGCAAACATTTACATATATATGCCCAGCTCCTTTGAACTCAGCAGGTCTGCTCCTGTACATGAGGTTGTTGGCTTTCTGCTGTGCCTGCCCAGAGAGCTGAACAGCAGCAAGGAGCAGGGTGTGTTGGAGGGCTGCAGAAAATGCCTATATTTACATTTGGATGCTTTTTATGGAGGAATTTCCAAGTTCTAATTTCCAAAATACCATGGACCAAAGTTTTACAGTACACCCTGCCTAAGTCCTGTACATGAAGGTGTCCCACAGTACAAAAACTAAGACAAAGGAGGTTATTCAAAGCTTGCAGCCACCAGTCTCTGATCAGTGTGAGGAAAGAGGATTTCCCACAAGTCTGAGTGAGCATCTGCCTGTCCCCTCTGTGACTGGGTTCTCTAAGAAATTATGAGAGCTGGGCTCATATCATGTCCCTTTTCCCCACCACAGCCTCGCTGGGCTCTCTCTTTCCTAGCTCACTGCTGCTCTTCACAGAACTTTCCACTCTGAGAGTGCTGTCATCTATTCCAAGTTTGGTGGAAACTGGTCAAGAGGTGCTGGGTGGCAAAACCACAGAAACACCCCCCCTCCCCCCCAAATGCATAATCCCCATTCCTACCAGCTGGTGGTGGAATTTGGTGACTCAGCCATGAGCGTGGTTTGAGAAGTGCATGCTTAGCAGACTGAACACACCAGTGTCCACATTTTCAGCTATGCCCCACTCAGCAGCTTGGAGAGGTGTAAATAAACCATTTGTGACTCCATTCACTTCCATCCCCAAAACTCTCAGATGCCACTCACCACCAAGGGCTACTAAGGTACCAAATAAAGCCTGACAACCTGGCTGCATCCCCAATTAATGAAGCTGTTCTCTGCTGGGTAGACCTAGAGGTTTACGACCCTTTTGCATCTTCTTTCTGATCAAAAGGGGCCAGACAAGCTCTGGTACTCTATGTACCATTAATCTATCAGATATTTCTTAATCAGTAATAAAGTAAATTAGGGATAGTAAAGTGGAAGTGACATCTTTATTAAGACAGACCAACATGTCCTGAATAGTAACGAGAATGGCTTCTGGAACACATGCTCTGCATTCACACATTCACTAATTAGGGCCCTCAGCATGGACCTTGCTTACAAGTTGTCTTTTCTCAGACTGACAGTCTAAAGTTAATAGGCCCATTCACGTGAGTAACATCTGTAAAAGCAAGTTGTAGACTCCTAGTCCCTGTCTACAGCTCCTCAAACACCCCAAAATACTTTATTCAGAAACCGAGGTGCTGTTTTAGTAAACATGATCTGCATTAAAGTCCATCTGGACTTAAATGGAGATTTTAACTGGCTTCTGGACACATCGTGCACTGGTTGTAGCCAATGCTTGATGCAAAACTGAGCCTCAAGCCAGAGAGGAAGAGCAGTAATGTACAAGTAAAACCATATAGGGAAGTTTTGCAAGTTAAAGAATTAACACACATGGACATTGCCAACTTTCTGGGGCTGCAGCCTATTCTCAGAAAAAAGGAATATTTCATATTAGAGCATGCTTCCCTCACTCCATAAAAACATCCTTCCTCTCTCATAAGAAAACAAATAGGATTTTCTGGATTCCATTCAGGCCATAGCAAAACCCAAAAAGGTGTAATGACATTGTGCAATGTCCATTAAAATCCCAAAAAGTGCTAAAGGCACCTGCAAACTTGGCATTTCCTGCTCGAGTGCTTCCACTGTTCAAACAGATTTTTAAAACAGCTAAGAAACCATGCCAAATGATTGCTGTTAATCAAAGACTCCTTTCAAATTGTATGAAAACAAACCAGCGTCAAAATGGTAAACTGCACACTTTACTACATGAGGAAAAATGAATGAACTCACATGGGTGCATACTTCGAGGGAAAATGTTGGCTTTGGAAAAAAGGCATGTATCTGGGGCTTTTTGGGAGTGCTGTGATTTTTTTTTTAATGAATTCCTGGTTTTTAGAGGGTCTTTTTCCCAGCCAGTCTTCAGGTCAGCATCCATGTGGATGTGAACTGACATCATTTTACTTACTTCAGATCTGCTCTAGGGGTATTAGCCCTGCAGGATCTAGCCCACTGGAGACAGGAATATCATTCCAGGACACTTCTGTGCACTGTGCAGCAGAGAGCCCCAGATGGTGGCTGCCTCTCTGCAAAGTGTTTTTGCTAAATCAGAAGCAGCCCTCTAAACATACAGCTTCACTATCACTTCAAAAACAATACACAAGTGATTTATTCTCTTTAAAGAAATTATCAGTTTGGTTCATTAACCTATAGCCGTACAAAAGCAGGAGTCAATTACGTTGCCACATCAGATGTGTGTAAAGATAATTACCCTGAAAAGAAGATGTAAAGGTGTCCATAAAGGCAGTGAAATGTGACCTATTAAATCAAGCTGTAACCTATTATGGGTCAAAAAACACATTTGTAGGGCCAACAGGCTCATGGCAATGGCCAATCTAGCATGAATTCTGCAGGTGTCCTTTTCAAATAAACATGAAATCTATCCTTTTCATTCCTGCCATGTTACTGTCTTCTTACCATCCACATGTCTACTTTGACACATGTATGCAAAGGACACACACAAATGTCTCCTGAAAATTATGCGGAAGAGCACACCATATATGAGCAGTTAAATAGCAAATATGACACAAAATAAGAAAGAAAATGCAAGAAGAGCATCATTACCCTGCTGTTTTACTGGTCCTTTCATAATGCCATTAATCTGTCATCTCACAAAAAGTACCTAGTACTTAGTAGGGTAAGCCTGCACTGGATGATCAAGATCTGACCCAGCTGTCTATACAGATGAATAAAAATCTTGTTTATGTTCTCAAGTTCTTTTTTTGTGGAATTTTCTAACATCAGCTTGGAGTTATTAAAAAGAAAATTAGCATGCAACTTTCGTTGTCTGTGACTAACTTGTGAGTGATGTTCCTCTTGATTGATTTAAACCACTTCATTTTCAGTAAGCACCTCTAATACTTGAAGGACCTCATTGAACCAGTTTAGATTGTATTTTGCCTCATTTGTACTCACTGCAACAAATGGGTTGAAAAAAATCTGTTTTATGTCACATGCTAAAACACATTGGTATCACAGGGGTTTCTCAGAATGCCTCTCCTTTTTGGCTCCTTTGGGATCACTATGGATAACCTTTTATGTTATACTGGGCTTGATTCTGCTTTCACTTGCACCAGAGGTCTAATCAGAAGTAATTAAAAGGATGTCACCAGAGCTCTTTCATGGCAATCCCAGTAGAACTGAGTCGGTAATTAAACTTGCAAAATTTCAGAGAAGTATTGCCTTCATACAGGTGTACAGGACTGAGGCAGAAACACTGATGCTTTGTAAACAGTTTTACCTCAGTGCTGAAGACTGTCCCAGTGTGGGAAGCAGATGCATTTCTGATTAATGGAGCTGCTGTGTCAATGGTTCTAACTGCAGCCACTTCAACAGAGCTAAGCCAGATGACCACTGTGAAGGGTCTCACCCCTGAAGGGAGCACAGAAAAAAACTGCAATCTGTGCAACACAGGAATAAATCATGAGAAACCCACACTAAGTCACCAGAGTTAATGGTGTCAAATCCACACATTTAGGTAAAGACCCAGGGCCAAAGCATTTAATCTTTAAATATATTTACATTATTAAAATCTGATTTGACTAAGGTATCCATCAGAGAAAGAGCATACACTTTGAGGAAAAAACATCTATATACAGACACTTTCTGGACTAGTCGGTTTTATGGGTAACATACAAAAACCCACCTCTGTCTCCTTCAGAGTTATTACATTTTTATTCTTATCTAAAATACTCCATACTCCTTTATATCCTTCACGCTGCATAGCAGGCTTTTAACTGTTCTAAAAATAACAGTCATTAAAGGAGGCACAGAGATGTTCCACTCTCTTTGCTGAATCTGAATTCATACCAGCTCTGTCAAGGAAGGCTGGCCACAAACCTGTCTGCAGCAGGTGTGAGGCCGAGCTCCTTTTTGGAGAATTAGTCTCATCTATCATATAAATTTGTTTTGGGTTAACCGGTATGTTGCTCACAGCAAAAGAAATTGAGAAGCCTCCCACCCAGTGCAGGAGAAGTTTAAAGTATTGGTCAGTAAAGTGAAATGATTCTGCAGAGATATCTGCGGAGATAAATTGCCCACTTAGCTACCTTAATTTGTAAGACACATCAGGTGTCATATAAGACATTATTCCTAAGGGAGTAAGTCACCTTCATAATCATCATGGAGGTGAGACTGTTGGGCAAACACTAAATCAAAACAAAAATAATTCTCTTCAAAGACACAAAATTTGTGTAACTCAGAAGTCCAACAAACAAAAGCTTAACAAATCCAGTGTCTATTGTTTATTTCCCTATGCATACCTGTATCAGCATACATGGCTTTTGGAATAACACATTTAATACAGTTATGACGATAGCAACACTATCCTCTGTGTTCCTTCTTTTTCTTAAGCAATTCCAGAGAAAAAATTAGGTATTGATTCTCTCCCCACCTATGTCATCTTTTCTCTTTAATAGATCCATGGCTTTCAGGCCTTAGTTCCACAAACCAGTAGGTAGCATCTAAACAAGATTCACTTTTCTGAAAGGAGCCCTGATTGCTATTAATTCTTCTGCTTTTCTTTTTTCTCTCAAAGTGTTGTTGAAGTGCCTT
>VZTN01028840.1:242304-290497 GCA_013400515.1 Erpornis zantholeuca | reverse complement strand
GCACCAGCTGTTGGAGTGTCCAGTCTGAGACTGACTGGTCAGAATCAGCCAGAGTTGTGCAAGCCAAGGGGTAACAATCTTGTTTGCCACAATTTTACCTGTATATGATAAGCATTAATCCTAAGAATATCAGTTGTGCTATCAGGAAGTCCTGTCCTGCAAAATTAATTCCATGGGAAAAAAAGCATTTGCTGTTAAGTTCTCGAGTTTACCTCTGCCTCAAGTCAGCTTCAATGGAAATGGGCTGATTTATGTCAGCTACAGATCTGCCCTTGCTCCCATTCAAAAAAGACAAAACAGACTCTTCCTCTGATCAAGAAGTGAAATTTTATAAATCACTTAATGAGGAAGAGCTGATGTCCATAGAGACACTGGTGTTTAATATCAGATGTGTCAATCAAAATCTATTAATGTTGAGTCGCTAATTTGATTTGTGAAATACTGTAACAAAGATTCATATAATTTATCCTTAAGGGATATTCATTGGGTATTAAATTAACCTAGTGGATGTTTGTCATGTTTTCCAACTAAAAAGAAATGTGTTCACACATTTACTGTACAGGGCAAAGCCAGTGAGTATAGAAAGAAAGAAAGAGAAGACTGCTTTGGTTTAATATTCATGTTTACTCTAGTTGTGTGTCATTTAAATTTGTTGTATCTTCCTCAGCTCTTTATAGAATATCTCTCTATAAAATATGCGTTTGTGGCAAGGTTAATTTCAAGAGTCAACAAATAAGGGTTGTGCTTTAAAGAAAACTAGGCATTTAATAGACTGTTCTGATCAATGAACTCTTGCTGGCATAAGGATATCTGCATTTTGTGTCTCATTTGTAACGTGGCTCACACTTTAGAAAACTGCAAGATGACTGTTTCATCAGAACGATGCTGTTGTCTCTACTGTTCTGTTCTACACTGAAGACTTGAGAATCACTCTAAATCTCTATCCAGTGTAACAATAAAACACATTGAAAACTAACTAATTCGTTTCACAGGCAAGTGAAACAGCACTGTAATTGCTGTATATGCCTATACCTAGGCATAGACTTAACTCAAGTTTTATAGCTACAGTGAAGTTCTGTATTTGGGAGAAAATGTAGGGAAATGAGAATTAACTGCAAGAACAGCCCTTCTTCATGCAGCTGCATAAATGTATAAATCTACATGTGGCCATTCTTAGGCTTTGGACAAACAGTATGTATGCAAGAATAAATTTGGGTTTTACACAGAAGAGCAGTGCCCTGACTATGGTTCACTGTGCCTGACAAAAGCCAGACTCAGAGAGCTAATACCACTGTGTACACTTTGAGCTGATCTCAACAAACTGTCCTATGGCATCAGCTGAATGAAATTCCTAGTTGCTAGATTATTTCCTTTAGCAAAGTGTTCTTCAAAAATTACCATAGCTCATATTTATCATTTAGGGACTACATTGTACAAACTCTGCATCGAGTGTCTTTGCACTCCCAGATTTAAGTGGGACACTCCTCTGGAGAAAAAGCACTAATTTACAGCAGTTATGGCAGCACAGGGCCCATAGAAATGCTACAGTTTACATTTGTTTTAACCACAATGGTTATTTTTGTTACAGCTAACATAAAAAACTCCCTTCTCATTCATATTTGTCATTATTTTGTTTTTATGTAAAATAATAATCATTATAATAATAGTAATTCCAGATGTTCATGTAAAGGCAGCTCATTAAATCACAGTTGTGCACTCTTCCATGTTGTAATTTGCTCAGATAAATTCCCTTTTCTTTAAGCAGGTAATAAATACATAAAGCTTTTCTATCTATATATCTTTTAATCGACTGCAGTCATTTAACCTAGACCCTCTAACCAAATGAATAATAGAAAACGTGCCATAACAATTCCTTGCCACAGGATGAATTATCATTATTGTTTTGGCATTGAAAATCCTTTCTGCTACCTCAAATTACCCTTCTTTTCAACAGTGCACAATACATGAATCGCTTCCCTAATCCTACATGTTACTAAAAATCACATCCCAGTACAATGGAGCCATCTGACAAGCTACTTTCTGACAGCATGCTAAACTACTGTGGTGGTGAATTCCCAGAGACCCTCTGGATCTGTTTCATTAATAAAAGTTGCAAGTGAAAGCCAAAGGAAGAACTGCTCAGTGCCTGTGAAAATCCACCCAAAGGCTGAACTTCACATCCCAGCTCTTCCCATCCTCCTTAATGTCACGGAAACAGCTTCCCTTGTGCCAGGGAGGTGTTAAGCAGACAAACATTGTTAGAGCTCCAGTTATAATTCTTTTGAAATCTAAAAATTTAAACATCTGGATTTTTTTTTTTACAGCTGGGGGCAATTACAGTGCTGTTTCCAAACACCATAAATGTGTGTCTATCCATAGTATTATATATACACAGGCTCTGATCCTCAGCTGCCTGTTAAATTAGTCACATTTGACAATGTCAAGCAAGTCATATTGAATTTACAGCACCTGAGAACCCAGCCTTCCAATCTGCAACCATTTGTAAAAGAATGAGTAATCTGCAGAGCAAGGGTATAGTTGAACACCAGTGAATTACAATTTTCAGTGTTGATTTTTGTTCTGATACTGACACCCTCTATGGCTTCAAGCTAGTTTGTTTTCTTTTTTTTTTTTTTTTTTCCTTGCAGCAACATATTTTCTTCCCTGGGACGTAAGGAAGAAGACTTAGGCCCTGCATAAAAAAATCTGCACATTCAAAAGATCTACAACACACTACAATTAGTGTTGCCAAGTCTGTTTCTATTACTATTGTTTTTGAAAAGATAGTAAACCATCTGCCCTCTTTATGGTCCTCTAATCAGAATCAACTTGTGCTTCTACCAGACAAGTATTTAAGTGACTTTTTATTGCAACAAACCAGCATTCATCAAAAGTGGTGTATTTTTAACACTAATTCTAATTATAACAAGCAGTGCATTTTGTGTGCTTTCCAATTATGCATGAGAAAAGTCAGTGTAAGTGTCCTCTCTTATCATAATTATCTGTTTCTAATTTCAATTTTGGCTATGACTTTGCACTCAGTGATGTAAATGTAAATGTTCCTGTCAGATAAAGATTAATTTGATTTAAGCCCTCTTTGTTCTAATTATATATTCTATTTCTGCTCACCATGCAAGTTTCATTTGAAGGCACATCTGTATTTTATCACAACAATGAAGAAATTCTTTGGTATTTAAAAAGGTAACTACAGGATTTCAGCTAGTCCTGTCAGGCACTGTTATGACAATGTACGCTAGGACTGTGCCAAATGAATTAATATTTTAGATGACTAATGCATGAATTACTCTAATTATTACTTGACTAATAAAGTATGTGAACTTTTATCAAATGAAATAAAACTTGTTGCCCTAATTGCTCTCTGTACTCCTAAGGAAACATGACCTTTCTGGGCTTTGAACCTGAGCACACTGAAAATACTGAATAGGACCTCACAGGCAGAATAGGAGATTTAACAAGGACAGAGAAATCATTTTATCCCTGACTGACATGGAACATATCTCCTTTGTATCTTCCTGTCTGGAGTCAAGGCTTTAGCTATAGTCTAGAGAGACTTCTATCATTGAGCACATCCATGCTGTGTGGACATCCAAGTAAGAAGGTAACAGAAATAGTGAGTAGCTAATTCTGCTGTATTAGTCCAGACTTGGAGTGAAGTCTCACACTTACAAGCACCTAATACTATTTAAATACTGAGTTTTATGGGGCCTGCACTAAGGGAACACTTGAAAACCACAGGCTAGTCCTGGGTTTGATGAAAATGGTCTGTAACCTACTGGCCATGTCTTCTGACAAAGCTCTTCTGGAGGCAGCAAGAGAGTATGTTTTGGCAAAGAGGTGATTCAAATATTGCCAAAGCCCACTGTGTCTAATCTTGCTTGCATTCTCATCCTAGAATGATGTGAGTTTCCACCAAAACCATCACAAGTGAGGGCTAGCTAGCGGCAGAGTCAGGTCTCTAGGCACAGCTCAGGAAGGTTTCTGACATGTCTAACATAAACTGAGTTCAGATACCAGGATTGGTAAACACTCTTTTACCACACTGCTTCCACTAAACTTAGAGCAACTTTAACAGCATTCAACAGCTTCACTGACATTTGGGTGATACTGCCTAGAACACAACTACCTACATGAACCTCTCCTTTATAAGTAAGTTTTACTAATAAGACTTGAAGACTTTGAAGGCTTCACTGAAGCATGCACATTGTAGCAGGTCTTGCTCTGCAGTTGCAGGAGTTTGGCTTTCCATGCAGAGCCTGTTGGTAACTCATCCTCCAAGCTGCTGTCTCCTCCCAGAACCCATTTCCCTCTGCACAGGAAGAGCTGTCACACCTCTCTGTTGTAGGACTCACAAAGAACAGATGATTGCATATAATTTTAAAAATATAACATTTCTAGTATTCTAGAAAGCTAAAAAAAAATTAATTGAATACTAAAAAACACACTTAAAAATACTTATGTCAATTTTACAGTCACAGTCAAGACTCAACAATGCTGTTATCCAACAGCTCAATGGTGCAACAGCTCTTTGAACAGTTTTCTCCTGACATTTCTGTCCACTTCAAGGGGCAACCACTCAGATAAACAATCTAACAACTTGAGAGATCGAGATTTAGACACTTACTACTCACTGACATTTAGACTTCCCACTTGATCTGTGCCAACTGCTGTCTTAGATGCTGACTTCTGAGCATGTCACAGCTGCAAATTGGCATGTAAGTACTTCTGACTGGCTACTGTCTTCAGAATATATTTACAGCATTTCCTGGCTATTCTATGGCAGAGAGAAAAACTGAGCCTAAAAGTGTTTTTATGAAACATCTCACCACTTCGTACTATTTCATTTATAAATGAAAGAAAGGATGCATGCAAAATACTGTTTGGGTTGGTGCTGTTATACAGTTTTTCAATTGTTTTTATTTATAAGAATGTTGCTGTTTTACTTGCCAAAACAAAAATATACTGCTGTAATATTGCTGTGATCTCAGCACAGTGTTTCTGGACAGGGGTGACCTTCTGTACCTTTTATCTGGAGGAATTTGGCCCAGAGAAGCAGAACTGAAACAACATGTGATTCAGAGTTGCTGCAGAACCCGTCACCTCTCATCAGCTTGTGATTTAGTGTAACCTGACCAGGGACAGCCCTGTTATTTTGTATAGGAACCAACATGACATTATCCAGAGCCAGAAGGTCATTGGTTTAAATCTCAGCTAATCTGATGTGTCAGACCAAAGGCTCAGATTAGGCAGTTGGAGAAAATGGAAACATTCCTCTGCAATTTAATATCATAATTAACTACGGACAAAGGATACAACTACTTCAAAAGAAATAAAGCTTTAACAAGAAAAGATAATGGGTCAAATCCACTGTTGGCATAAACTGCCAGGACTATGCTGATCTCACAGATCTCTGTCATCTTTCACTAGTGGCAAATTAGGCTACAATTAATGAATTTCAGTGATCAAACCCCAATTAATTGTTCATTGCTGCAATAATCCAGCTGGAAATGTGCGTGTGTGCAAACATTTTACAATATCACTGCAGCAGTACTTCTGTTATCAAACAACAACAGACAGTAAGAGGCACTGCAGCAACAGTTTGTAATGGCCAAATTTACCTATTCATTTTGGTCTAGTTAATATTTTAAGAACAGTCATGTACTTACTGCTACCAGAAAAATATTCTGCATACTGGGAGACAGACAGGATATGGATTGTAAGGTTTTAGCTAAAAGTCCAAATACTCCTAAATAAATGAATGACTTTTATTGAAATGGGCTGGACTGTATCCATCTGCAGATGAATATTGGCTGCATGTGCTTTCCTGGAGAGCATGCAATAAAGTGACTGAAGTGGTGATTAAAAGGAACACGTTAGTAAAAATGTCTACCATAACTTTATAATGTACATTTTTACACTGAAATATCTCTGAATCATTATAAACATCATTAAAAAATGAGCAGTGGGAGCAGCTTCAGAATACTTGCTACCTTCTGCTGCAGACCTGATTAGCTGAGCTCTTGCCTGATCAGAATGGCCATTAGAATTTGTTGGGGCTTATCTGTTAGGAAATACATTATTTGGAAACAAGGTCTTGATTTAGGAAGGCATTTAAACACAAGCTTGAGTGCTCTTTCCAACAAATGTGGATTCTACACTAAGACCTTGATTTGGCAAGTACTTGTAGACTTTTAACAAAAACATAGTTCACTTGACTTCAATTCAACAGCTTCAATACTCCAAGTTAAGTTTTTATGTCAAGTGTTTGATTGGAGAGGCAGCTAACACACATTTTTTCATCTTGCAAATGTTTGGGCTTTGAGGACATGAACAGATAAATAATAATTGAAACTTTAGCAAATGAGTTAGCCAATCTGTATAAAAAGATAAAATCTAGTGTTCTGTGGAGCTCTCTAAAGCCATAACTCAACAGCCACTTCTGTTCGGGGGAGAACCTCTGGACTGAAGCAAATGTAATGGGAAGAATACTGACATGCTGCCCCTACTTCCTAAATACATTTTGAGGGGAAAGAAAAACACACAACAAAAGTATCTGGGACTGACAAAGGTTCATTGCTTCTGAATGACCTCAAATGCTTCTTCCTAATTCTACAGCCTTGCCCCCTGCTCTGAAGTGCTGAGTTACCTCTTAAATTCATTCTTATTATTTGCAGCAGCAGTTTATCCTGTCAATTTATAACCACACTTAAAATTTACCCCATAGCGTGTAATTTTCTGTGCAAAAAACGTGGACTACAAAGCAACCACGGAGATAAAACAACTAGTGAAATAGTTTCTACTCGTAATTTCTCCTGGAGAATTTAAAATACTGTTGCCCTAAAGCAGCTTTTTAAAATAAAACAGAAGTAAACAATATTTTCCATAAGTTCTGCATACAAAGAAATATAATTAAAAATGCATAGTACGAAAACTGTGGAAAAGAATGAATTCCATCATTTTCCTATTTATTAAATCCTTATTACCCCAGGAGCAGCTAACTCTCCACCACCTCCCTGATGTAAGCCAAGCAAGATGGCAGAGTTACCCATTCCCTGAAGTACCTTTTGTGGATTAATGAAAGAAAGGAGACTCTGCTTCCCAGGTAAATGTGGCAGGACAATTGTTCTTGAGATGAATGATATTAACTGCAGCACAAGGCAAGGAAGAAAAAGTGGATTTTAATGCTGTTGAAAATTATGGCCTTAAGAAATGTAGTGGATGACTAAAAGTCCTCTATTCAATGAAGAAATCATTGAGAAGTTCCTGGCAGGATGTCAAAAACTGCATTTAAGAGGACAATTAAAACAGTATAATGCAAACGCTATAATTAGAACCATATCTGGTTGAGCAACATACTATTTGTCTTCCAGGCTGTTAGAAGAAAAAATCCCCATGAACTGCTGCCAGTATTTATTGGGGTATTTACAAAATAATACAGATTTGGCCAGAAGATGAATTTTGTTACCATAAAGATTAAGTGAAAAATTGCATCAACCTTTGTACCTTGAAAGGTTCTTCTCAGATATTCATTTACTTCCCACAAGTAAACTTGACTCACATATCCATATATTTATGTTATTTTACAGGGACAATGACCAAGGCCCCCTTCCAATTATGCAAATTCAGGCCTGCTCCTGCTAAGGTGTCAGAGTTCTGTGCAGTTTAAGCAGGCACAGCTTAATTTGCACCAGTTGAGAAACAGCCCGGAATTTAAACTAAAGCATGGGAAATCTGCCAGAAGTGCTACAGGGAGCCCAAATTTTATCTACACATAACAAAATTGGGCATCCCTATCATCCATTATGATGCAGAAACCTTGGAAGTAGTAAAATGGTAAGAATTTTTCTCAAAAATAAAGTTCACACTTCCCAGTTAGTGAACACAAACATTAAATGGCATTTTCATGATATAGGAAGACATGTGAGGAGAACATTTAAAATCAAACGCAAGCTACTTTGACGACAAGCCTCTCTCCTTGGGGAACACTGCAGCCCAGATCCAGCACAGCACTGAGAAGTGAAGCAGGTGGCTGAGGCAGCAATGGAATCAGGGACTCCCAAACGTGAGCAGTGTTCCCGCTCAGGGAGGACCTTCCCACCTGCTCCTCGGAGCTGTCCCTGGTGGGCTGACACGAGAGGGGCTGGTGCTGGCGGGGAACAGGCAGAGCCATCTGTGGTCACCCCTGATGAAAGAAGCTGGGTTCTTCTCTCACATCCAGCACTGGCAGAGCCACCCAGATCTGCCCAGGGCACGGTGGCTCTCCCATCATTGCCAGGCTGGGCTGGAGATCTCCACCCGCAGCATGTCAAGTACCTATAGGGGCTCACAAGCCACTGGAGCTCCATGTGCTCCAGGGCATGACTAATAAGGCACTTCAAAGCTTTGAAAAAGCTGAATTTCTGACGATTATCCGAACCAAATTTCAGAATCTTTTGAAGATGGTTTGTCTCCACTCAGGGGGTCCATTTTACAAGGCACTGGGAGAAGTTGCAGTTGCTTAACCTCATTTTAGCATGCAGCAATTTTACAGTGTGCTTTCCTTCCTTAGTGCTCTTGTTCCAAGCACAGAGGTTTGGGATCTCAATGTGCTGGATATATGAGATGGGGGGAACATGAGAAACCACATGGAAACCATGAGGAGAGTCTAGTTTTCAATGCTGGGTCTGAGAATCCTGTTATTTGGATACACTGCCTTGTGTTCGATACTGCCTCTTTGTGGAAAAATGCTGTTATACATTGTGAAGTTCAGTTGTTCAGAGAAGTTTTGAATCTGGTTTTGCAGGACAGTGTCTCTGAATCTAAAACAAAATCTCATAGATGATCTCCTAATATGGAGTTTTATTTCCTGTGGGAACACTTCTGTGGAGGAACAGGCAGGGGAATACATAAGAACGAGATGTGAATTCCAGTGGTACAAATAATCATAATGTTCAGCACTGTGATTATACTGAGCACGATGCAAACTCCAGCAGAGAAAACCCACACATATGCATTTCTCCTACTGAAGAAAAACTAAGTGTAACATTGAGGCTTAATCCTTGCTGGTTTTCCTCTTTCTCCCACACTCTGGACTGCATAAATTCTACAGCATATTCTACTTCTCTTTATGGGTCCTGGTTAGTCTAGATGATATGGAGGGATTTTTTTCCTAAGCCCAAGAAATCAGATGTTACTCTGAACAGTAAAACATTACAGAATTAATTGACAGTCTATTAGGAATACATCCCCATAACAAAGAGTGCTACCCTTCCACTCAGTCTGCAAAGAAAGCAAGCAACAAATTTCACAGTTACTGTAACCATCAAACTAAATAATAAGTCTATTATCTTCAGCAATGTATTGCCTTATATACATGAAATATAATAGGTATTAGTATGATATTTCTTTTGGTACATGACAGATTACTTCAGATTATTTCAGCATTGTTGAGATCTCTGTATCGTATCAGTTATAAAATAAAAAATATAGCCCAAATTTGTAAAGGTCAGCAAGTAATTGTTAACCTTGGAGGGGAAAGAAATCAGTACTTTTACTGACAGCACTCAGAGCCTCTTGTAAATCATATTCATATTCATATACTTAAGGATTAATTTACATAGTTAATTTCTGATAGGTTGACAACTGCAGTCCTTCTATCCTCTTGGTGTAAAGTAAGAAGTCAATTGTTATTCAGTGTATCAGTTACAGTGGTAGTGCCACTAACTGTATTTTATATAATGTGCTATCTGCAGAAAAGCAGATAAGAATTTGATTTAACATCCAATTAAAAGCCGTCATTGAAAAATTACTTCAAATAAGCCTTTTATTTTCTTTAATCAGTCCTCAATTCAAGCCTTCCTTGGACCTACTGAACCAAGCATCAGGACTCATGAATTTTGATTAAAAAATTTGAGCCCATTTCTAACTTAAGCAGATTTTTTTTGTTGCACTGTTTGATAGAAATTTAATAAATCTATGAATCCTTGCCAGCGTCATTTATCATCTTTTTTTCCGCAAGACTGGCCTATTATGCCTCGGCAGTAAATTATGAGGAAGCCAGCAAACCAAAACTTTTCAGTCTGATACTGAAGAAGAGATATAATCACTTGCATTGAACCATATAATTATAGTAGAATATGAATCTCTGAAACATTAGGTCCTGTTTTGAATATGTAATGCCCATGCTTTGAGAGCCTACAAAGATTTCTAGCTGATCTAATATAGCTCAGTTTAGCATCATATTGAACAATTTGCTGTTAATGAAAATGACAGCAAAAGCCATAAACAACAAGCTGGGAGACTCGGTGAGAAGTATTAGGGAAATTTCCCTGTCTTTGGAAGAACAAACCAGGAACTCAAATAGTCACCTTTTAGGGTTCCAAGTCAACCACTTCTAAATGATCACAAAGAGCTTAACCTGGGGCCATGTTACCTAAGGTTTACTGGTTTAGGCATGAAGTTGGGATGTGGCTGAGCCCCCCACACCTTCCCTAGAGAGTCATAGGAAGCAAGAGGCCCCTACAGGGAAGAATTTGGATAAGGAGTTGAATTAGCTGCTCCAGTTCACACTGCAGAGATGCCCATCTCCATTGATATTGATCTCTTCCTAATTTAGCCCCTAAATTAGGGAGTGGGGCTCAGCAGTGCAAATGCCTCATTTTCACTTTTTGCTGGGATCCCTGAATCTACAGTGAAGGACACCTTGCCCAAGGAATACAAGGAACCCATGTATGCACACCTGAACAGAGACACAAGACAGAAAAGAAATGGTGTTTAGGAAAAACATCCAGCCTAGGTTTTCCATTATTTTTGAATGGAGGTCCTTTCTTTGTTCAAAATGTATTATTTTTCTAAGCAGAACAAGTTGTTCCGCAAGCTGTGGGAATGCCAAGGGCTGGGTTTGTGCCCACAGCAGAAGAGCCTGCACCCCACGCTCATGCTGGGCAGACAGGGCTGGTGCAGTACCCCTGGCTAACACCAAATGTGTGCTACCAAAGACATCACACAACTGCTCCAGTCTGTGAGGCTTTCCAGAGGGTCTGACAGTACCTCATCTATCCCTTAGGAAAATTAACCAAAAAGAACCTGAATTTCTTCAGCCATAGAAAAAATGTTGGGTTAGGTCCATTTTTCATCTTATCTTAACTGGTTATTCCACCATCACTTGGAAATAGGATTCTCAGACTATCGTAAGACTGACTTTGTAGAAAAATCTCTCTTGCCCAGGCTTAGAGATTTTTTCATAATATGAAAATAACCTGGACTCCAGTCTGGCTGATGCAGTGAAACTCACTGTGTCAGAAGTGCTGCTCTGTGCTGTAAAGCAACATCAGTTTCTTATTTTACTTTCAAACCACATTGGAACTTCTATGTGAGAGCCTGATGATATAAAGTATTCATTCAAAAAAAGAAAAAGTCTCAAAAAGAAAGGTTAGGCTGAGCTGTAAGAAAATTAAGTACCAATGCACAAACAAGGACAGATATTCAAAGAAGAAAAACAGAATTTTAAATGAAAAAGCCTGTCAAGTATTCAAGAATTAATTAAGAATAGATCTAAAGTACATGAATATTCTACTTGAGTGGCTGTAGTATCATCAAACTTTTGCTAATAAAGCAGCCATTTCTTCTGACACTATCTCCTAAAGATTGATATTTCTTACATTATAGCTGCTCTACCACTTCTTAATTGAAGAGGTACTTTGTGATCCTGTAGTTAGGGATGTGAAAATATGTGTTATTTCAATACTGCCCTCTAACATAAAAGACACTGCTAAAATTCATGCATTTCATTATAGCCTGGAGATTCTTCAGACTACTGAGTTGCAGGAGAACCAAAAGGTCCCCACACAAAGCTGATTTCACAAATTTCTGTTACGTCTTTGCATTCACACGTCAGACTCCTGAACAGAGGACAGTAGGTATGGAGTTGGTTTGTAAACATATTGCTTATTGCAGGCAAACAAGTTAAGCTTTGCAAATTCATCTGGTGTAAGGACACTGAGGGTAACCAGATCCAACCAATCTTATGGGACTCCTGACATAAATCACTCCAGCTACCAGGCTCAGTTTACTTTACAGAACTTTCTGATCCTTCTCCATCAGACAGAGCTAGACACAACCACAGAGCCTCAGAGTGTGTCTTAGGAAAACAGTCCAACAGCTCCAGATTTCACAAATACCAGTGCAGGAAAGCATGCAAGTATCTGGCTGGCAGAAAGCTGCCAATCAGCTCTGCAGTTTTAAATATTTTAAAAGCTTCCTAAAGTAAAAATAATGCGTATTGCCTTTCCTCTGATCCATGGCAGGGAACAAAACCTTTTTTTTTTTTTTTTTTCTTTTAATAAGCTTAGTAAACGAAGTGTAACCATACCTGCTAAATTACCTAACTGATGATCTCCTGGCACAGAGAAGCATTTCTGTCTAATAAAAACAGAACTGCCCATTGTGGGACATTTTGCATTAGGCTCAGAGGAGCGCAAGGAGTAGAGTTTCCTGCCCTGATTTTGATGCTCTCTACAGGAATTGCCCTCTGGCCCCTTGGCAGGAACTCCATGACCCAGCTGAGCTTTCTACTGAATAGCTCAGCAGGGTGCAGGAGCCAGTTGCATGGCTTCACATGGTGCAGAAAGCTGTGGAGATTTTCTCCTGAACAGCACCTCAGCCATTTTGAAACATCTGCAATCGCTACTATTCAGGGGATGGAGGGAGAGGGGAAGAAATTCTCCAGCTGTTATGTCTCTGCTGAATTTTTCTTTATTCCTGTCTACTGCCCTCATGATGATTTTGAAGGACACCAAATGGTTTCCATTATTTAGAATGAAATAACATCTGCTCAACAAATATTGTTACTCCTTGGGAGGCACCTCATTCAAGCAGCAGCTCTCTTTACAACATTACAACACATTTTGTTTTATATTGTATTTAGAAGACACAATCTCACTGACACACTAGAGAAAGAAAGAGGGTAAAGTAGAAATAGCTGCAAACAAAAAAACCCTAAGATGGTATTTGAAGAAATCATCTTGTTCTGTAGTTGAAGGGGTGGACAGACCATGTCTCCCACTTGTAGGGTAACTCAAGAGGAAAAATGACCTCTCTTCACTGCACCAGCTCATACACAAGAGAGAAAATTGTCACAGGGAGGTGACCATGCTGAGAGAGGGTATGTGAACAGATGGACATGAGGTCAGTAGCATGGAATAAGTCCAAAGACATCAGTTTTGGGTTTTATTTAGACTTGAACTGAAAGCGAAGGAAGAGAAATGGAAGTTACTGAGCCTCAGTTTCTTTGAGCAGAAAAAGAAATCAGCTCAGACCACTGAATTGCAAAGATTGGACTTCACATTTCTGATAGACATGCTGCTACTGAAATCAAAATGTCCTTTTGGGCTGCTATGTCTTTCACAATACATTTTTTAAAGCAGACTAGCTCAATAACCCAAAAAACTGGGTGGCATTTAACATAGAACCTTGGGTGCTGACAAACCAGAATCCAGATACTTGCTGGACTGTACCCCATGACCTGGTCAAATACATGTATCTATTTTAGCAGTTTAATGAAAATTATGGAAATCATATGAGGATATGCCTGCCTAGCATGTAGACACCTAGATCTATTTATTCTCATTTTGATACTATCAGCATCATTTGGAAGAGGAATTAAAGAAAGAAATAGGATTATGTAAAAGAATAATCCAGCATTACACTGACCTAGAGGCATACTTTTTAGTTTGGTAATTTCTTTTTGTTTAGGGGACGAGTGAATTTAGCAACATCACTGACATTTCAATATAGTGAAGCTCCACTAATCCTGCAGTTCCTCAGCACCTGTCAGAAGGGCACTGAAGACTTCCCAGGACTTTCCTATGGAGATTCAGTCATCAAATTACAAGAGAAAGCACAGACATCTGCACAGATGACCTCAGAAGAGATCTTTGTAACAGATAAACCCAGGAGTTATTTATTGTACTTCTGGTGAATAACTATTTGACCAGATTCAGGGTAATTTTTGGACTAGAGATAACAATCTAGCTAATGCTTATACATATAATTCCTGTGTGATCTCAAGTTGTATCATTTGTACATATTTGTACAGTCATTATAAAGCTCGTGTGTTTCATGTTATCTACACCTTCGTGTAATGTGCCAGATGACGTAACCTGTAGTATTTAAAGACATTTTGACATTGAAAGGTCTATTTCCACAGCTATTAAAACTGTTTAGAGGCACATAAAGCAATACAGTCAGATTGTTAAAAAGAAGTCTTTCAAAGTTTGTGGGTTTTAAATGTTGATTCTATAACACTGTGCCAATTCTTACAGATCTGGATTAGAGAACAGGGGAGCAGTAAGTTTTTTACCTGCTAATTCATAGTGTTTACAGCCTCAGAAGAAAAGCAGAAGACATTTTCAGCTGTTTGTAAACCACAAAATTCCTAACAGAGAGTTGAAAAGTCATATCTTTAACAGTCACCTCTAGCTCTTGTTTTGTTTGCATGCCTAAATTCTATTTTGAGAGAGGTAAAAAAGCCTCAGATGTTATATGAATTTTTAAAATAATACCTCAAAAATGTGGATTTTACATTTCTGCTAGCATTTCATAGTAATATTTTACTTCAGAATACATCAGAGCATATCTTTGGATTACATTATTTTAACATTACAACTGTGTTTAGAGGAATATCTTAAAAATAATGTGTTTAAGGATAGCTTACTGCAAAGGAAGAAGAAACTTGACCCTGTGAACATGTAACAAATTAGGCTGTTGGTAACCTCAAAGTCAACACCTAAAGCAGCTCGTTGGCTGCTCATATCAGGAAGGGATGTGCCTCTCTGAGCTCCAGCCTCTCCTTGTGTAATGCATCCAACAGCAGAGGAACCTCATTAACAGCAAAACCTGGGGACGCTGTTGCCAAAGTTCATCCCGTGGCTCCTGCGTGTGCCAGGACGCAGCCTTTAAGTTGAGTACTGAAGATTTTTCATGGCCAATGAGTGTTTCAGGAGAAGACAAAACAGAAGAAACAATAACTGAAGCGAGGGCAGGAAACACAAAAGCCCCACAGAGCAGCAGGCACAGCAGAGGTTCCAACAGACTCATGTTCAACTCTCCGAGCCATTCAAATTAACGAGCTCTAGAAATGTGGGGTCCCACTGTATTAATACCCATTACATAATGTGCTTCCTCCCCCAGTAAATAGAGGATTCAGGATGCCTGGGGTATAGACAGTCTCTTACTGAAGATAATGGGCCCAAACTGATTTTAGACACAGGTCCCTTTCCCTGGAGACAGCTCCTAATGATCTTCAGTGTTACAAAGGCATGACAAAAATATAAAGCAGTCACATTAGCCCAGATAGATCTTTTACAATTACCTTGCCTCCTAAAAACAGTCTATCATATCTTTCTCACAAAATTTGTATTTTTTTCTGTTTCCACTTACACAGCTTTGGTTCACTGTGCTACAAATGGAATATGCCTTTATTTTTCCTGGGCACACCAAAATGCCTTAAATAAAAGAAGCAAATGTTTCTCAAAGGCTGTTCTTAATTTTACTTTTCTTCCCTAATAGTTAATGGTACCGTAAGTGTTTTAGCAAATTTTACTACTGGAAATTGCTAATATTACAAATGCATATTATAATGGATGTGGATTTTTTCTGAACCCAGGTTTCCATCTGATATTTACTCATGCTGTAAACTCTGGAAAGGCTTGCCTTCCTTTTTGCACTTGTCTCCATTGCAAGAAGGCGAGGGTCTGTCCCAAAACAAATTAGTATTTTTTCAGCCATACTGTCAAATTAAAACATTTTTTTATGCTTGCAAGACTGAAAACCACAATTTTCAAACATTAATTACATTCACTGGTGGTAGCAAGTGCATACATACACACCGATACATTAAGAAGTTGGCAGCTTTCCAAAAACCCCTAGCAGCCCCAAAAAATTAAACATTTCTAATTTATAAAGAATGATTCCAAGTTTTAGAGAAAATAGTAACTTTTTTGCTCAACTGCATTTTTTAAATATAGCATGAATAAAAAACCCTGTGCTTCCTGGCAAAATCTGTGGAGGGAAGTAGGGCTCTTGAAACATCCAGGAGTATGCTGGTTTTGTTTGCGGTCATGAAACCATGGGTGTCTGATAAGAAGCAACACAGCAAAGACATTATGTTTTTCTCTTAATGACCTTTCTCATCCCTGTGAAACTCAGCTGGAGCTTTGCCACCTACCATGGGGAAGCTGGTGATGTTGCCTGCAGGACATCCACTGCAGGACTTCATGGACAAGGCTCTCCCTGAGAAACCTCTCGAGGAAGCTCACCCTGAAGCAAGGACCCCAAGTTCCCTGTACCACATTACAGAGTACTCAGTCCTGCCACATGCAGCCAGGCAAGCAACCACCAGAATCCTCCATCCTCACTCCTGGTTCCCTGCTTATGCCTGTACATTTTCCAACATGCCTCAAATCCCGTTGAACAAGTACAGCCATGAAAGAAATAGGCAAAGGGGCCTGACGGTGATAGGAATAACAACAAAATATGTTACACTCCTGCTGTTTAACTAAAATAGCTGGTAATAAAGCGTGGAGGGATGGTGAAATAAATGGATAGAGTCATGGACATGAAGGTCTATGTGACCAAGGTGACAGGCCTGGGACATCTGACAAGCAGGAGAAGAAAACTTGCCTTTGGAGAAGAGCAGCCAGTGTCCAGGTGTGCGAGGTGCCAGCGCTGTGCGGGTGGGAGTGTGGCTGCTGGATGCCCAGCTGCCCTGGGGACACCCAGGGTACCTGCCAGCTTTCCCTCCGGCTCACAGTATCCTGGGCCAGGCAGGGCACGCAGGGAACCCACAGTCAGCACCTCCCGTGGGTTGCAGCTCCACTGGATTTTGGTGTTGGTTGCCCATGTTGAGGCAAAAGCCACCACCAGCCAAGCGGCACCCACCACACCAGCACTGGTGTCTGCACAGAATTAATCACTGCAGCAATTAGTCTTGGCTTCTAATGACTATTTGATTGTAGGGCAGATCTGGATTCCCTGCTCAAGCCTGATTGAGTCAAAGGCATTAATATCAACACAAAAAGATTTGGCTGTATGTTTGTGTATTTTGCTCTAATAATGCTCCAGGACAAACTCAGACGAACGACATCTGCAATATTTACAGTGACAAAGTGCTAGCATAATGTGCCTCTCTCTGTGCTGAACAATTTGTAAATGTCTCATTAGTTTACTTTTTGTTTCTTCCCTCTTCACCTTAAACTAGTTCATCTCCTTGATTTTCACCACTTCATGGGAGAAAGTGCCAAATTACATGGTATCTAAAGACCCAGTATCTAAAGTTTGTTTTTCTGCTTTTAAGACATCCTTAGATGCATTAATCTTATACATTTTGTGGTCAAAGAAATGGTTTTGAAATTCACATGTTTAGAAAGATTCGACATTTCCATTTTATTTTGTTAATTTCTAGGACAGGCTACTTATAACAGCTACAGTTGTCTCTAATGACACAAACTAGATATAAATATAAGCAAATACTGTACCTACAGTTTGCTGTGATAACATACTCTATTACTACATGCTTACACTTAAAATGTGAGAATATAGGTGAAATACATTGTTAATCTATTTCAAAACAGTGAGACAAAAAATGATGTCTGGCATCTAAACAAGCTCAAAGAATAATTTAAAAAGCTATAGAGGAGAAACACACATGTCTGGTATTGCATGTCCAGCAAATACCTTTAAATGGCTTTATTACTTGCCATCTGTTCTGCCATTTTCCCTTAGTGTTTATATACTTTTATAAAAATTCTGGTCATATATGTGCAACAGATTAGTTTTTACAGGAATGAATCAAATATAATAGCAAAAGGTACTTTATTTTTATATGAAAGGTATGACCAGAAATACAGTGTAAGAAAGGTAGGGATGCAGGACTGTTCTTGTCCATTGAATAATCCTTTTTATATGTCCAATAAATTGACCAAGGAAACTGAGCATGCCTCCAGCCATGCAAAGTTTTACTATTCTCCCATGAAACATCCACCCACTCTGTTCCTGTTACATTTCTTTGCAGCTTCTGATTGCAGGAGAATATAAAAACTGTAACTAGGTAAGACTGAAATGAAGCAGGGATAGAGCAGAGCCATAAAACTGGGATACAAACTTTCCCAAAGTTTGAAGGTGTTTGAACCCCAGATTTTGGCTCAAAACCATCCTTAATTTGAAGCAGCATCTGGCAGGCCAAATGCTCTGCAAACGCTGGCACTATGAAAGATGAAGTCTCATATGACACAGAATGTTGGAAGAAACACTTCCTTCACGGAGGGAGCCAGGTCACACGGGAAGGGTGAATGCAGGAAAGCTGGGATTTGCAGCTGCATGGAGGACACAGCTCCCACCATCCCCACGCTGCTCACTTCAAAGGAGAACAGACCTCCTGCTTGGGTTCATGTAGTGTTTGTCCTCCCTGCTGATCCTCTTGTTCCCACCCTATTCTTTCAGGGACTGAAACAAAGTCAGGGACATGACTGCCAAGGTCTCTGGCACTCAGGTCTGTGTCACTGCACTCCTGGCCCAGCTCCTTCCAAGCCAAGTGCTGTGTCCTGAGCCAGCAGGGCCCCTTACAGCATCCCAAGAGTCTTTCCACACCTGATTTTCAAAAGCATTTAAGTGCCTAAGGATGCATAGGGATAAAAGAAATTTCAAATACACCTTGAGCCTGGTGTTCCCAGTGACTTGGAAAGTCCTGAGCGTTTCTGAAAACCTCACTCAGCATTAACCACATGATGTCCCATATATGCAGGAGCTTGGTCTTCTAGCCTTAAAATCATGATTTCCCACCCAAAACAGGTAGATGCTTTATCCTGGTATTTCTGCATTTAGTGTTAAATGACACTTAATTATAGTCACAAAAGCTATCTGTGTATTTTAACAGCTTGGATGTGGACAAACATAAGTGGCTTATTAGCTGCTGCGAGGAACATTTCACAATAGGATCTGCATTTTTCTAGAACTCTGTAATTAAAGTATGCACTAACGTGACCACAACGTTTTTAAACAGCTGGCACATGGAGCTGAAAAAATAATTAGTTTTCAATAAAAAAAGTTGCTTTTTATTACCCAGGCAAAGTTCTCCAGTGACTTTTAAGGATCTGCCAAGTGAAATTCAAAAATGAAAATAGAGTCTCTACGCTGGCTGTTATCCAAGCTGAATGAAACACGAATACACTGATTTGTGCCAAGTATTAGACATGCTGAACTGAGGCAAAGTGGTTAAGTATCTCCCCAGGTTGAATGTTACACAAAACAGTGTATCTGCCCCCCAAAAAATGCTGTACTCCAGGGGGGGCAGGGCACCACTGTGGCTCTCACTCATTATAGCCTTCTTCTCCCAGCAGTCAGGAAATGAAAAAGCAGTTCAAGAAACAACCAAAATATTATCAACAAGAAGCTGAGGCCCTTGGCAGCAAACCCTGTATATCTGGGCTTAACTGTTACATAACTGGGGGTAGAGCAGAGCGAGCTCGGTGACAAGGGGAGGTTGGCAGCAGCCAGGTGAGCACTGCCCTGAGCTCACCTGTGCCATGCACCCTCAGACACTGCCAGGGCCACAGCACAGCTTTGGCACCGAGGGCTGCAGCAGAAAGCCCCAGGGGCATCTCTGCTTCACCACCTTCGCTTTGCTGATAAAAAGGAAACCTGGGAGACTTTTTATTTTATGTTATCAAATCTATAATCCCCACAGCTGTACCTGAGAATGAGCCTATGGATATTACCTACTCAGATAATGGCTTTTTATGTAGTTCTTCCAGCAAACTCCCTTTGCATTTATACTAATGATAATGTCTTTAAATACAGGCAACCTACACAGAATAAGGCAACCATGAAAAGCAAGTGATTTCACTGGTATGTGCTAAAACAAGAGGCTCTATAAGAACCTGAGACCTTTGGCAGAAAAACCTATATATTTGGTTGTAACAGTTACTGGTAGGGGAAAGCAAACCCAGTAACAAATAAAAGATGGCACACAGACAGGCACATGAAAGCTACAGCAATTTATGGACATACTGAAAGTCTTCCCAGACTTGCCAGGTGTTTTCACCTTCCTCATTGCTTGACAGAATGTAAGCAGACAAAAATGAAGGCAAGTTGTGGTGTCTTCCCATCTCTCATTTTATCATCACCATTTAATTCCTAAATACTTAAAGAAACAATCACTTGAAAGCTTATACTTTATTATGTACAGTTATTGGGAACTCACAGGGCCAGTTTGTCCAAGTTAGATGGTGGAATTACAGCTGGCAATTGAGTGCTTATCTGAGAGCACCAAATACTCCCTGATTCAAGCCAGGACCTAAAGGTACTTTGGCCCGCTCCATCCCACAGCTGCTGTAAGAGTTATTTTTATAGTACAGTTTGTCTACTGATTTACTACTATTGTTAAATGAATTCTAAAATTTGCTTAAACATTTGTGTTTGAAGTTGAGGGAAAAATAGCTTTGTTAGCAAAGGTTGAGTCTAATAAAATGGAAATAGGCCGTCTGCTCCCCAATACCCCCACCTACTAGCTCTTAACGATTAGGCAAACTGTGGTAGATGAGTTCCAAGGACAGGGGAGAAAGAGGCAGATTTGTATTTCATGCTCCAATAAGGATAATTACCATGCTATTGTTAATTTAATATATAAATAAAAGCAGAATGGAAATATATTTCAGAGTTAGAGTATTCTATAGGGTCCCTTTTCACAGAGCAATGCCAAGGAAAGCCAAACCTGGAACCAGTTATTTCAATATATAATTTAATTAAAACACATGGGCTATTTTCAGGTGGATAAAATCACGGTGGATTCAATGGCAAAGGACTGACTGAAGCTGCATTTGCACACTGAGCAAACCTGGTGTTAAATCATTGCAGCAAAGGTGCTCTGTCCAGAAGGCTTTCAAGTATCACAAGTAAAATAAGTCTGGGTTGCTTAAGTTCTTACAGCTGATCCCCTTTCATGGAAAAAGCCAATTACAGATCACAGATGTCTAGACTAATCCTTTTAAATATCACAGAGGCAGGAAATAATGTGAAAGTGCAATAAATGACAATTTGTATAGTTTGGGTAGGGGTGGAATAAGACGGTACATGAAAAACAAACACAAAAAGGCTCAAACGTACAAAGGAAAAATAAAGGCTTATATTAAAATTCAAGCTCAGTATGGCAAGACTGGAGACCATGGGCTAGATCCTGTTCTGATTTACAGCCTGTAAATCCC
Source organism: Erpornis zantholeuca (assembly GCA_013400515.1). Classification (NCBI taxonomy): domain Eukaryota; kingdom Metazoa; phylum Chordata; class Aves; order Passeriformes; family Timaliidae; genus Erpornis; species Erpornis zantholeuca. The sequence goes on along the minus strand of VZTN01028840.1, from coordinate 269,243 downwards.
TTTCAACTGCATGAAGAAAAATGAAGCACAGAATGTCTGCCTGCTCTACTGAATAGCTTATTCCTCCTCCTTTCACCTCCTTCCCCTTTATTTCAACACTGCATTTTATTCTAACTTTTCTATAATTTCTGAAATTTATTTTAAATCAGAAAAAGTAAAATTCTACTTTCTGATAGTGTCTGCATCTTTCCAAGGCATATGTCTGGCAATTAGCATGGTGGGATCATTAGCATAAATATACAAAGAAATTTGATTTTAGAACACAAATACCGTTTTTGCTATGGAGCAATATAGGACAGGTGACAGGCCCAGCTGGGAAACCTCTTTTTCATTTTTCTGTGACCACAAATCAGACATCTTGGGCTCACAGCAGGACAGGCTCTACTGGCAGTAATTGGCACCATCTGTAGCTGTCAGAGCAGTGCCTGGCATTCCAGCATTTCATCTTTCCAGTCAAGGCATTCATCACTAGTCCAAAACTCAGCCAGCTGACACTGAAAGATTAACTTGCATTGATTTGCTTGGATAAGCTCGCCTGTGCCTCAGTTGGTACTGAACGTTCCTGTTAAATAGCCATCACCATCACAAGATGTTTACAAGGTGATTGTCTACTAAGCTTTTTCCATTCCCTTTCTCGGTCCTAATGTGTTTTCAATTATTATAATTTAAGAGATAGTGAATTAAAAGAAAAGCGAACGTAGCCAGCAATCAGGGAGTGTGGCTTAATGAACGGATTAGAAATTCACAGCAGTGGCTGTTTACTGGTCTTAAATGAGCAGTTTCTCCCACCCCGTGTGTGTCATGAGAAAAAACTTGTTGATTTGGGGGTTCAGCAACAGACCGAGTCTCCTCCAGCTGTCAGTCTCCATGATAAAACTAAATGAAACTGTTATTATTTTCAAATGCAATTTTCCAGTACTTGGGTAATTTGGTTTACATTTTCCAGGAAAGCTTTATGGCAGCTACACCAGATGCAAAGTTCAACCTCTCTCTCTTAATCACCTAACGCTATAGATACTTACCAGTGTTTTTAAGCCTCTGATGTGTTCAAAGCCCAGAGCTTAATCTTTCACAGTCATAGAAGGGTCATTACTATTTCAATTTAAAAACCTAACATATTCTGTAAAATGTTTTTTGGGTGAACAAATTGCAATTAGAAAGTTGAAAATTCATGTTTATTTTAGCAAATGACAAACAAATATAAGGACCTCCCAGGAAAACCTAAGACAGTGAATATTTTTGAGTTTCACATAAATGACAATCCTCTTGCTTAAAACTGAAAGCAATAATGTTTTTGTGAGTAAATAAAGGGGATTAGTGGGGGGGGTTTAATCTCCTATTATAGCTCTATCAAAATCCTGCTCAGAAATCCTTATTACTGCTCTCTCCTAGGCATCTCCTCATTAATGACTTATTTCCCACAGCACAGGTGATATGTCACAGCCTACACAACACATCCATATAGGGTTCATTGGTAGTTTTAGTGTTTTGGGGCCTTCTCTGTGTATCTATTTCAGGCCAAAATCTCCATCATCTCATGTTTCATTTTACACTCTTTATGGGATGAAACATAAGGGTTGACAAGTTGGAATTAACACTGAGAAGCACCTGAGCTGTTGCTGTGGTGTACGTACAGAGAGCAGTTAAAGAAGATGGAGAGATACCTGCTCATGCTGCCTGTCTGAATCAGCTCACTGGAGCAGTGAGCACATCAGCCCAGGCCAAGCACAGGTCTCACACCCCCCTACAGCACCCAGCACCTCCCCTGGCCCTGTCTGCATCGGGCACTGCTGGCTGACACTGAACTGGGCTGCACAGATGTGCCTCCAGGGTGTCCTGATCACCTGGGGGCACCTGTGGAAGGAAAAGTTAAAAAGCAGTGTGTTCACAGAGAGAAAGCACTGGGAGGGGGCACGAGCTACTGACATCAAGCTGTTAGAGAGCATCCAGAGGAGGCCACAAGGATGGTGCAGGGTCTGGAGGAGAAGCTGTGTGAGGAGCAGCTCAGGGCACATGGTCAGTTCTGGAGAGGAGGAGACTGAGGGAAGACCTCAGTGAAGTTTTCAACATCCTTATAAGGGGAAGCAGAAGGGCAGGTACAGATCTCTTCACTCTCACAACCAGTGACAGGACTCAAGGGAATGGCATGAAGCTGAATCATGGGAGGTTGAGGTTGGATATTGGGAAATGGTTCTTCACCCAGAGCGTGGCTGGCCAGTGAAACAGGCTCCCCAAGGCAGTGGTCACAGCACAGAGCTCAAAAAATGTTTGGAAAACACTTTTGGGCATGGTGGCATTGTTGGGGTGTCCTGTGTGGGGCCAGGAGCTGGACTCTGATAACCCTGATGGCTGCCTTCCAACTCAGCGTATTCTGTGATTCTATGATGAAAGTAAACAGGTCAGAAATGGCCACAGAGCCCAACTGCAAGATCCTGCAGGGGGAATGGAATAGTAGATCCACCTATTAAAGCCCAAGGTTCTGCTTTATGGATGGCAATCCCATCTGGGCATGGGAGATCTGCAGGGCCAAGAACTCCCAAAAGCCATTTCAACTTTGCATGAGGTACAAAACACACGAGAAGGCAGAGCTGTGTCAGACAACATGAAAGCAGAACTAAACAGAGGCTCAGTCAGGGGCCTGTGGCTCCCACAGAGCTAAACTTGCGCTCCTGAACATGATTCATTTTGCCCCTGAAAACAGGGTATTTTAGATAAAAGGGAATATTGTGGCTGTGATTAGTGGTGCCTGTCCCAGCTCTGACACAGACTGCCCTGAGAACATCTCCTAACCTTAGAGACACATGTTAAACTAGGCTCATAACTTAGTGGGGTTTGTCCTTTTCCGCACACAAAAATAGCAATTTTTTCTCTTTTTCCAATGAAGACAGGATGTACAATACTTCATCAAACAGAAATGAACTTATACAGCATATATAAATTACATCTATTTTCAACTATCTTTGCTAAAAACATTTCATCTACTACAGAACACTCATGAGTGTTTGCAACACATCTGTGGAATAAAAAAAAGAGTTAAGCATAAAAGACTATTAAGTCATCTGGTTTGGAGGGATTTTTGTATTAGATCTTGTTCATTTATTAAGTGTAATGTGATAGTGGCCAGATGATTAATACAGTGTGGTGGGAATGATGTAACAGGAAAGATACAAACGGATATCATAAGCGGAGAAGAGGACGGGGATGTGGAGGGGGTGCATAGAGAGGGTTGGGATAAGGAGGTTAGTGTTTACAGTGTCTGAGTGTGACTGACTTCTTTTGGAATGGGCTTTAGGGAGGATTTACTCTTTTGGAGGGTGATTATATTCCACAGAATTTCCCAAGTGAGGGAAGAGAGTACAGCATTACTCTGCTTTGAGACAGTAACTACCCCTAGCCCCAACATGTTCAACCATTTTTCTGCATCTGTGGGGAGGGAGATTTTGGTTGCCTCCATCCATTTTGATCAGTTCCCACCAGGTCACCCCACTGTAAGCCTGGCAGGGACTCAGGGCAGAAAAGGCAGAAGTTATGTTCTCTGGATAAGAGAACTGCTAAGAAGGCAATGACTGAAGGATTTCTAAATCCCTGGTATTAATTAATGGGTCCAGTTGCCAAGAAATACCTGGAGAGCAACCTTAGCTATCAACAATGTTGACAGACAAAGATCTAAAATGGTGACATTTATGCAGAAAATCTCACTGCTTTCAGATACGTATTCTACCATAGCTGCTGACATATCTCACACCCAACTGTATTTGGGATGGATCCTTTAATTGGCTTGAATCAGAAACTGTAAAACTCAGTGCTTAACCAGGGGCTCTGTAGGACAGTACTGTGGAATTCAGTTACAGTTGTGCTCACGGTGTGGCCTGGGTCTGGAAATCACCACCTCAACATCCTATCACAGAATGCCTCTACTGCAGGGCCTTCTCATAAGGGTCAGAATTTCAAACACATTCAGCATCAGCCCATTTCACTGGCGATGCTGAGCAGATTTTCAAAGGAGGCCTGATTACCCAAGGACAGCTACTGAGTACCTAAACATGAGGGAAATGCAAAGGATTTCATAAATTGACCAGATTATTCAGTTGCAATTTTACAGTATGAACATGCCAATTCAGGTTGTGTAAGGTGATGTAAACACAGGAGAAGCAAAGAAGGAAGGGAAGTGCTCAAGGTCAGCCATGGCCACACAGCACTGATGTGCTGAGATCCCACAGTTCTATCTCTAGTAAGCACACTTGACAGGTTTCTCCCAGAATGGCCAGGAACATGAAACCACTGCTGATTAGAAGGAGGATTTCCCTTCAGAGTGGTAACTGCTCAGGGGAATCAGATTTCTGTATTGACTTTTACATATACAGAAGGTGACAAAAGGAATTAGGCCAGCCTGGATTGCTGCAAGGGGATAAACCCCATGGTTAGATGGAAATGCATGTGGATTGTTCTACACCCTTATCTTTCTAATCACTTTTGCATACTATTAAAACAAAATGTACTTTTGTTTCCAAATAATGGCTGTCTCATTTATACAGTCACAGCTGGGCACAGACTCAAGGAGAAGACTCAGTGCCCTAAGTCCCCCTGATGCCACACACACACCATTCCACGCAGAACCCATGGCCTGAGCCAGAGCAGTGCAGGATGTCACCTACAGAGAGCCACCAGCTGCAGGACAGCTGTGGTCGTGCCCAGGGAGAAGCAGCAGAGCCCAAGCCAGGCTCTCTGGCCACAGCAGAGCAAGAGCCAGAAACCAGTGGAGCTCAGCTTGCTACTGACCCAGGAGAACCAAACTGACCTGTGCTCTCTCTGATGTAGCTGGCACACTACTGGTAGCTCAAGTCTTTTTTACCAACTCAACCAGCAGTAATGAAGGCAGTGGGACAATAAAGCCTACACAGAGGAGAAATTCCAGACAGCATGGAGTGGTGGGAGGTGTCAGCATTTCTTACAGTCTTCACAAGGTCAGTAGGTGTCTATGGTGTGCCCCCTCTTGCATAACAACACCGAGGGCTCTGCTGCTTCTGCTCACCTCTTCTGACCTTTCCAGATGCAATAAGGCAAAGCCAGGGCCATGTCTTCATAGCTCATAAGCAGTGCTCGAGAGCAAAACTGCTACTGAGAAGTTATGTGGAGTACCAGCATAATGGTCCTAAAAAGACAGCTTAGTGAGACACTGAGGAACTAAGTGCGGGCTCTGTTTTTATGAACCTTAATATTTATAGCACTGGAAAGCTTTATACCCAGAATGTTTGTTTCCATTAAATAGCAGACTCTTCCCTCACCTTGCTCTCCATATTTGTGCATGTCCATTCCCTTCAGAACAGCTCAAGTGTGCAACACCTTTGAGTTGCACAGTAAAACAATAACTATGCTCATTAAGATTGAGGTAATCACAGAACAAAAGATGCATTCTTTATAAAACCAACCACCTTATTTATGGAACCAAGCAGAATCTGTTTGCTATCGGTTTGAGTGCAGGAGTAAGGAACTTTTTTTTTAAGACACCAATGACATTATTTTTTAAAGGTATTTACCTTTACCTAGAAAGAATTAGAATAAATCTACCAACTTTGAAGAAACAGTGCTAGCCCACCAGATTTACAGAGTTCTGAGACATTTGGTGTTTCACCTAAAGCCTAAGCTACTACATCATTTATTCACATGAAGAACACAGTTTCAATTTATTTAAGAGCTTTCTAGCTTACACAGTCCCAAAGAAAAGCTTCAGAATGTTATTATTATTCGTTTGGAAACCAGAAAGCAAATAAGAGCACATAAGAACTTATTACATTTTAAAATGTCATGATAACGATGCCAGTCTCGTGGTTCTTTAAGAAAGAACCTTTGTATTGGTTTTTTTTTTCTTTTCCTTTTCTTTCTTTTCCCTGCTTTTTTTTCCAAGTGTGTGCCAGTGACAATACCCAGTTTGATAAATGGCTGGTTGCAAAAGCAGCATAGGATGACTGGCATTGCAAACCACATTTTCCAAAATTATTATTGGTCTATGTGGCTTAATTAGAGGAAGTCCAACTTTAATTTCAAAATTACTGAACCTTTTCTCTAAAACTGAAGCTCTTTTTCTATATAATCCCTTAGATTGTTCCCTTGCCTCCCAAATTAAGCATTTGAAATTGTGAAGTGTACCCAAATACATGGGATAGAAGTGTGCATTAGAGTAGAGTACAGCTCTCAATAACACAGCTCTGAAACTCTGGAAAAGAAAAAAGTTTCCTGGAATTGGTGAAATCAACTATTTCAGATGTGTTCTGCAATAACATAGCCCAATTTGCTCCTCTTCCAGCAGCAAGATTCTACTGATAAAAACTGTGGAGGGATAAATTAGGAAAACCCATAGCACAATCCTAATTTATAAGAGATGAAGACTTTTCTGTATTTTAAGCACAGTAATAATGGTAAGAAAATACGTGAAATCAGAAAGTCTGATATGGTGTTTTACGTGCTTCATATTACATAACTTTTATTATGGAGTCCTGCCTGCTTTTCTCTCTACATCAATGTTGTCCTCATTAATGTCAAAAGGATTTATGTGTGCACATGGAAGCAAGAATGTATGCCTACATGTTTGCAGTCTCACCTGTTATCTTTCTCTTGCCATTATCTAGCAACTTCCCTTTCAAAGGGCAACATTTAATAGCTCACTGGTAAATATAAGGCAGATAAATTTTATGTACTGAAGCAACATGAGTGTGAAGTTGCTCTGACTCAATTGTATCAAACCAGCTGAAACAGATATTGTGTACACAACAGACACATCTCTGGTTCCAAAGTTTTCATAAGGAAAAATTCCTCTGGGCAAAAGAAATCAAAACATTGGGATGAAATACATTGGATCTCAGGAATTTCCTTTGCAACTACTAGGATCTCCACAAAAATGAACCATTAAAAAGCAATCCCTATTTTCCAATCCTATCAGCTATTGCACATCATCAAGAGTTTACATAATTCTTAAAATCAGACACAAAATGTCAACAGAGTGCAGCTGAATGCATTATGGATACAGAATACTCTTGCAGAGTTTTCATTAAGTCTAACATGATTTACAGGACTTAAGACACATTGCTTCAAGATTTTTATATCACTGCAGTAAGTACTCCAGGGATGTTTCGACCCACTCAAAATTGTTTTAGCTGTGCTATTACCTGGGTCAGAACTGATGGCAGCATATATCAATTAGACTGCAGCAGTTTAATACCTGCTCCTATGCATCTGGTCACTCAGAGATTCACATCTAAGATTTCCATACCCTAAAAAGAATATTATAGCAGAGCCCTGGAATGGGCTAAGGTTACCTCATTTATTTAAGAAACAGCCTTAAAGAAAAGACATCAGGAGACTGTACCTATTCAGATTACAGATGTTCCTTCCATTCACCACAAGACTGGTAATACTTCTTTTTTCTGATTACTCCTAATGTTTGCCTTCACCATTTTGTAGATTATGGTGCAGCACTGTATCTAACTGGGAATAGTGGACTGTTGACTTTTTGATAAACTCAACTAGTATCATTGCCATTGATTGACTCCAGTTTAGGATATGGATTCTTCATTATTTTTAACCCTATTAAATAGAGAATATTTGAAAAAAAATAGTGCCACTTCAATATTTTGTCATACCTAGAGTCAAAAATACATGGGTGTTGCTGTCTGGAAAAGTAAATATAATTAATGACTGTGTCAATGATGATCACAGTGTGTGTTTTATATGACATGGCAGTAGTGTAGGTCTACTTTGCTGCAAATTGTTAACAGACACTTTTATTGGCAGTGAATTTGTCCCTGAAACTTACTAAGTTTGAGGACAAGTGCCCCTGTGACATAATTTTATTGTTCAAGGCAGGTTTACCCTCACCTTTTTTCATCTGTGCAGCACAACATGGTTACAGCTGCCTTTTTAGTAATACCTGAGAGGCTCAATCTCTCAGGTAAGGAATTTTGCCTGGTGCCAACAGGTGATGCTTTTGAGAAACATCTGTTGCTTACTTCTCTGCTGTAATAGTGTGATGTTTTTAGAGTGCTGGAAACACTTGGTTTACCTGGTCTACACAGCAAGAGACAGTTTAGCCAAGTGACTTCACATGACTCGGGGAAAAACCTAAGGGCACTAACACTATTTGTGGTCATGTCCATGATCTGTGTGCTGCTTTGCATCTGTTACTCCACAGAGGTGTCATTTTTAGCATAAAAGCCCAGGACATCAACAAAAGACCATAAAACCAATCTCTACAGAGCTCTTCCCTGCTTCCTCTTTAAACACTTTGCATATCTATAACAAAGGGCCTTACTCTAGCAACACTAATATGAGCTTTCAAGACCTCTTGCTCTGTACCTGTGAGTGCCAAGATGTGAAACAGGAACAAAGACAATTCAGAATAAACACTAAAAATATGATTAGGCCTCACGATCAAGAAAAACATCAGGCTTAAAAGTATTCTGTTAGTGCAAAGCACTGCATGTATAAACCAACTCAAAATCTAGCTTTCACTTCACATGGCAGTAGCATTTTGACAATAAAGCTGCTAAGAGTTCAACAAAACCTTATTGAAAGATTAAACTAGGGCAAAAAAGATGAATTAAGGGTAGAAAGCTACAGGATTTGCCCTCCAAACTTTCCAATGGGGGAAATCCATCTCTTTTAGCATAAACGTGTGCAGTTTTACAGTGGTCCTGCTTCTGCATGAATTTCAGAATACATTTACTAGAAAATTCATTACATGAAACATTTATCCCATGAATAAATTAGAGACTCTGAATTACAGTGCAATAAAACTTTTGCTGCTAGAAAGATTTTTATGGGTGAAATAATGTGAAAATTAGTAACATTAAATATGATTCTTCTTAACCCAGAATAGTCACCACACAATTATTTTGACATGTTCTGGTATACATCATCATAGATCTAGTCAAATAGTGTTACAGAACAGATTTGGAACCCTTTTATAAAGCATCAAGAAACACATAGAAAAGGGCAATGGAGAGGCAAGTTTTCAATCCTGAATTGCTGAAGACAGCGATTTTTTCCAATACATTCCAGATAAGCAGGATGATTTTCTTTTTCAAAAGGGTTTTGCTCAGTCCTTGACTGGATGAGCAAATAGTTTCACTTCTGTATCCATTTTGTGTGTATGTGATGCTCTAGGATGGGGTAAATGCACTGAGGGCAAGCCTCCCATGGCACTAAATGTGGAGTCTGCATGCTGTGCTGGGGCATAGGCTCACTTCTCTAAACTTAAGTTTAGAATTCTAAACTGAAAACATATACAGAGCTGCTCTGAGCCATTAGGCCAAGCACAGATAAACCCACGAACAAAGTGTCAGAACCCACCAACCTTCTTCATACAGAACAGGTATTTGCACTGTTCAAAGATGCTGCTACTTCCTATGAATAAACTCATCCAAAACTTTAAATCCTTACTGGAAGGTATAGTACCAGGTCAGTGTACACTGAAATGTAGTCTCAAGCTACACTCACAACACAGGTGAGATCTTTCACCTATACTTCTCACCCTTAGACAATCTATCCCTGGATGAAATGCTCAATATTTTAAGGGACTAAAATCTGCTGGGATGAAGGACACTACTGGAATTTAAATATAACTTTAGATACCAGAATTTCCTTAGCCTATGCTTTCCAAAGGCTGATGGAATTGCCACATGTCACAGAGATGTCCTCAGTTGCTTCCAAACACTTGTGCCAGGCTTGCAAGAGAAGTGTGTCTGCTTTGGAATGCTAGTTTGTGTAAGAAAATAGACTATTTTTGCTTTATTGTGGAAGATATTTTAGGGGAAGGGACACTGAATCCATGTATTTTCTTTGGGCATCTCTCTATTCATAGATTTTTGTCTAGTTAGGTGGACCTTGGGTTTTGGCAGACTCACAGCAGACTTTGTTTACTGCCTATTCTGAAAAACAGACATTTGTGTGGAACTTTTCTGGAGGTGCCCCTTTCCAGACTCAAATGATTAAATAGATGTTTATGAGTATTAAAGTATGTCTCTTTCTTAGGAGGGGAAAACCACTGATGCAATGGAAAGTGCCAGGCTGCAGAGCACCCTGTGCACACCAGCTATTCCAACCCAGAGTGCAGGAGCATGACTGTATTCAAAGGAGGTAAATCAGACACCCTTGAATGCTTTATCTCCCTCTCTCTCTGTTTGGTTTCCCACAGCATAACTTTACACATTACCTCATGACATCTTTATAGTGGTGGAAAAAATGATTAGACTCCAGTCCTTGAAAAATCGCAAACACAGACTCATTTGTAGCATTTGGCTGCTCTAATTAGCACATCACTGAGGGGTAATGAATAGAAGCCTGTGAAGAAACTTAAAAATTAGTACCACTAGCAATGTTAGAGTAAAAATCAGAACTGTGAGTAACAGTACTCAAAGGATTTGGGTAATTACTGGTTACTCCCAATATAAGGTCTGTCACTTGACCCTAAGGGACTCTAAGACTTCAAAAAGCCCCAGAGGCCCAATATTCTACCCCAATAAATGAGGCTCACAAAGTTCACTCAGAGTTAAAGACAGCATCACAAGTCTATTGTTCTTGTTTCTCTTTTTTAAAGGTGGTTCTTAAACAGCATGGAATTAGAAAAGCTTCTTTTTTTGTACGTCAGTCACTGGACTCCTCCATCTGTAATGAGATATTATAGCTTCCATGTGTGTGAAAGCATGGAAATTACATCACTCCAATAACCAAATGTGCAAGGCCACATGGATTCCTCAAGCCCGACAACCAGCTGCAGTATTTGTGCTAAGGTTCTTTAAATATTTCAATGGTCTCCAAGCAATTGAAAGGTGGGGAGGGAAATATTACTCTTCAGGGCATGGTGAGAGACCTTGACCACGTAAGAAAGGGCAGTGCCTTCACCTGCTCATGCCTGAGCACTCAGGCCACTCATTCCACCAACCCATGAGCAATGGCACTGAGGGGAAAATGTGCTGCAAAACAGGTGCCTTTCCCCCTCCCAAAAAGGAATGACCACTGGCCAGGGTACACCAGCCCACACTAGGCAGTCTGGGGCAGCCTCCAAAAAAGACCAAGCTGGCTCTTACCAGCTCTGGGAAGAGGTGCCAGCCTTGCACTTCAGAGAGCCTTCCCTCAGCTGAGCAAGGGCTTCCCCCTCCCCTGTGGTGGGAAGCTTTCAATTCTGACCCATTCTCAACCTGATGTGAAGGGGCTCCAGCCTGTATTTTCTAACATATATTTTAAAAAAGCCCCATAGGATCAACAACTTTTATTGCAACTTTCAGCTGCACCATGCTCTTGTAAAGCCAGATTAAGCTGGGGTCTAAATGTCACGACCCTTTCCTCTGGCTCCTCTCCACTTTCCATCATCTTTTTGTTTGTCTCTAAGTGATTTCACTCAAGATGAAATTAAAAAAAAATAAAAAAAATTAAAAAAAAGAGAGAGAAAAAGAAAAGAAACAAGAACCAAATTCTGTATATAAACAATGGCAGCTTTCAGGCTTGCTTTTCATCCTGAACCAAACGGGCAAAGAGCATCCGTGCATTTGTAAGCTTTTCCAAGTGAGCCTAGAGGGGCCTGTTTACCAGAGATCGAATCTCTGGCAAACAGCTCATTGCAGCTCTTCAAACAAGCTGAAATTATGACCTTATGTTATTGTTTCTCAACAACCCAAACCTTTGATGTAAACTAATGTTGACCTTTCCAGCATAAATTTGACATGAAGCCACTTTTGTTTCAAACGCCCTATGAAAACTCAGCTACGGTCTTATTGGATAAAGCCTTTTTATGAGATAATAAATAATAGATAATAAAAAACTGGAGCCAATTTACTCATTGAAGTATTTTCTTTTCCTGACTATCATAATGGAACTTTTCTACCTTGGCTTGTGTTGGGCTGTCTCACACCACACTGTGGGCCCATCCAACCTATGCTAAATCCTAGCAGAGTCAAAGGAAAGTTCTCTCAAGAATTCCAGGTCTTCAGCCTCTGAGTGAAACCTAGATTAAACTAAATTAAACTGCATAACTCCCATAAAACTATGTGTATTCTATATATTAGGAGACATTCTGACCACTCACTTTAGCGTTAGGTGGATGTCCAGGGTAAGCTGGTGTGTCCAGAAATGAGCTCATACAACTTGGGCAGAAAGGCTTGTAATTCAACCTCAGGAAGTGCTGACTTCTGTCAGTTACAGAAAGCATGGAGAGGTGAGTTCCCAATATAAGCACCCCATATCTACTGAACTGGTGACTCTATTTGCTCTTGTTCCACCATGCCCACCCCTGGTGATCCGCACACCTGCCCATGCTGCCCAGGAGACACTCATGACTCTGTGTGTAGGTATCTGCACACTCTCTTCCAACAATGTATTTCATTTGCCATGACTAATCTCTACCCCTTATTGTTTTGGCTATTAACTTTTAAAGTAGTAAAAGGGAATCAACAGACAAAAAGGAAGATAATTCTGCTAATTTTTCAAAGTGCTGCTATTAATATTTAGTGTTCTTCTCACCAGCTTAGCAGTTTTAAAAAAACAGAAATTTAGTTGCAGAATCCAGATAAAAAATGAACAACCTTTATGTGGAGTCCATTAACTAATGCTAAATTAAAGTGGCATTGAAATGGAATTAGAGGGATGTGTATAAAAAAGAACACGTGACAAGCACATGGATACCACATGAATCCATTATGATAAGTATTCTTCCAGTAACAGCAAATGAATTCATTCTGACCACACACTTAAAATGAAGCCCGAACCTGTTGGATTTTTTTAATTAATGTCAAAGTATCATTCAACCATTAAACTAAGCTTATCTTTTGCTGGGCCAAAGGACTAATAAGAAAGTGCTTCAGTGCAAAAAAAAAAAATCACTATATATAAGTATAATTCACTATACAATCACTATATATCAAATAGTAAGAACCTTGCTTTCTTCTACAGATTTTGCACTCCATACTGGGGATTCAACCCTTAGCCAGACTTGTTACAGTAAATCTGCTTTGCTGTGTGACACACACTTGAAGTGTCTGAATTCTGTTCTGCACAGAGCTTCTTGTGCTGCTTCCCTCCACACCTGAGTAAATACAAGCTGCAAAACAAAGGTGATGAACTCAAGCATTTCAGGTAAGCTCCTGACAGCACCTCATTGCTTAACCTAACAACTTCTTTCAGAGATCACCTGAAATAATTTTCTATTAATATTAGAAATATTAAGCCTTGTGTCTACAGTCTAGTTTGGGGGCCAGACTATGAGGCCATGCATTTTTTGGGGGATATGAGAGCCATGCAAATAAAACATACCCTTGTGACTTCTGCTTACTAATCATAAAGCAAGTCCCATGCAAACACAGAAACAGACATGACAAATTTCATGGGTTGGTCATGGCAAAAATAGCAGATTTCACAGCATGACACTGATTAAAAGACACAGACAGGAATATCACAAATAAAGACGTTTAAGCCGCCAAGAAAATGATGTTTTTAAGTACTGAATTATTTCTTTATTAATACAGTTATTCTGGATGGATATTCTCTAAAGCAGCAAAACTGTCACTAAACAGACCTGTAACACAAAAATACTCCCAGTTTTAGGAACAGTTCAGTCTTCCTAATTCTTAATTTAGATACTGCTGAATAATGAAGTGGATAAGAATCCAGGATGACACAACATGAACTTCACAGAAAAGTATTTTCTGAGCACAGGCTTCCCTGAGCTAGCAGCTTGAGTCTCTATGCCAACATCAGTATAAAGGGTGCATTACACCTCTCTGCACAAGAAGAAACCCCAGGGGAAGCCAAGTGTCAGATCATAAGTATCAGATAAGGTCCCAGCTCTCCCTTATGGACTAAGACTTCATGTTTATTTTTAGAGGCATTGACTCATCAGTCATTGCACTGATGTCCATGTCCAACTGCTTGTCCAAAATGTATGAAAAATTCAAAGCCATGCATAAAACAGCTGCTTTAGTGCTCAGGTCAGTGCAAAACCACTCTGTTTTGGTGTGAGAATGGTGTTTTCATCTAGCCTCAAAGCTGAACCCTGGAAAAGACAGTTGAAGCTCAAGTCTCTATTACAGCCCAGAGACTCTGGAGGGAAGGCAGACTTTGCACAAAGACAAGTGGTGGTCTCCTGCCCCATCCAGGTCCTTCTGCACCACCAACTCTTCCTGTGCTGTTCTCCACACTCTGTGAATAAAGAGGCTGCAAAGGAAAATGACAATACTGGAGAAAAACAACCCAAAGTGCTTACTATGTCATCATTATTGTGCTCTGTGACTTGGTTAGGAACTAGAATTTGCACTCAATGGAAAACTCTGCTATCAGAAAAAAAAAGAATAAACATCAGAAAGGGAAAAACATAGCCAAGATCAAAATAATAATTCTCAGGAAAACATTATAATGTCCATTAATATTATGTCTAAAATCACAAATACTAATATATTATGTTCCAGAAAAAGATTTAAGAACTAGAAGTATTTCTATCTGAGAATGAAATGTGTTTTACTTCAATTTGAAAAAAAAACCCAGTATATTCCGTTTCAGTGGTTTACTCGACCACATGTATTCCATTTCATTTATTTACTATATCAGTTCTTAAGTTTTGGCCTTTCAGCCCCTCCAGCAGCTCTGCATGACAACCAGAGGGGAACACAGCTGCACAAGCACAGCGAGGAGGAAGGCAGATCTCTCCACAGTACCATTCCAGGGTTCATCTGAATGTGGCCCTACTCTGCAGGCTTCTTTTAGGACCAGAAAGGATGTGGTCTCCTACGAGAGCCCAGTGCTCCCCAGGACCATGAAGACATCGCAAAGAGAATTTTGTGAGGGGAGCCTCAAGGATCTTTCAATTTCTTTATGAAGGATCCATACGTATCCTTTTAAAATAAACCTCTTATAGGGCATCTCTGAGCAAGGGGAACGTGGATGTCCTCCCCTCTCAGGAACGATGCTCTCAGGGGAGGAACATTGGTGTAGCATCTTTGGTGAAGAGAATTAACCTGAAGCTCTTCCCAGAAAAGTACACCACACAGTATGCTGGCTACTAATTTTTCATACAAGTTCTTTTTAATAAATAGTGCCAAAATCCAAAGAAAACTTCATAAAAATGAATGGTTCTAGCACTTCCTGATGAAATGTAGACAATCCCTCATGCAGAAACAAAAAATGACCCCATCACTCATTTCTCAGAGGGAAGCAGCCATTTCACGGCGTAGTAGCCACACAAGGGACAAAAACTAAGAACTTCATTATTATCCACCTCCTAAGTTCTGCTCATCTGTATCTGATCAGACAGAAAAATGTTCAAATCTATTTGGAACTTTAAACGCCTGCTGAGGTTCAAGACTTTAAGCCAACAGGCTGTTGACCAAGAGTGGAAAGCTATACCTGGGCTGGTTTATGGTCAGGAGTGGGAAGAAATCATACTCTTCTGGGGCTGAGGCTTCTCTAGGTTTTTCCACAAGAACAAAGATTAATTACTATCTATTTCAAATCATTATTTCATCTGTCAGTCTAATGATCTGACTTTTCCTAGAATGGACCTTGGCCTCTAGCAAGGTGAACACAAAAACCACTTCCAATACCAGCAGTACACAATATGGCATGATGGACATTTTTCAAAATCTACTGCACCCCTGCATTTTTCTTGATTGCTCAACACATTGGTAGTCATTATTGTAGCAACTTATTTCAAGCCAAGAGATATAAATGTCTGTCTGTGCTGACTGGCAGGGTGCTGTAAAACAACGCTGCCAGCCAATCAAACACACACTCTTCCTCCTTGGGGTGACAGTATATATTTTCAGTGGTATAGCTGGGACTGATTGCCATCAACCAAGACTTGGATTCCCAGTCCATCTCCACAGCATACACATGCTGAGTGAAAGGCCAATCTAACTCAGTACCATTTGGTAAACTCCCGAAACTTTATTAGATTAACATTTTGGACAAAATAATAATCAGTTCATCAGTGCAGGAAAAGAGCTCAAAAGAATAAATGCTTCCAAAATTGGATCTTCTCTGCTTTTAAAGGTAAGCAGATGGAAAACATTTGATTCTTATTTATTACCAGTTAAATTTATGTCCCTTATTTCACCATAAACTACAAGACTTCACAAAAGTGTATCTTATTTCACTGATCTTTAATAACCTGAAAACCGGTAACAGAAACCTATAATGAAGCACCCCATATACTGTAAATTAAAAATAAATAAGAGACCTCAAAGAGGCTTTCTTCAAAAGCTGCTTCAGTTTAGTGTTTCATTTTATATATACACTAAGAGAGAGACATCTGTAAACATTTCTAAAGTACAATACAAAGAAACTAGCTGTGCTATTATCTATTCTAAGCACATGGTTCAAAATTTGTTTATGCAAACCATATAATTGGAAACTCTGTCCATTTTCTGCTTGTGCTAAATATTCTGTGTATAAATACTTTTCATAGTAGATAAATAAGGTTTTTATTTAGGTCTTATCACCTTCATATTACATATTCATTGATTTCTAAACTGCCTTAAACAGCTCTGTAGATGTGAAACATTATGAATTCAGTTTTGGCACCTTGGTATTAAATTTGCATATCAGGTCACGCACCGCTTGACATACATGCAAAATTGCACTGCGGCTATTTTATTACAACCCACAAAAGATATACAGAAACTGCATGCAGCATCAAAATAAATTAAAATGGATAAAAGACCCAATAGTGAGCCACATTTTTTTTTATTGTTTAGTAGTGCCTAAAGCCATTTATATGTTCTAGTCAATAAAACAAAAGTTAGACTAAAACAATTTTTAGTTATTCTGTTATTATATTTTAATTGCAGAGGTAAATATATTTTTTTGTCCCTTTACCAATTGTATCCTACTTAAGGCTTGAATTCTTTTAAATTGTATGCTATAAAAAGCAATGTATATGGATCACTGGCAAGCCTTCATGTTTCTCTGCATATGTCAGAATGTATATAGACACTGTGTATCAAAAGTCAGACATACAAAGCAATATATTTGTCTAGTTGATTTTGTAGTTGAAATGTTTTTGTAACTTACTGTGTATGCCAGGGCTGCATTTGCATGGAGACTGCATTTACACAAAGTTAAAAGTGCATCAGTCAATGCTGCTCAGCCATTACAGTGCCCTCAATATATACCAACTAAGTACCTTCGGTGCTTCATCTACAAATTGCCCTCTTTATATTCACTAAGCTGCAGCAAAGACATTAGAAAATTAAATAGCAGGGGACACATTTTCCAATTGCCCCTCACTAGGGCTCCATTTCAATGTCTGTAACACTTCAGGATAAATAATTTGGCATTTCTGTTCACTTGTTCCAGGCCACGCTCACTTGGCTGCTCAGGTACCTCATCATGCCTGCAAATCAGGGACTCAGGTGTCCCACAGACTCTCCAGGGGACAGAAGGGTGCCCACAAGGCAGCTGTGCCAGCCCAGGTGAACGTGGCCAGCCTGGCCCCTCTCCCAGCCCTGCTGCCCGTGCTGCAGCCAAGCCATGGGCAGTGTGAGCAGCGACTGCAGCTGGAAGGAGATCCCAATGAGGCAGCCAGGGCTTGTGCTGGGAGCCTCTGCTGCTCAGCACCACAGCTGCCTCCATCACCCTGGGTCCCTTCCATGAAAAGTAGGCAGTGAGAGCATCCCCTTGCTCTGTTTTGGGGAACAAGTGTCTGTGAGCGCAGGGATGAGCCTGTCTTCCTCAAACAGCCCAGCCCTGGACCCAGAGCACTGCTGTATCCCCACAGTCAGACAAGGGATCAGGCAGGAACACCCTCCAGGACCAAGAGCTGTGCACGCACCACTGCTCCTCCCACGTGTGCCAGGGCACAGGTGACTTTTGCTACATCACTTGCTCTCAGCCATTACTGAACCTTGACTTGGGAGATCCATTAGAAAACAAAGGCTGGGGGGTGGTTGTTTAACAGATTCTTAATGGCATCCTCCATCAAATCAGGGCAACAGCACAAACGGGGGAGATCCTGTAATTAACAAGCAACTAAATTTAGAGTGCATTTTACTGAGTTGAATCTAGCTCAAACTAACATGGAAATTACATGACAGAGCACCCACTTTAAGTCAGCAAACAACCTTTGGCCACACAAATGCAGCAGGTGATGACTGCGCCTGTAAGTATCTGCTCTTGGGCCCTCAACCAAAAATTCTGGCTTCTAAGTTTGCTCTGTTTCTTCTCAAAACATCTCAAAAGAAACCTGGACATCTACATTCCACAAGAAAAACACTCACCGAACTCAGGGGAGAAGGATCAGAGCCTCATATGTAGTAGCTGGTGGATGCAGACAGACCTCTTAAGAAACCTGCATGACTGCACTGAAAATCTAAGCTCATCAGCACTGCTACGTTTACAGCAGAAACCTTAAAAAATCGACATAATATAACAAATTGGTTCAAAGCATTGCTACAGACCACCGTGCTAAATTCCCACATCCTTAACAGTTTGTAAAAATGTTTAATTTATGTTTATATATTCTTATTCAAAATGTTAGTTAACAGCCTGTAGGGACCTGGTAATAGGATCCTTTTTTCTTTTTTATGTTTATTAGCTACATTAATGACTGTTTCTGCAATTCTGCTACAAAGACTTGCGTTAATGAACGCCAATTAATTCTGAAATGATTTTAAACAAAGGGTGATGAGAATAACCAATCAACCATGACAGTGTAAAGAGCAAGCAAGCTGCTGTGACCTAATTTTTCTATGTTGATTCTTTGCTGTCAGAGTGCATTGTTATTCATCAAGAACACCTATAGATTTTGGATATACATACTACAATATTATAATTTTGGAAATGCTCTGTTCCTTTTCAACATGGAAAATTACTTCATTTAAAGTACAGATTTCAATAATATCGACTCACAAACTGCTAATGCCTCAGAGGTCAGGCAGATCTTCACCAGCATTAGAAGGACCCTACTAATTTCAGCTTCTTAAAATTTAAGATACAAGGGCTGGCTCAGACACTTGGAACATTTGGCCTTTCAGTCAGAAACATAACAAAGAATCATCTCCCTGATTCAATGTGTTTAATTAGAGGCATGATATCCATCAATCTATTTGTTTATTGTCCACAAGAAATTAATCTTTCAGCCATTTAATGCAATTCACAAGGAGCTGAGCATAAAAAAATTCCTGAAACCAGCAACAAGTTGAGTGATTACACTCCTGAAATAACACATATATGTGTCAAATCTGACCTAAAAAGTAAATAGACCATGCAGGCAGATACAACTTACACGCCTATTGCGTGAACAAACATTAAAAACGTCATCCAAAACTGTTCGAAATTTAAACAAAATGAACTGAAATTGAGAAATGTCTTTTGCTTTTTCACCTGGTACCTGGTATGTGTTTCCCCCACAAGAGCCTTGCTAATGACAAAAGACAGATTATTTGAAAGCTAAAATTTCTACAAACCATAGAGTGTACAAACAGACCACATTCTATCATTTGATTTTGTAATGGACATACAGTAGAGAATGGACCTTCCTTATGAACATTCATAAATGTCCTCTTTTGTCTATACTAAGTGACACAAAATTCATCACACAGCAAAAATTAGTTTTTATTGGTGGTTTTTCAACTGAATGTAATGCCATTGCCTGACAAAGATGCATAAAATCATTAAGCCTACGAACAGAAAAGGCCTCTACTAAAGAAATTACATGACCAGTCCTATAGGATCATACTACAGAACAATATGGCATAGGTTACAAAAGGTACTACTTAAATGACAAAGAAGAAGACAGAAGAAGTTCAGCAGTAAAAACATTTTTTTTTGAGTTTACTAGCTGGTGTCATGGTCAGACTGTAAAACAGTGGAAGTGCAGAAAGGGAGCTCCATCTCCTAAGGACAACATAAACGATGTGATTACTGGCAGGTGTTTATCTGTGGTACTTAGTACCAGAGGCAGCATTTGTACCATGTCTATCACCTGTGTTATTCATGCCCTGTTATGGGTAGGATCCAAAGCCATCCTCACTCTCTGCTCCAGCTGTGTAGTTACATCTTTTGTGACCTTGTGTTTGCATCTCCAGCCATGCTGGCACCCCTTCTGGCCTTGTAACACCTACTTCTCCAAAGATGGACCTCCAAAAGTCTAAATTCTGACAAGACCTAAGTCAGTGCGAGTATTTAAATTCCTTAAGGACTTAAGCTTTGGTGCTGAAGCTGAGGCAACTGTTCCTTCCATTCCTTATCTCAGGAAAAAGAGGCAAATGTATTTGGGACTATAGATGAGGTTCTGCTCTGGGACAGCTACACCTGGAAGGATTCTCCATGTGTCCACTAACCTACTCCAAATCCAAATCTCAGATCCACATTTAGCCTTCTCTGTGCAACAGCAGATGCTCTCAGTGTACCGTGGGGATGCCTTTTATCCCTCAGAGAAGCACAGCTGAAGTAACTTCCTTGAAAAAAAAAGGGCAGGAAAAGAATGAGACAAGAAGCTCTGGCACACAAATCTTTTTGTTCACTTCTCTATATGCAATCCAGAGACTGCTATTCTCAGCACAGTATGAAAAACATTCTTCTGAAAGAGAGCACAAAGGGCTCTATCAGTTTTACTGGGAGACATTCATTTTTACTGCAGTAGGCTTTACTTGAGTAAAGACAGAGGCACCTGGATCCCTGATGCTACAGAGGCACAAACTGAGATGGGCTTTGGTGCCTGTATGAAATACAGGCACAGACTGGGGCTATGTTTAGAGGACAGCAGTTGCCTTCAGCCTCCTGCCCTCCAAACACAGCAGTGCCAGCACTCCCAGCCTCGGCTTCTGCCTGATCTATGAGCAGCATTCCTCTCTCAACCAACCGATCATGTTCTCCCTAGCAAACATTTTGGTGCCATGATGTCAGGGCTTTGAGAGCCACAGTGCTGTCATTCAGGTCTTCCCCTGTCCATTTACTGAAGTCACTCCATATTGTTGCTGACTGATTCGTATTTAAAATGACAGAAGTTTTGCATTAACATCTCGCCCTCCACAAAGGGTTTATTACTGAAATGCCAATTGAACTATAGCTGTAATGACCCTATCTTATAAGGCACACATTTCAGGCACTTTTGCAAATGGTTTAAAAAAATGGAGCAGTTAAATTATGCTGCTAACATAATATGAATGTGTCATCACACCCTATCAAGCAATTTCATATCAAACAAGGATGTGGTATGGAATTTTGCTGTTACGATGCAAAAGAAGGAACTTGGAGAAAAAAGTGAAGTATTAGAACAATGACACCCTTCTCCACCTTACACTTGGCAACCTGTAGTGTCTTTCAGCTATGAGACAGTCTAGGACAGCTGAAAGGTTAAGTTGGGCTGACATCTTATTAGATTTTTGTTTGGTTTGTAAATATTAAATGGAAGGTCTCCAATTCACCATGTGATTTCACCCAGAAAAACTGAGAAACAGCAGATATCTCAGCCCTAACGAAGCTGTATTTTCAAACTCTGTGTCTTCAGGCCTTTCATCATCATATTTCTGCATGTATTATACCACTAACGGTGCAATACACAAAGAGGACAAAATGTCAGCCCTCAATGGAAATGAACTCCCCACCCTTCAACATTCAACAATCAGATCTTGCTTAATTTAAATGTGTTAGATCATCAGTCTATTATTCTTCCAGCTTTTTATAATGATTTCTAACACTGGCCAGACATTGTACACCTGGCTGGAAAGTGTTTCTTTTTAAACAATGCAAGAACTAACCAATATGTAAACCCAATAATTAAATTACATTTAGCTGCTGGCCATTGTTATTCTGCACTCCTTTCCCACCGAGGGAGCTATAGTGATCCGATTTAAACAGCAATCTCGCAGAACACTTTTCATTGCCCATGATTGTTGTGCAGAGTAAATTGGCTCACATCAGATTTGACTCTAATTTGGGTTTCAGAACAGTTAATTTGAACTTAAGCACTTATGGAAGAGCTGTTAACAAGAGGTGCCTGCACTGGAATTCTTCTCATGGCAGTGCTGTTACAATCCAGATCCTTATAGATCATATGTTTGTGCTTTCTGGCATTCCACTTGCAACGTTACACATGTCAGAAAACAACTTATCAGATATTTAACAATGTCAAAGGAAAATAACATGGATGCACACAATATATTCCTACCATACGAACAGCCAACAGAAGAAAATCCATTTCTTTTCAAAGACACAGCTACCTTGTGACTTAATCATCCCAGAATTAAATCTACCTTAGTCCTCTATTGTGGTGTTTTTGTGTTTCAGCAAAGCAAGTAGGGTCAAGCTCTGCTCATTCATAAGTTACTGAGAGATCTGTGGAAATACCTAAGTGCTGAATTTTATCATCATTAGCTATTACATTAATAGCACTAATGTATTAAATCTTAATATTCTGGCTCATTAGCTTAGGTAAAAGACTATTAATATAAAAGGTGTATTTTAACCAATCAACAGAATTTAGAAAGGCTTTTGTTTTGTTTTATAACATTGTCTCTCTTGCAGTGTTAGTGGTTAATACAGACATGAGATAATAATAATTCTATAATTAATCATTAAAATATGATTTAACAATATAAATATAAGGTCTGCTATCACTTTGGCTCAGACAGAGCTTAACTTAATTTTACTCTATCATAAATCAAGTGTGTTACCCCTATCCATACCTAATTGGTTAATTAATTTTTTTTCCTAGCAAAAATACAACACATTTAGAAGGGGCTGAAGGGAACCTGGGTTTTGGGTTTGGATTTTCTTGTTTTCCAGCATATATCAAGAAACAAATAATTCTAAGATAGGCTCATAAATTGGTCTTTTAAGTGACAACGCTGACTAGAGAAAGCAAAATTAAAAGTGTACAGAACATATCTTAGCCACCAAGTAGTTCAGTGGGCAAAGGCATACTCCTGATATTTTGGCATCTCATTAGAAGTCTCCTGCTATGTCTGGTGCCTACATGTGATCACAAACAAGTGGCACAGCACAAACTTAACCAGAAATCGTGTAAACACTGTCAGAAAGGAGAGTCCACTGTGATAAGTCTGGCTCATTGACCCACAGTAAACCAAAGTCAGGGCCTACATTCGAAACCCAAATGTAAATTCCATGTGGGTACATGGAGAGAACACCACTGATTATGATGGGATTGAAATTCTGCAAACACCCTTTCAACAAGATTCTGATTGCAAAGTCAAGCATCATCAGAGCATCAGTTACTGCCCAGATCCAAGTGCTGCTTGTGCAGTTTGGAGGGGGCTATTTTCTGTTGTTCTGTTCAGAATTGAGACAAAATGTCCCAAGTCCAAAGTTGTACTCGAGTGAGTGGGTGTAGAAATTCATTTAACAAATACATACTTAACTTTTGCATCCTACATTGAATTATGAACTGTATTTTTAAGTTCAGATGTAATTAAAATAATTAACAATAGCAACACCAACTATTTATTATACAATTAAAATACGTCTCACACTGTTCTTCATGTGTACTTGTTCATTTCCTCCAGACATAAGTAATGTGTAGACAGATACATTGTTTATTTACGACCCCAGTGACAGTAAATGTGGCATATGTGCCTACAGTGTTTGACAGATAAAATGAGTTATTTACAGAAGCTGGGCTTATTATGTATGAATACTGAAACAGCGATAGTATTTGGAAACTTCTCCATTTATTCTCCCAAGAGCTTGTTTCAGTGGAAATTGTGTTTTGAAGTGCTACGTAAGAGGATAGCACAAATAGTCCAGTTCACTCTGTAATACAGTCCTCACTGGCATGTGCTAATTTTAGAATGGTCCTTTCTGGATTTATTTTTACAGGTCTTGATTCAACCATCACTGAACTCAATTACAAGTTTTCTATAAGCAACTGTGGGTTTGGAATTCAGTCCTTATAAATAATATTTCTGCTGAAGAGTAGGTTCATTTCTGAATCTCACTGTTTGCCATAATATGGAGAAGGTACAGATGTATGAGAGGAGGGAAATGGAGAAGACTTTTTTATCTATTAACCTTATGTATGAGAGGGGGAAACATCCAGAACACTTTTGATCTATTAAACTTAATTCTAAAGGGCTAAAAGTTGTTTCCAAAAATTGCTTCCATGAAGCCAAAAATAAAAATTACACTGACTTTGGCAAGGAAACAAAAGGATCCTTCTGGAGAAGATGCATTGATTTTTCCTTTTTGATAAAACTAATAAGCTTAGACACCAGATTTTGAAATAATAACTTATATCTCTTTTACTTGTGCAAGACTGACGTGTAGTGGGTTCTTTTTCTCCTTTTTCACCAGCAGCCTCCTTTACTCCATTTTCCACCCTGAGTTTTGGAATGGCTCAGAGCATTCTCACAAAACACTGCAGCCAATGTCAGTGGCAGCGAGTGCTACCCTGGCTCAAAACCTGCTGCAGCAAAGTGGTGCTTGTTGTGCAAGTGTGTTATGCAAGATGCTGCAACTTGGAGAGCCCCGTGTCAAAGGTAATCCCTACGGAGCCTTGCATAACAGCCACATGCAAAATGACACTGGTGGCTTTTCACTGTTTCTGGACGTGGATTGTTTTCTTTTTTTGTCTTGTTGGAGATTGGTGTTTTGTCTTTTCAAATGAATTCTGCAGCTTACCAATTTTTTTCACAAAATCTCAACAGAGCTGCGTGCACATTTTGTTTAATTTTCAAGTAGCTTTATACACAAGCTGTATGGCATATATTTTTATATAGGCAAACTTCTGCCACAGCTATCCAGGCCTCAAAACTTTTGGAATCCTTTCAAGGAATATTTATGCTGTCTATTGTGGGCAGACCTGAGTTATCTCAGTCTGTGTCTGAGGCTGGAAAAAATAAAGTGTAAGCCTGAGCTGAGGCTCTCAGCACAGTTTATTAGCTCAGACACAAAGCTGTGGTAAATGCAGTCCTGTGGCTTTTTTCTTCCCCCCTTCCTCAGAGCAGAGAGAAAGCAATCATTCATGAAGGAAAACTGTTCCAAAATATCTGCAATGTTCTTTGCCCAACATGACACTCAATCCGAGGTGAGACTTTGCTACAAGGATGTAGGATTACAATAATCCATATGCAAAGTCCAGCCATCACCACTGTAAAAATACACAAAAAATGGTGGGAGGACACATTTGAATACCTTCTCTTATGCACATAAATACAGAAGCTTTGGCTCGACACCTCATACACATGTATTATAATCACCTCAAGGTTTAAGAGCAGCTTGTTCACTCAAAGCTCTCTAACAGAAGATATTGGATTGCTTCTCAGGTACAAAGCACTCACTTAAAATGTTCACTTTTCTATGACAACAGAGTACATGTTGTGCTGCTGTCACAACACCCCAGCTATTTGCAATCTGCATCTGATGGTATGTAAGAGGGAAAACAGTAAGTCCCAAGAGTCATGGAACATCAACATTGTGGGCAAAGTGGATCTTGCCTCGTTTGGAAATGGACTAAGGAGGAAAGTTGTGGGAACAAAGAAGAATTTAAGAAATTCTGCATGATCCCACTCAGCAAGAGACAGACAAGCAATGCCAGTAAATTTGAGCACTGAACAGCACAGAGAATATTCAGTTGAAAACTGGTTCCCTTGGGTCTAATTTTTGGTGGAAGGACCAGAAATTACAACTGTTAGGGCCTGTGACATTCATCTCTTCAGGATCAAAACTAGAAACCAGATGCAGTGAAGATCTCCATGTAGCTCCATGTCACAGGAGACAAGGCAACAAAATCTGTAATTCCTTCCCACTTTTATCATGTGTGATCTATTGTGAAACCACAGCACTGTATCAGGAAAAGCCTTTCCAGTTTTTTTAAGTGTTATTTTAAGTGTGGATGAAGATGTAAGTGCTCACCTGCTACTCTATGTACTGCTTATCTATAATTTTGGATTTATACATGTGCACACACAGAGAGAACACAAACTGGTGAAATCACTGCCAGAAAAATAATCATCTATGAAGTCTACAAAAGCTCAAGTTAATATGGTGCAGAAGACAGTTTTATTTCCAGTACTTTGAAGAAACAGGTGCCCACAATCACATCTCATCATGCAGTGCCCCATGCTAGTGAATAGGAAAACAAATTAAATATGAGGCCTTTCCACAGGATCCCAAGTAAACTTGGCTTCATGAAAGGACAATCCTTACAGTGGTTTATCTGGGAACAGTATTTCCTATGCATTTGACACAAACAGCCTCTTTTTCAGCATCAGAGCTGCTTGTCTAATTTTAGCTACTTGTTCTTGAACAAACATACTTACTGTGGCTGAAAAAGGGGAAATCCCTCTCTCTGTCCATGCCTCTGCTCCCTTCTGTCCTTCAGTGACCTGCTATCTGCTTTGCCCTAGAAACTGAAATGACTGGCACAGCCAAGAACATGGAGAATTGTTCTGAGCACTCACTTCTGAAACTCCATCTGAGATTTGTTATGGGAAATCTTCCATGAGATCAGTTCCCTTTGAAGGTGCTTAGCTGTGGAAGCTGCCTCTAGCACTTAAAGAAGTTTTCCCTTCTCAAGGGAGAGTGCAGCCCATGGTGAGAAGGCAGGGTCTTCTCCATGCCTGTCACCTGCTGATACAGGTGTTTATGGTTCTTACAGGGAAGCTGTAGAAGTCAGGTGCCCTTTCTCTACTACAAGGACAGGTAATTTATCCCAGGTCACTCACTACTGTCCCAGGGCCAGAGAAGGAAGCTGCATCTTCACTGGTAAGAAGTGCAGCATGGCAGAAGTCAATCTGCAGAGAGAGTTGGTGCCAAGAAGCCAGAGATCACAGGTTCATGTCTTGGGGGAAAGGAGGAGAGGGAAGAGGCTGTGTAGCACTTGTGTGCTTCTCCTGAGCACCAGAGAGCATCTGGAGCATGTTATTGGCATCCCTGCAGAACCTCTGTTGTTTTCCTTTCAACCAAAAGAACTTTGGTTCACATATTCAGAGACCACTCCTCAA